>VUYV01000172.1:792335-866278 GCA_008711295.1 Anarhynchus alexandrinus
TTTTTTTTTTTTTTTTTTTTTAAGAACACCTCTCTGGTCTTCTATACTTGTTTGCATTTTACGCGACTGAACGGTTTCTCAGAGTAATGGCCGCGCTCAGAATCACTGCCTGATGCTCCGGAGAGATGAATCGCAGCTGAAAGTTTCCCTTCCACCTTTGGATGAATCTCTGGAGTTTAAATTGTAGGAAGGAAGGGGGGAAAAAAACACGATGAAAGAGAAGTCCAAAAATGCTGCCCGGACTAGACGGGAGAAAGAAAACAGTGAATTTTATGAACTGGCGAAATTACTACCCCTGCCCTCCGCTATCACCTCTCAGCTGGACAAAGCATCCATAATCAGACTCACCACCAGCTATTTAAAAATGAGGGTGGTTTTTCCAGAAGGTAGGTGGCAATGCCTATTCGCCTCTATTTCCGTTCTGATCCAGGTGTCGGTTGTCGCTTTTACTTTTTTTTTTTTTTTTNAAGAAAAAAGAAAGGGGGAAAAAAAAAAAGTAAGTTGCATGGGGTGGTGTGCTCGGAGGCAGGGTGCGCTCCGCTGTCACTTTTTCTCTGTCGTAAATACTTTCCCTTCAGTTCTTGTGACAGGTTTGGTTGGGGACTTACGGGGCTTTTGTCAACACTCGAAGGCGCTGAGCTCTGCTGCGTGTTCCGCTAAAGCAAACACGCGTTTTCTTTTCCCCTGGTCTCCCAGTAAGATGCGCGTCCCCCGCCAAGCACGTGCGTGGCGAATAGAGGGGACGATTCCCCCCTATTTATAGCCATACTATGGGGGGGAGTTAATATATGGGTAAATATTTACATAAGTCTATGCAAAGTCCTAAAGCCTTAGTTCGTGTATCGAGCAAAGGTGCGGTTCACAGGTACAGCACAGGCGTGCTCACACACACACGCAGCCTAAATAAATAAGCCAAACACACCGAATGGCATCATGAATGTGATGTGTCTCGCTCTGAGGATCATTAGGGCAGTTTGAGGGCGTTAATCGACCTCGGAAGTTTTTAACAGGAGTTTTGTACTCGGACATATTCGACATCCTCCCCCCCCGCCCCTGCCCACCCACGGCTGCGAGTCCCGCGTCCGACGGTCAGGCGACGGTAAACTTGGCGTTGACTTCCACGGCAGCAGCAACCGTCCCGCCTGCCCAGCAAAAGCAGACTTCAGCGTCCTAAAGTGTGTCTCGCTTTTGAGTAGAATTAGGATTTAAAGCGACTGTCTTGGGGCTTCGAGATCGGCTGCCAAGAAAAACAAACAGCACAAAAAGTTAAGAGGGTCGGGATAAAGTTCTCCTATCTTCTCACTCTATTGCTTTCATAAGAAGTAGGAAGCAAAATCAAAAAATACTTCAGTAATCTTTTATTTAGCTCGGTCAATGGAGATATTGTCTGCATGAAAGAAAAAGTATTGAGAGCTTTTTTTCCGACCTAATAACGAAATTCGCTGTATCTTTCGTTGAAAAGAGTGTGTATGAAGGAAACAGCGTGACATAGGCATGTCCCTCTGTGCTGTCTGTAGCTGTACCTCGAGTGAGTCGGTCTGGCCGACTATTATGTTTTACAAATCAAGAGCGGGTATACGGCCTGTTGTGTGGGTTGGTTTGTTTTGCTGAATTTTTTTAAATTTTTATTTATTTTATTTTAGACCTGATTAAGTCTGTGAACTATTGGTCCTAATTCTACTTTTTAAAAGTAAACATGCGCTCGGGTAGTCATTTGGACTGGAGGAGGTACCCCCCCACAGTTACGTATGAACCCTAATACCTAGAGTATGAACGCTTATACCAGCAGTAATTTCCTATCCAGTGCATACTGCAATAGTTTCTTTAAACAACCTACCATGTCTCCGAGACGCTTAGAACCAAAGAAGCGGATAAAATAATAATAATAATAATTAAAGCCTTCACCAATCCACTTTCCTCCCCTATGTGATCTGCCCCTTTGAAGATCATTATGCGGGACACTCCTCTGGTTCAAAGGAGAAGTTGTCGTCCTTTATACTGTCAGCGCATACTTTATAAAAATAAGGCTATTGCAAACTCTGATGCCCGTGATGTTCCTAAAAGGATTATTAGCAATGATTTGTCAACTCCTGCGGTCTCAGTGGGCTACCTTTCTGCGTGATTTCGAGCAGGTCTCGTCAATTACTGGTGCCTATGTAGCGGGTTGTTTGATCAGAAGAAGCATATGGTGTTGCTTGTAGGCTGTGAGTAATGATGGGAAGAGAAGAATAGCTGATCCCCGTCCCTCGGTGGCAGCGCAGGATGTTTGAATGCCCTGGGGAACCGTGTGGCGAAGTGCGCCGGGGCCGGGGCCGCTGCCGGCCGCAGCAGATGCTAATTTGGGCGCGGAGACAGAGGGGGCGGCTTAAGCGGGGCTTCGCAGGCAGCAGAGCCTTCGCAGCCTAATTAAAGGCAAACTGCGAATTAAAAAGAAAGGCAGCGAGCAGGCACGGAAGGGCTCGCCCCTCCGAGGCGCGCTGCGGCGGGAGGCCCGGCCCGGCGCGGCGCCGGGCGGGCGGCAGATCCACGCGAGACCGCCGCTCCGCGCAGGGCCGCGGGTGGGAAGGGGGGCACCGCGGGCTGGGCACAAAGACCTGAGAACGCGAAAGGGGGGGTCGCGGCGTGGCGTGGCGCCGGGTGTTCCCTCTCCCTCCCACGTATTTGCGAGGGGGAAGGTGAGGGGGGAGCGCACCCCGGCCCGGCACCGGGTCTCCGGGTTTCCCTACGAGTAATCACGAACGACTCGCCCACGGACCGTGCGGGATCCGAGCCCGGGGCTGGGTGATTTTTTTTTTTCCCTGGGGGCTCCGGGAAGGAGGCGGGAGCGGGCGCTGGGGCTGCCGGAGCGGGTGGCGTTGTGCACCGGCCTTTTGGGTTCGTCCGGCTGCAGGGAAGGCGGGGGGAGGCGAAGAAGAGTGAGTGGGGATGATCCTGGTCTCCCGGTGCCCCCAGCCAGGAAAAGAAATCATTGCTTCGCTGGGAAGGGAGGACAGGTAGCGGCCGCCGAGGAAACTACGCACCCAAAGCAAAAGCCCCTCTGAAAGAAGGAGGCAGGGGAGAAATGTTGGATGGATTGAATGAGGGCTCTGTTTGCTTGTTTTTCCCTGGGGAGGAAAGCGATGCAAGCACCGGGATAGACCCGGGGAGTTGGCCGAGGGGCTGGAGGTGGGTGGCAGGAGGCTCGGGAGCACGGCGAAGTGTCATGTCATACATTTAAAGAGATCTCGGAGGAGTCAGGGTAGAGAAACCTTGTCTCCGTAACAAGGAGTTCCACTTCCAGGGTAACTCACACCCCCTCTCCCCGGTACAAGAGCGAATTTCCATCTGCCCGGAGAGTGCTTGCATAGGGGCTGGTTGTAAATAATCACGTACAGAAAGATATATACTCCTCATCGCCCCGCACACGCGGGGCTGGGGACAGGGGGACAGGCGGAAAGAATCGGTGTGCATTTGTCTGCATATTTTTACGTCTGAAAGGTTCCTAGAGAGAGAGAAGGTGGGTAGATTTCGGGTTCATTTTGGAAACAAAAGAGTTTTATGGGAGTCAAATGCCAGGAGAGTCACACACAGAATAATCACGGTGCCGTTTCCGTCTCACCCCCAGAAATCTAAACACAAATCGGTGGCACCGAATAAACTTGATAAACCGAGCAGAGATTTTCCGGAGAGCTCCCTCTCGTAATTGCTATGTAATTCTCACAAGCTATTAAAACGCCCGGGTTGTTCTCTCTACCCCCGATTTCACTTTACTAGGTCTCCAGCAGATTAAAACCGTCAAGGGCGAAAAGCGTTCATCGGCTTAGGTAGCTTCCATCATTTCAGTACTAAAGCCCTTCTGTCTCAGGAGGAGAAAGCCTGTAAGAGATATAGTAGTTTACGGTGATCAGGCAGCTTTTGGAAAGGCTGAAGATCTGTTAAATCGCTGAGGACCGTAAGGAAGATTTTTTTTTTTTTTTAAGCAGAACTTCTTAATAAATTCACTCGTGAGTTAACGTTCATTAAAAAAAAAAAATCCTAAAATTTCAATTTAATATTAAATAGTTAATGGCAAATAACGTATCCTCAAAAATTTCTGGAAAAATCTCCGGGATGTCGAAGGACTAAAAGAATTTTTCTTCAAAAAAGATCCGGTCGCTATAACTTGCGGGGTAAATCTTCGCTGACCCTCGCGGCTATGCAAAAGCGAAGGGAGAGGGAAAAAAAAAAAACCAAAAACAACCACCAAAACGAGTGGCGCAATAAATGTGTTTGGTTGTTGTTTTCCTTTTTTAGTTCGGAATATTTTGAGGGTCCTGTTCTCCTTACGTGAACAGAGAGGGAAAAGGAGGGTTTGCAGCCTCTGTCCTACTGGGGACGGATGGTTCCGGCGCAGAGAGGCGTTTGATTTTCGAGACAAAAGCAGAGGCTCCGTTTACATAAACTTTCGCCGAATCAGGATAGTTAACATTTCAATATTGAAACCCTTAATCTTGTTTTATTTTAAAGGGGGAAGAGATCAGCAGAAAAAAAAAAAAAAATCCGTTTCCCACGTGGATAGGTGATTTAATGCTGTTTTTCTTACTGCTAAGGGAAATGATTGAGCATTAGGTTTCAGTGTTTATTTTCTTACAGAAGTTTTTCTCATTTAAGCTGCAGTTTACTCTCCACGCTGCCTCTCTGTTTAATTCCAGTTTTGATGTGAACTTAAAACGTGAAGTGCAGAACTAAACTACTAGCATGATCGTTGAAAAAGCAGATTTATGTGTTATAAAGAATACTAAGCGAGATGAGTGGATAAAACCATATTTTCTTTAGAAACATCCTCTCCCTTCTTAGCAACATACGACCATTTTAATGTCGGAGGATATTTTTCCGCTTGCATATAAATAGCGCGTGTTCTCCAGCGCATTGGTGCAAACACTTCCCTCTTCAATTTCTTCGGAATACGGACTATTTGAATTTGCATCTTCTGTTTGCGGTCTAAAATTTGTCTATTTCCCCCCCCTCCCCTTCTCTCCAATTTGGGCATGGTTCCGTTTGTTTGCATTTCATAGCGCAATTCCGTTACCCTGTGTGTGCCAAAATGCTGGTATTTCTTCCTAGAGTGAATCGGTCTCGGCATTATTTCCACTACCGTTTTCTTAATAGGGTTGTTTGTTTAGTCAACAGGACTTTTCCTCCCTCTTATTATTATTTTTATAAAGAAAGCGGGATGCTAACTTATCTCCGCTGCAAATGAACACATGTGATTTACCGAGATAATAAATCTTTACAAAACCTTGCTAATGGCATCCGCAGGCAGTTGGAAATGAGCAGCTTTTTTTTTTTTTTTAACATAGCTTATTCCATTTCATCTGAACCCTTCGACGGCGACCCACTCCTTTACAGAAGTCTCATTTGGCCGAGATTTTGAGTTATCATTAACCACTGCCTGTTAAATTAACTGAGAAATCAGCCCTGTCGGGCGCTAGGCGATGGCAAAACGGAGCGCTGGCGGTAGACTATTTAATTAAATGGTTAATCGAATCAAGCTAATTCCTCGATACAACATCCAGTTGCCTTTTCGCTTGCCAGTGACAAGGACGTACAGCTTCTCTCCCTCTGCTCCGGCTCCCGGTGCTGCTATTTCTCATTTACGAGGGAAAATGACCGCCTTGATGATGGGGACCGGGCTGTCCTGCCTCCCTCTCCCCCCAAAAAAAAATCAGTGCCCCTTCTTCTCCCCAGAGCAGCTGGAGGGAGGGCTATAAGGGCGGCAGCGGTGCCAGAGAGGGGCGATGGGGAGAGAGGGGCGATGCTGCTTTACCAGCTGCGCACGGAGCTGAAATCACCTCCGTGAAGCTTTACGAGCGGCTTCGCCGAGCAGGTTGCACGAACGGGGACGCGAAGGGAGAGGGGTCCGGTGGGACCGGCTTACCCGCGGCGGGGCAGCCCCACCGGGCCCGGCCTCCCCAGGGCTGCGGGGCCCGGTCTGCCTTGGAGAGGGGGAGAGCCCCGGGGCGGAGGTGGCCGGGGGTCCCGTTATCCCTCGCCCTCGAAGGGGGTCAGCATCCCCAGCGGTGCGGCCGGCGGGCGAGCTGCCTCTCCTCCATCTTTAACGGGCGGAGAGCGGCGGCTCGTTCAAAGGGCAGAGGGACCGCACCGAAACAAAAGCGAGAGGAGACGTCCCCGGGCCGCGGCCCCCGGGAGGCGGCGGGGAGAGCCCGGCAGCCGAGCGGCGGAGGCCGCTGCCCGGAGAGGGAGTTTTAAGAAGCGCCTGGTAGCGAAACGCGCGGTGGAGCTCCTGGGACCCGGTTTAGGCAAGAAGTCCCCGCTGCTGCCCCGGCGGGCCGGCGCCCAAGCGCGGCCCCGCAGCACCGGGCTGCCCCCGGGCGACCCCCCCTCCCGTCCTCAGCAACAGGAGAAAACTCTGCCTGCGGGGGCCCCTCTCCACGCCAGCATCCACCCGGCGTGTATGTCTTCCGTGGGCCTCGCACCCCCACCCGCGCCCATGGGGCTCGCCGGCCCGTGCGGCCAGGCAGGGCGCAGGGGCACGTCCCCGAGGGGGGTGTCCCAGGGGTTCCCCCAGCCCCCCTCGGAGGCAGCTGCCCTTCAAAGCCTGCCCCCGCCCTCCCCCCCTTCCTCCCCCAAAGGAGCGGATCTGGAGCTCAGGCTGGGAGCTCCACTGTGTGATTTTTTAAACGGGGACGTCAGATGGCCCGTTCTGCCGTTGTCTTCGCTACTGTAAATCCGGATTGCGCTGAGATTTCATGACGGATAGTCCGTTGGGGGAATCGTAGTAACCGCTTTTAAAAGCCGGCAAATCAACACAAAGTAGATAAGGGCTTGTATCTTCTGGCCACCCCACCCCCGCCGTCCACCCCCGCCCCCCCTTTGCTGTTGCCAGACAAAGGAGGGGGTCGAGGTGGGTTCTGCGCTGCAGATGCTCACAGTAACCCGGAGATCAACCAGGGCCAAGGAGCTGCCCGGGCCTCCTGGAGTCTCATTTCCCTGCGCCTGCCTCCCTCCGCCTTTGCCTACATCAAATTAGAAATGATTGAGGAATCTCTTTCCCCCCTTCCGTGGGACAGAGGAGCTCCTTGCGACAATATCGCCACTGGGTAGGGACGATATCCACCCAACCCCTCCATTGGCTGCTGGCATCAAGGCTTGCATCAATCAAACGATGAGGGGAAGGACAGGGCCAAGGCAGCCGAGCCACAGGCTGTCGGTGGGGACCGGCTGGCCCAGTGCCGGGGGTGGGCACGGCTGGGGACAAGGCATTTCACACGGTCTCGCCGGTGTAACTGTCCCGTTAAACCGATGGAGATGCTTTTCGGTGTGGAAAGCGCAGTGGTTTTCCATTGGGAGGTGCCGGGAGAAACGCTGAGTCAGCACGCTGGCTCCCAGCAGGATCCGCGCAATCTCGGCGCAGTCTCCGCGCACGCTGTTAGGCTGTAAACTACACTGCTCTTAGCAAACGAAGCAAGAGCCGGGCTAAAATGCCTTTTTTTTTTTTTTCCCTTTCCCCTCCCGGTGGACACTTTCTTGTGGCCCAAATTGTTTACCTTCTTAGTAAAAAAAAAAATTTAAAAAATCCTCGAGTGGAGGAGATTGTTAGGTAGGAGCCTATAATCTATATTTTGTCAAGAGTATCAAATTCATTCCGAAAGAAAAGCTCGATCCATTTATTTTTGCTGCTTGAATAACACAGCTGGATGATGCCCTGAGCTTACGCTAGACGGTTGCTCATCATTCATTCGCCAAGAACTGGCCTAAATGGTGCCTGTGGGATTAGGTCAATTTTAGTGGATCTACTTCGCCTCATTTGGTTACTAATTGGTTTCTTGTTTTATAAATCGAAATCTCATTTTCAGGAAATTACAAAACCCATGCAGCCAGTCCATTGAGGTAATCCGTGGGTCGGGGGTATTTAAATGGAAATGGTTCTACAATGCATCAAGTATTAAGCAACAGTAAAACTTCGCCTCTATTTCCGAATGAAATGTGAGCTCGCTGGCTCCTTAGATCCATAATAGATACATCCCTTCTAAAGCTACTTATGTAAATATGATAAACCAGACTTTGGTGGGGGAGGGGACGCAAGGACGAAAGCAAAATTTATCTGCTAAGGTTAACGTGGCATATCCTGGAAATCTTCCAAAATAGATTGTGTTTTGCTTTGTCTTCGGCCACTTTAGCTGGGAAAATCCTTTGCCTAAAAACGATTTAGTTATCTTTCCCCTCACAAAGCTGCTTGTTTCTATTCCAAACCTATTATGCTGTTGGCTCTCCAAATTACAAGAGAATCTTTAGATCTTGTTTCCAAGCGTAATCCTGAAGCAAAAGGGAGAGCTGATTTCCTTGTTTTGTTTTAAATAGACAATCAAAGGATTTGCAGAATTTTCTGCGGTAGGTCAAGTGCAAGAAATCACAGTTTGCCCCCTCGATAAAAGGAAATTGGATGTTAAAGCGAATAGACAGGAAAAAAAATATAAAAGAGAATATTAATGGAGAGGCTTTCTCGTATAATCTTTAAAAACAGTATTTAAGGGGCACCAGGAGAGCCCGTCGATTTGGGAGAGTCTGGGCTTGGCAATGAGTGGAAATAGCCTCCGACTGAAACATCTGAGAAGTACAAAAAGCCGTCTCATGTGACAGGATTTCAAAAAGCCGGTTCAGGTAGACAAGTGAAAACGTTTAATTATAAACCATTAACAGACACGGCCCCGCAGCGCGGGGTTTCCACCTGAAACACGGCGAGGAGTTCAGCGCCCCGTGAAGAGCCGCCTTCCCGCGGGGAGGTTAACCTGTAATGCCCGTGAGCTGTTCATTAACCCGCCGGGGTCGCGTTATTTTTCCCTTTTAGAAGAAGAATAATTAGAGCCGTAAACGTCGATTAATAAACAACTTAAATCATAGGCGGGGAGCGCAGATTTAGTCCCGAATACAGAAACCTGTCGTTTAGATTTCCCTCCAGGTGGGGGGACGTCGCAAAGAGCCGCCTGGCTCCCCAGCAGAGAAACCTCTGAGGAGCTCGGGAAAAACGAATATACAGCGGGTTTTCATCTCTTTCCCTGGAAGCTGTGCAAGATTTGCCAGCTCCTTGCTGATTTCGGGGGCGGAGGTGACCCTCCGTCCTGGTGGCTGACTCCCCCCGGGGAGGGGGAGGGGTGCCAGAGGAACCCTCAGCGCATCCTCCGCGGGTTCGCCCGCTCCGGAGGGCGCAGGGAGGAGTGAAGCTCCGGGGATCAGGAAAAAGTCACCGAGTCCCCGTTAATTGGCGTGGAGGAATTAACGGGAGGGAGCCTGTTCCTGGCTGGCACCCTGATACACGCCGAGGCTGCGGGATGGGGGCCAGGCCAGAGAGATGCCCCTGCCTTTGTAGGGCTGTGAAGTTGAGGAGGAAGGAGAGAAGTGTAGGAGCGGTGGAGAGACAACTTGGAGTGGAGATGTGGACGAGGAAAGGGGGAAAAGAGAGGGAAAGGCGGGAACGAGCTGGGCGCATCCCTGTGCCGCTCCGGCGGTGGCGAGGGCGGGCGAGGGCCGCCGTGGGATGCCCCGTTCAAACAACGCGAGGGAAATCGTTAGCTTTGTTTAGACCGGCAAACACCTAGGTGAAGCCGGTCAATAGCGAGGGATGCCCGCGGCTGCTTGCTGTCGCCACCTCGCCTGTTTGCCTCGAAATCGGCGGAAAACGGGGTCTTGCCTTCCCCGAGCCCGCCCTGCGGGAGGGAGACCTCGCCGGCTCGGCTATCACCTCCCTCAGGCGATCCGCACCCCAGCCATCAATCAGGATTTGTATTTTTTTTCCTCCTTTTTACTTTATCTTAGCGTCTGTGCCTGTCAGGCTGAGCCTTATTTCATGCCATAAGCGTAAAAGGTTTTAACTGCCCCGTTTAAATTATTTCAGCAACAACAGTGTGAAAAGGCATCGCCCATAAATAGTTTTACACCGGTGGAGTAATTTCCATCTGGCTTTTATTCCTCCTCACTTTGCATAGGAGAAAACAAGCGGCGTCTGAAACGTTAGACAGGTCCGGAGAGATTAATTTCTGGAGGGGGCTGTTTGGAGGCAGATCGTACTTTCTGCAGAGAGACCCATCCCGCCTGCCAGAGCAGCGGGGAGAAGGGAGGTGAACCCCGGAGCCCCGGATCCGTGGGGCAGGAGGGAGGCCGGTCCGTGCCGTAGGACAGTGACCTGCCTGGGCCGCCCCACAAGCGCCTTACCGCAGCCGTGAAACTGCTCCCGGCTTAGCGACAGGTAGTTTGCTTTTCGTGGGTTTGAGTGGGGACCACTACAGAGGAAAGCATTTTAATACGGGGCTCGGGGAGAGCTGAAGGCGTCGCACACGGTCGCTCCTCTCTCCCTCCCCAAATAGGTAATTACAAACCTTCCAGGTGAAAGGACGGTGGCCCCGAAGACAGAAAGAGGCAGGAGGTCACAAACCAAACTGGGAAGTGATCTCTGACGAGCAGGGGGGCTGAGCCCATCCTTATCACTCCCCCTCCAAAGCCTGATGGCTAATTAGCCGGCACGTTGTGGCCGAGCTCTTGCCTTCTGCAGGGCAGCGCGCAGGTGCGGGCAGGACCAAGTCGCAGCGCTGGCCTGCCCCCCCCCCCCCCAAGAGGTTTCTCTGCCCAGACACTGTCGTGCCACGTTAACCGCATCCTTCTCTCGACATCAAAGGCTTCCCCCAGCACACTCCTTGTCTTTCATTTTAAATAGCTCCCAGGGTTGTCCAGGATGCCTCCGGTGACGTTAGGAGAAAGGCTCTTTCCCCGAAGTTCAAGGAGCCAGTTCCCAGTAGCCGAAGGCAGCATCAAAAAAGCCCTTTTATCTGGCACGTTATTTCACTTAGATCTTAGGAATGAACTTAACCGTTAACTCAAAATAGGAGTTTTGCTATTTTGCTTTCGCGGGAGTTAGGTCTTTAAAAAAAAAATCCACAAAAGAAGCTTCTCTGTGCAACGAAATCATGCCTGGTTTTCTCAACATTATATGTATACGTGTTCTAGAGCGAATACAAGCAAAAAATTGAAAAAAGTTCCCCTCCAACAGGGTTACACGAGTCAATTTTTCATCTCCTCACCTTACTTTTTTTTGTGTGTCTTAAATAAACAGGACTTGGAGAAGCCTGGGGCCACTCTAGCCGAACCAGCCCGCTGGATAATGTTGGAAGGGAACTGGGATCCCATCTTTTGCAGGTACTGGTCTGGAAACGACAGCCATACGGTATTAATGATTAAGGAAATAATTCCTTCTTCTGAGCCTTTAATTGCCACCTTGACTAATTTTTAACTGTTCACATGTTTAGTAAAAAAAAAAAAAAGGTGGGGGGAGAGGGCTTCAGAAATACGAACCGTCGCGGTTGGATGTCGTGCGCTGCAATGGGGCTGTGGTTTGGTCCCTCCGAGTCCTTTGCCCCAGCACTAGCCAACACAGGGTCCGCAGCGAGGGGTTCACCGCGTATCCTGGTGTGTCTTCTGGGACCAGAGAATAAGAGCATGATTTTTCCCCAAATTATTAACAAGGTGACAAGTCCCGGCAATGCGCTGAACCTCAGGGCGGTGTAGGAACAGCGAGAGGCTCCAGAGCCAGGTTGGGGTGGCTGTCCTGGGCTCAGCAGGCACAGAAATGAGAATAGACACAAAACAGGTAGGACACATTTGAAAACTCACCGCTACCTGAAATATTAAGAAATATTAGCTGTTACCGTCACCACGCATTTTTGGTGGGCTTGTGTGGCCTTTTGGGATACCATTCTGCCCTCGGCACACCCAGAAGTCCCGTCTATGTCTGCTGAAATGTTCCTGATAAATTTTCTTGTCCCTTATTTACACTACGGAGAGTTTTAGATCCTCCTCGCTCGCTTAAAGTCTCCTTAGCAAATATTCAAGCGCTAAAACTCCCATTGACATTTGGAATGGGACAGAAGCGTTCAGGATTTCTAGGATCGACATATTAATCACTGGGTACCCAGGAGCTCTTCTTAGACACTTCCCAGGCACTTTGCATTACCGGGACCTTTTGAGCTGGATACCTCTGAGAAGTGGGTTGTATCCCAGGGGTCCAGGAGCTTTGGAGGGATTCCTGTCCAGGACTTGCCCGTTTCCGTCCAACTTTTTGAATAATCACAGCCTGAACAGGAATGCCCCCTTCATGGATCTACCTGTCTTCATGGGTGGATCTGTCCGTCTGTCTATTGATATATTTACACTTCCCACCTCTCAACCCTTTCCTGCAGACGCTGGACGGTTTCATATTTGTCGTGGCTCCAGATGGCAAGATCATGTACATCTCGGAGACCGCCTCGGTGCACCTGGGCTTGTCGCAGGTACGCTGGGGGGGGGCTGCTAGCCCCAGTGCCTGCCTGCCCCCCCACCCCGGCTGCGTGCGGGGAGGGTGAGCGGTGCCAGCGATGAAACCCCTTCCTCCCTCCCCTCCTCCTCCTCCTCCTCCCTCACAGGTAGAGCTGACCGGCAATAGCATTTACGAGTACATCCACCCCGCCGACCACGATGAGATGACGGCGGTGCTCACGGCCCACCAGCCCTACCACTCGCACTTTGTGCAGGGTAAAGTACACAGCCCTCCGCGTCCCCCCACCACCCTCACTCCCCCTACTTGGCCTGCGCGGCCGCGGACGGAACCGCGCAGGGGCGGCGGAGCCCGCGGCTCACCCCTCACCTCTGCCTTTCCCCTTTCCCAGAGTACGAGATCGAGAGGTCCTTTTTCCTGAGGATGAAGTGCGTCCTGGCCAAGAGGAACGCGGGTCTGACCTGCGGGGGCTACAAGGTGCGTGCCCACGGCCACGGTCACGACCCCCGCCCCCCCAGCTTTCCGGCGCCCCTGCTCCGGCAGCGCCGAGCACACTGGTTCGGCGGTGAAAACGGGGACGAGAGTGGGAATGAACCCCCTCTGCCCGCGGGGGCTGTCCCAGCCCGGTGCTCTTTCATGTGGTTCAGAGCCAGAATTTCTCTCGGAGTTCCAGGTTAAAGAGCTCAAACCACAAACCCAAGCAATCGAGCTCCCCGTGTTTTTTTTTTTTTTGTTTTATTTTGCTTTTTAAACTGAACCTCGCTCAACCACCGACGTTCCCGAGGTGGCTGGGAAGCTGTCAGGTGACACAACGGGAGCTCTGGGTTAATTTATTTCTTTATTGGGTAACTCGTCAGCTTCAGGGCCAGCTCTCCAAGTCAAGGGTTTTGCCCGGGTGTTTCACACGGTTCTGCTCAGGGCTCCTCGGTGGGGACAGCCCCCGCTCTCCTACCTTCTCCCCGGTTTTGTGTCAGCTGCACAACGCCGGAGAGCGGTGGGTGCCTGGAACCCAAGGAGATGTTGTGCAGAACAAGAACATCTGTTGAACTTACCCCAGGAAGAAACACCCTCCATAATAGAGAAGTAAGGGTGGAAGTACACGGCGGTCATCTGCGAGGATGCATTTAGGAGACGTACCTAAATCTACGTCCAAAGATACATTCTGGCTACGGGTCGCGTCTGCTCTATCTGTGTAATAGACATATCTTACACATGTGACATACGCACACATGTAAACTCTTTCTCTCACACGCATACACTCTTCATTACAAAGTTGTAACTGGCTTGGCACTTCCGCGTCTTTCCTTTTTAGAAGAATAATAAAAGCGTAGTTAGGAGGTGGTCCAAAAACCACTTAAGTCAGTGGAAAAAAAACAACCCATCTCGTTGACTTTAATGGGCCTTAGATCAGTGCTGAACTCTCGTATGGAAAAAACCCAACCCCAGCCCAAACAGAAAAGCAGAAAACCCGCAGACGGTGCCGCTTTGCCGGAGCGGTGGCGCGGGGGCAGCGACTCCGGGGCACCCGGCGGTCGCATCGGCACCAGCCGGGGCGGCGGCGGGGTCTGTCCGGGTCCCCTCGGCGGGGAGGGACGCTTGGCACAACACACCCTCCCCCCCTCTGCTAGGCAGCCCCCGAGCTATCCTGTGTCTCCGGCAGGTCATTCACTGCAGCGGGTACCTGAAGATCCGCCAATACAGCCTGGACATGTCCCCCTTCGACGGCTGCTACCAAAACGTTGGCTTGGTCGCCGTGGGCCACTCGCTGCCGCCCAGCGCCGTGACGGAGATCAAGCTCCACAGCAATATGTTCATGTTTCGGGCCAGCCTAGACATGAAGCTCATATTCTTAGATTCCAGGTAGACCTGGGGTTATTCCCAAATCTATTCCCCTAGCCCCTCCCTTCTTGTCCCCCAGGACTCCTCTCCTGTCCTCTCACCCACTGATATTTGCTGCTTGTGTCTCTTGCAGGGTAGCTGAGCTAACAGGTTACGAGCCCCAGGACTTGATAGAGAAGACCCTTTACCACCACGTCCATGGCTGTGACACCTTCCACCTGCGATGCGCTCATCACTTGTGTAAGGAGATGACGTTCTTGTAGAGACCCTGCCCCTCTCCCCCCGCGCCTTCTCCCCCTGCGGATGGGCTTTGGGTTTGCCAGGATTTACCTCTAGGTCGGAACGGGGAAAGCACTGGAGGGGAGAATAAGCAAAATCTGCATGAGGTTTTAATGAAACAAGTCGTTAGAGACTGAACTCCGAGGTGGAGGCAGGAGGGAGATGCAGGGGATCGGCAGTGAAAGGCTGTTTTCCCCTTCTCAGCTCCCGGTTGTAGGACAAGAACTCCCCTGCACAAACCTCAGGCACTCAGTTCGCTTCAAATTCCGGTTAGGAAAAAACCTTTTTTCTTGCTCCAAAGAGCCATGCCAATGAAATCCAAATACTTTTGTTCCACTTCCACCAAGTCTCACAAATCTTATCTGCGTATCTAATTTTGACTGCAGTAGTGAGCCCGATTCGGAGAGCTGTTCTTTATTCTATTTTGATATCATGATGACATTAATACATGGATAGATGAATAAAAAGGATATTAATTTCCGGTAAGTTTCCTTACAGAGAATGTAACGAGAAGAGATAAAACCCAAAGCCAGATTTATAGAATTAAATCTCGATGACGATATGTCGGGGTGGAGGTGGGTGGGGGGATTCAACCGCCCCCCTCCCGGTGTATTCACCCTGCCCCATCAATCTCCCCGAATAGTCTTTGACCGGGACCGAGACCAGCCCTGCCCGGGGGTCTCCAGCCCCCTTGCCCACGGGGGTTTCTGTCCACGCTGCTTCCCGGTGTGATGCTAAGGGGTTGCCAGTCCCTTTCCTCGCCCACGGGGGCCTAGAGGGGGGTGGTGGTGCACCCCCTTTCCAGAGCCGATCCAACGGAGTCGGGAGCAGCTCTGAGGCTCTCCCCGCTTTGTCCCCGCAGTGCTGGTGAAAGGGCAAGTGACCACCAAATACTACCGCTTCCTGGCCAAGCACGGCGGCTGGGTGTGGGTGCAGAGCTACGCCACCATCGTGCACAACAGCCGCTCCTCCCGCCCGCACTGCATCGTCAGCGTCAACTACGTCCTCACGTAAGTCAGCCCCGGGGGCCGCGCTAAGTTCCGCGGGACCGAGCGGAACCCGAGCGCCCGGCGGCGGGCAGCGCTGCGGGCCGGGCCCGGCGGCCGCTCCTCCGCTCTCCCGACCGGGGGTGCTGAGCCCCCCCGCTCCATCCATCGCCGCCGCACTGACCAGGGCAGGCTCGCCAGGTCTGCTAGGAAACACATTGAACACTTTCATCTAGATGAAGGGTTTCCCGTCTGCCTGTTTCTTTCTCTTACGAGAGGGGGAAAGATTTAGAGGTTTGTCACCCACATATTTTGCTGCCTTCCCCCCCCCCCNATTAAATAAAATTTAATGCAGCGTAAAAAAAAAAAAAGGTTTCCACGTACGGAGTTATTTATACTCAACAAACAGGACATCTGTTTTTCTTTTCAAAAATCTGGGGTTTGAAGTTCTTAATTTCATCCAGAGTCTCTATCAAAGCTCCGAGATTTCTTTTTTGTTCTTGGAGAGCGATCCTTACAGTGAACCACAAAGAAAGTTGGTGACCAGAAGGGTCAGTTAAACTTTAAATAAAATAAAATAAAATAGAATTTAAACAAAACAAAAAAAAACCCAACAGAGTGACTGCTGAGATACCGTAGATCTCAAACCATCTCCTTCTATTTGGGGATTGCTAGGTTGGGCTCTAGCTACGCTGCTTAAACTGGAACACAGAGGCCCAGTGAGGGAGGGGAAGCTCGGCCGGACTATTTTAAAGTGTTGATCACCGTGACTGTTAGCATCTTCCCTTGGACATGGCAGTAGCTGCTGGCGGCAGCGCTGATGCTTCATTAGGGTGGGAGGGCCCATCAGGCCGGCGGTACCTCGTTGATCCCGGGGGCTGAGTGTTCCCCCTGTTCCGCTGCTCATTTTTTATTCTGGAGGCAAATGTAGGTGTTTGGAAACGTCTGAGAGGCACGACCCTCCTCTCTCCCAAAACTGTGGCGGTGGCAGCACCGCGATCTTACCGTGGCGGGTTTCGTGCATGCACAGGTGGCGAGTGGTTTGGTAGCCGAGTTTAAGATGTGCTTCCCAAAACGAAGTGGCTCATTAGAGGTAGCGGCTCTGGTCGTGTGTGCAGGCGCGGCTGGCGGGGTGGGGAAGGGGGTGCGGGTCAGGGCGCCTGCATTGCTAGTACGTAATCACTTCGGAACGTAAGGTGATAACAAGCATCGTGCTCTTAGATGGGCAGACAGGGGTTATTGCACCTGCATGAAAAAGCATACATTTGGGTCAGCGGTCTGGTGTGGGGAGTAAACTGCCATTCCCCTTTGAAGAAAATCCCTTTTATTCGCTTTAAAAAGGGATGCGGGGCGCGGCGGGGTAATACCCTGGCATTCACCCAGCAGGGATGCGGAGAAGCAGAGGCACCATCACCTCCGTTCTAGCTCTTCCATACATTTGTTTGTCCATTTCCCCTATACCAGCCCCTGTCTGTGGGGTTTTTTTTTGTGGTGGTTTTTTTTTTTTTTTTTTTTTTTTCCTGGTTTTATGCTTCTCAGTCGAGTCCAAGCACTTGCCTTAGGTGAACGGCGAACTGCAAAGACAGAAGTCAGTGTATCGTAACGCCGATACAAGGAACCCGAAGGCAACTAGCATGCTACAGTGGTTTTGCACCAGAAACGCTACATGTTTTTCTATGAGCACCTGACATTAGCGGTCGTTTCCCTCTCCTTTAATCCCGAAAGAATGAACATCAATCACGGAACTCTACCTCAAACGACCCGAGTGGAAATGCAACATCCCAGCGGATCTGCTTAAAGTCAGCTGGGAATCCGCCTCGATCTGTCCCTTGCTTGCCGGGTGGACCACCACGGCCACCAGTATTTCGGGCTGGCACAGCAAAGCAAGCGGGGACTACCCTGGTCCCGCGGGGGCCGCTCAGACGAAACCCTCGGAGCTGTTTTCCAGCAGCGGGACTGGTTATATATACCATGTGCTGCCCTCGCCCCTTTGGCTTGCGCACCGGTGCCGCGGTCACCACCAGTGCCACCCAGCCCAGGGTGGCTACCGGCGGCTCAGAGGGGCCGGGGACACCGCGGGCAGCTTGTTCGCAGTCCCTTTGCACCTCCGCAGCCAGCTGCGCAGGGCTGCGCGCACCGCGGAGCGCGGCTCCGCGACCCGGCAAGATTTCTCCGCCGCCTGGAAGCTGGGCTCGGGGAGCCCCGCCGCTTGCCATCCCCTACCCCCCCAAAAAAACAGCGCTGTCAGGAGCGGGACCAAAACAGCGCGATTCCTCCTCTCAGTTGTCTTCTTTTTTTTTTTTTTTTCTTCCCCGCTGGAGGCAGCGCCACTATATTTTCGGGCGCGTGTACGGATTTTTAGAACAAGGTTATATTTAAACCTCTTTTCAGCCAGACTGACATGTAGGAGGACTATAGGTGTTCTTTCAAGATTTCCCTTGGAGGGCGAGGTTACACCGCGGCGCGACCTCGTTACGCCTCGGTGTAAGGCTCCCCTTGCGCCCTTCGCTTAATTGCCTCGAGTGCGGAGCACGGCAAGAGGGCAGAAAGGGAGCCAGGTTAGCTAAAATGCGGCTGGTAAACGCCGGGAGGTCCATCACTAGATGTGGCAACTGTCGTGTGCTGCCGGCGGCTGCAATGCAGGCACCACGACTGCATTAAAATCTAGTTTTGGTACTTTGAGGTCCTCGAGGTCTCATCAAACCTGCCTGGCTCTTCATTAGGGTGCTGCAGAAGAACAGATCGCGTCCTGCTTGCTTCTGCGGCAGGGCTGCAGCTGCTAAAATCGCTGCCCTGGGTCCAGGGGATGGCCGTAGCTTCCACTGCATTATTATTATTATTATTATTATTATTATTATTATTATTATTACTACTACTACTACTACTATCCCCCTTCTCCTCCTTCTCTGGCTAGCCTGCCGTTCGTGAAAATAAACGAGAAGAACAGGTCCTGCCGCATTTTGGGGGGGGCTGTAAGCAGAGAAAGGGTTGGCTTTTAAAAAAGTGGCACGTAGTCAGCATTTGCCATGGGTGACCTGAGGTGGAGGGGAGCTGCTGGGGAAAGGGTCACGGTGGGACAGTCGGGCCGGGGGGATGTTCAACTCCTCGTACCTAGGGTCGGCTTAGTTGTCTTAATGAGCTATTCAGAGTCAACATGTTATTGCTTAAATGAGGACGGTAGGTGGTGAAAATATAGGGGAAAATGAGAGGTTATGGGGACTTGATGTTTTCCTCTGGGATGAGCTAGGCTCCACTCCAGGAGGGTCGAGTAAAGGTCCCGCAGCGCTCCAAATTTCCAAGTGTTTAATATACTTTATTCCGGTACAAATCCTATAGCAACCGCAGTTCCTTAAGGATGACATTGGGTTGTTCCCGCAAACCAAGGAACAGCCGAGGTGTAAGCGGTTGTGCCGCGGGTTCCTCCCACGCTTCACCCACACGGCACCGGCTGCGTGGCAGAGCCACTCGCGCCGCCGCAGCTCCTGGCAGGGACACGGGTTTGCTCCCGTGTTAGAAACCCAGCGAGGAAAAACGCCCTCGCGGGAGAGAAAGACAAACCTTTGCATCTCGCCCCTTGCCTGTGGAAGCCGGGGAGAAAGCAAAAAGGGGCGCAAACGAGCGGGTTTGTGTTCTGAGATAACAGAGAGTCGCGTTTGGGGATGGCAGGGTGGGGCTTGAAAGGTGGGATGCTTCTCGCCTAAGGTTCCTGTGAAAGTAGGAACACGTGGGTCTTTTTTTTTCCACGGAATTGGGGTGAAAATAGCAAAAGGGATCATAAGGTTTGGAATGTATGGTGCAGGGTTTTGACCTGCTGGGTCCCTGGTCCCCTCGCACGGTACTTCTTCACTCAGGAGTGTTTTTCGGTTTGCTCGTGGGATAAGGAGCTTTTTCTCACTATTGAGAGGAACTTGAATGCTCTGATGTTTTGGTCAGGAGCGGGTACTGAGTGACATAAGTGCCAAACTGGTCTGGAGGACCAATTTCATTGCAGGCTGAGCAGGAAGAGCGAGAATCTCTTACCTTGTAGCTTCCCAGGTCCCCTGGGCAACATAGATGATGAAAACGGAAAGAATGAGAAAGGGTTTGTGCAGAAGGGACCCCCATCCCCCAGTTAAGAAAATAAAAAAAGTGGTAATTTCCATCTTCCATAAATCCCAAGCTTTGAGAAAGGGAATTTTAGGCTTGGGAACAAATGTTTGTAGCAAGTATATATGCTAAGCTAAATAGGTACGGTGGCAAGGCCGTTTTAGCAACAAGAGAAAAGGTGGGGTTTTTTTTTGTGTAATAGCAGTGTGTCAAAAAATAATATAAATGACCTTTAACGGCTCCAGCTTTAAAACACACATATTTGCTCTTCTTTGTATTCCGCTTGGCATATGTGAGTACAGACACAGAATATTTGTTTCTTTTCTTATTTGTTCTGTACACACAGTTGCCATATCATTGATTATTAGCTGTGCATGTTTATCACATAAGGGGACTCAAGTATGAGTCAATTAATAGAGAATGCAACTGCTGAAGTTAAGTTTATATTTAGATCGCAAACAACCTCCTTTTAAACAAATGGGTAACGCAAAGTGCAAATCCTTTGACTTTTTGAGCACTAGCAAATATTATAATAATCTGTCCCCAGAGAAAGCTAAGGAAGCTTTCCTATATACGTTTCATTGTGCTTTAGCATTTAAAAGAATAGCAATAGCGGTAACATATACAGATAACATGGATTAGGTACCTAATTGTGACTAATCTCCATTCTGATGATATAGTAGGTATATGATATAGTTCCAGTTGACCTCCTCACATTGCATTATGTAACTGGCTGATTAGAAGCAGAAATTGAATGCAATTTGTTTGAAAGATTATTTCACAAATAACTGCCATATTGACAAATGTTTTATTTAATAATGTGGTAAATGCAATTTAGAATAAATTAACTGTTAATTGTATCTGCACACTTCCTCTTTAGATTTTTATTGCTATTTATAGCTTTGTGTACTACCAGATTCTAAGTGATTGTATAAGCAGTGTGATGTTATTCTGTGTGATAGCTTAGACTTTGAAAACATTCTTCTCTGGCATATAAAGCGGGCTTTAGGAGAATTTGCATTTCATGTGGAAACAAAGTTCTGTCCATATTTTTGGACTGTAATAATGAAATATTTCCATAGCTTTTCATAAACATCCTCTTTTTTGGCCTGTCTCTGGGCCATCAGGTCTCACCTCCTTCCCTTCCTAGTCAGCACAAGAATCCACAAACTATATCTCCATACCCATGGGCCCACCTTTCTTAAGTGTTTCTCTCAAATCTGGAACTGCCAGATATGGAATTGGCCACAGAGTCCTATTCTCTGTCAAAGGCAGATATATATTCTCTTGTATCTCTCCAGTGTGTGATGGAATGTGTAGGATAGGGGATACACCGGGAAAGTTCTTACTTGCAGAAGAAATTCTGCACACCCTTACTCATGTCATTAGTGGAACTAGTTGTATGAGTAAGCTTAGACATCTAACTTTTATACTCGAGATAAGTCTTAGTGACTTTAACTGGATAATGTATCTTTTCTTAAGTAGTTGTAAACAGTAGAATCAAATTTGACCTGCTGCCTTTCCTTTATATTTATCTGTATTGATGGGAATTTTGCCACTTACATAATTGTGCGTAGAACTGGGTCCCACTTAATATGTTGAATCTACAATGTACTTTTCTTAAGACTGGAAAGCCTACCATCATTCACATGATTTGATTAGCAATGTAAATATATAAAGGAATTGTTTTAATCAGTTAAAATGCCTGGGAAGCATATACCCCAAAGAAAAAAGTATAAAAGGATTCCTCTTGAACTACTCAGTGCAGTATTCTGTTTGTTCACCATTAGTTTTTATTACAGACTTGTCTCCCTGGAACATTGTTTATATATTTCTTGCAAATAGGATACAGCCTTTTCCAGGTGTCCACAATACGTTTCTGCAGTTCTTCTTTGTTCATGTAGGGGCTTTCTTAGCTACCATTTGTTTAATTCACTCCAAATTTCTATGCTTGTATTTAAACCAGGTGACTGTAATGGCCAAGGCACTAAAACTGTGGGCCAGAGTCTACAGTCTCTGCTCACATGAAGAAAGTTTTATTTGCTAGAGTAAGGATTAAAGGATTGCAGCTCAGATCCACAGGAAAAAAAAAAAAAGCAGTCATTAGTTTAAATGCATGCATACTGATAGTCTCACACAGCATGAAATTCAGGATTGCAAACAAGTGTCTCTATTCCAAGAAAGAAAAGTGACTTCAAATGCTTTCCACTTCATCCTTTTCCCATTCGGTGTGCCGGCTGTTCCAGGCCTTTGGAAACTCCCTCCTCCCAAACAGGGAGTTACAGATCTTGTAAAATGGTTGTCTGGGGCTGAGACACATTGAGCAGCGGCAATGGCTGAAGCGATTACTATCTCCAGCTGTCTGCCTCACTCCACTGATGAAAGGTACAGGGCCCGCTGCGGGGACTCTTACTCCTAAAATGCCACAGTTTATGGTTTAAGGTAAACTGCCACAGATTTCACTTTACATGGAAGCACTGGAGTGTACACTGCAGCACAGCTGTTCCTGCTAGAGAGGTTGTTCACACTTTAGCCTTACTCTGCCCTTCAGCACTTTGAATGGCATAAATGAGGCTTGTGAACACCACTACAGCAGCTGGGTGCTTCAGTCCCTTTGGGGATCAGCCCCAGCGGTCCTCCTACATGGTGGAGGCAGGGGGAGACCGTAGGCCGTGGAGTTTAGGGTTACGTTCACTGCTCTGTAATGGTTCAGAGAGCTGAAGGCAAGCGAGGCAGCTGGAAGAACATCTGCTGGTTCTACCACATGACATTTATATCTCGTCTATGGACCGTGTTAGTGGCCATGCAGAAGAGGCAGGCCAAGCAGTGGAACTGCTACCAAAGGATTCCCCTCTGTGCTGTCACCCTCCCAATACTCTGCACAAAACTGGATGCAGAACTGGCTCCAGCTCTCCTAACAGCAACAGTGTGTTCCTTAAGCAGGTTTACAAATTTACTAGCTCTGCTTCTGTTTCCTTAATCTGTTGCATGTTTGCTCTGGTTGCTCTGGGCTGCATCTCCGTACTGCTGTGATTCCCATGTTGTTTCACTGTAATTATCATGAGATACAACAGGTGTGATAAGTTACTGAAGTGCTTCTAAAGTGAGCTCTTCCCTCTACGTTATGGTGTTCTCGCTAGCTTTTATTCGTACACACACAAAATGTGGCATTTCGACATGGCCTAAATTAAGTGTTAACAAATAAATCTCCTTTGTCCGTTCAACAGTGGCAAGTATCTGTTTAAAATCTAATTCTCTTTCCCTCACCTCTCTTTTGTACTTTACAGCGTGGGCCAGGCTCCAGCACACATGTTCGTACTCAGTAGGTTACTTCAGAGGCAGCCCCTTTCACTTTGATGACACTATTTATGGAGGCAGGCATCGCTCTGTGTGAACAAGGATATAGCGTCTGACCCTTCTGAAGGCTTGGGATGGCTGGAGTCTGGAGTCAATCACATGATCTTTAACACAGTTAGACGATTTATTCCTGTTGTTGTCTTTTGTTATCATCCACTTAGTGCAATTAAATCGCAGAAGTTCTGATTTACTAAAGCACTTGAGCACATGGCAGGCTCTAAAAGTGCTTAGACATAACTTTCAGTACATGATTATATCCCAGTGAATTCAGTTTTGAAATAAAAAAAACCCCAACACAAAAACCCGTAGGCACACGCTTAGAAATAGGAATATTCCTTGTCTTTGCCAAGCAGAGATGGCTTGAAGGACGCATTTGTTACTGTGTTGAATTGGGACCTAATAAAGAACAGCCGTAGTTTTTCAGCTACAAACCACTGTGTATAAATCTTGGGGGCAGCAACGTTGAAAATAACAGCTATTATCTGCTGAAGTTTCAGTGCAGCCATGGAAACTCAAATGCCTGCCTAACTAAAGTTTGGCTATATCCCTAGCATTGTGTGGATATTTTGACACGACCTAGACTGAAGACCTTTAAACCCATCCAATATTCAACGTTCTTACATCTGTGCTGTCGGTTAGGAAGGGAACGTGCACAGTCTGCCCTGTTCCCAAGTAGCCTGTAGCTTTCGACCATCTCTGGACTATGTTTGGCAGCTGGTAGCCTGGGCTGTTGCTATAGAAAACTCTCTCCCTCTGACTTAGGCCCCGGTTAACTGAAATCCACCCAAAGGCATTGCACGCTATTTTTCTCTTGCTGTTTCCAAAGACTACTTTGTACACAGAACAAAATGGTAATCTTTAATGACTGCTTCACGAGGCATATCCCAGTAGAGTATTTGCTCAAATAAAGGCTAGGTTTAGGGGATAAATAGCCTGATAGCATCCTCCCATTTGCAGCCAAACTGTTGAACAGTGTTACCCAAAATAATTCTGTTGATTTTAAGCTGTGAGCAGGACAGTTAAAGAAAAAAGTGTCATCTTCTGAAAGATGATCAGCCTCCTTAGTGCTTTGTAGTCTGCGAAAACCAGCAGCGGGGGTGGAATGTGGCTTCAGTCCAAAGAAAACTGCGTATCTGTGTGACTACAACTGTGTAACTTAACATGGGAATGTGCAAGTAGGGCTTCTGTGAGGATATCTAGTGAGTTCAAGAAAGCAACAGGAGAGAAGGTACACAGCAGCATTTGCACAAGTGCGATACTCTGCAGTTGCCGCATATGTGCTACAGAAGTGGCAACCACAAGTATGGTAAACCTCATACTTTATGATATATTGGACTTGTACAAACCCAAATCGAATGTTCATTTAGTCCCGCTGCAGATTAGCTGTAGTGTTGGTCCAAGGACAGTTGTAGGATGGCAGTGGAGTCGACCTGCATGTATGCTGTGGACGTATTTATGGGAACATACCGTGGCCTGGTCAGAGACACTTCTATCCAGAAACCCTTGATAAATGTGCATGTGAAGCAGTAACGACAGCGTGGCTGAAGCCAGCTAAGGCTCCTGTCTGTCCAAGCCAAAGCAAGGACCAAGAGGGCAAAGGTACTAGGCAGATGATAGATTTAAATCTCTGAAGAAGATTGGAGCTAGATGTTATTGTGTTTTATTCAATGATTTTAGTTTATTTGTTGAGAAATTTTAGATATGCCTAGTGAGTATTTCACTACTTATAACCATTCAGCACAATGGAGGCTTATTCTTCAGTTTCATAAGCTGGATTTTAACATGGGCATGCATTTCCAGAACTGTCTGTTGATGATAAGTTGTTGTTAGGAGTATTGTCAAAAAACATTAACTACCATTAAAAAGGTCTCTTTTCTGAATTTGATAGAAGGCGTGGGGTCAGACGTAGTTGTGCAATGTGTGGTGGTTTAACTTACTCCGTGACCCAGAAGGTTTAGGTATCTTTTATCAATTTTAACATTTAATGGGCCCACTTAACAAATATAACCATGTATAAATGTACACCTTGAGGCGATAGAATCAGCAGTTACCAGGAAAGTATCAAATAAAACGGAGTATTATGTGTTATCTTACAACCTTTATTGGCTTTTCTTACTATTTGTCCCCTCTTTTATCAACATAACCACTTTATACGTGTACGTCTACCAAAGCTCGATGGCCAAGCCTGAGTCCGATATGAGCAGAGCCTTAGACCCAAGCGACAAGTAATGTGAGTGGGATTTGGCCACAGTAGAGGTTTGGCTGTGGGTGGGGAGGAGTTATAAGGCAGTTGTCATGGTTTCAGCTGGGATGGAGTTAACTTTCTTGCTAGCAGTTTGTGTAGTGCTATGTTTTGGATTTGGGATGAGAAATACTGTTGACAGTGCACTAATGTTTTTGGTTGTTGCTAAGCACTCAAGGCCTTTTCTGCTCCACACACCTCCCTGGCAGTGAGCAGGCTGGGTTGTCACAAGAGGCTGGGAGGGGACAGAGCCGGGAGAGCTGACCCCAACTGACCAAAGGGCTATTCCATACCATATAATATCACGCTCAGTATATAAAGCTGTGGGAAGAAGAAGGAAGGGGGAGCCTTTGGAGTGACGGTGTTTGTCTTCCCAAGTAATTGTTATGCGTGATGGAGCGCTGATTTCCTGGAGATGGCGGAACACCTGCCTGCCTATCGGAAGCAGTGAATGAACTTCTTGTTTTGCTTTGCTTGTGCTCACGGCCTTTGCTCTACCTATTACACTGTCTTTATCTCAGCCCAGAAGATTTTCTTCACTTTTACTCTTCTGATTCTCTCCCCCATCACAACTGGGGGGAGTGAGCGAGCAGCTGCGTGGTTCTAGCTGCCAGCTGGGGTTAAACCACTATAGCAGTCTTACTCATGTACAAATAATGAAATGAGAAAACAGGTATATTAATTTGTAAAAAACCCAAAAAGCCATTCTCCCCAAATGTCAAAGCCCACATGCAAGTCTTTGCCTGTATTTCTACCCTTACCTCCTCTAAAATTTATGCAAAGCAAGGTTCAGTTGAAAAGCATATCTTATCATGCTTGCTTTGTGGGCAGAAAATGGCCCTCAGGGGCAAAGTGCTGCCTCTTGGCCAAAGCTTAGGAACTCTGGACAAGTGAATTGGAAGGACTTTCATTGTAGAAAAATCTTGCTGCTTCTGAGGAAGGTGAAAGTCTTATGACAAGAAAGGAGTAATCTGATGAAAGAGAAGGTGATCTACTGTAAATGGGACCTCCTCACCACATGGAGTTCATGAATCCTTTTGGGCTCAACATTTCTCTTCACTACAGGGCACAGGTGAGCAGAAAAAGCAGGTTGGAATGATGGACAAGCATGTTACAAGGCATGCAGATAGGAAATTTCCCAAGGAGGAACAAACAGAATGAACACTAAACCATTTTTCGGGAACATTGTTTTTCTCAAATAAACTATTCCCAGATCACAGAAGCTTATCCAGGAAGTCATCATAGAAAATCTAACTAATTTTTTTATGAGTGTTCACCTTAGGATCTTAAGAAGGTTGTCACAACAAAAGCTTTAATTATGGGGAACATAGAGGAGTTGATAAAATCTGAAATATCAATAAATTAACTTTTACAGTGATAACAGCAAATTGTCAGGAGCACTCTTCACTGCACAGTTTCAAAGGAACTGAAGTATGAAATTGCTTAACTACTGTAGTACAGAGTGTAACATAAGAACAGCTATACAGGATCAGACAAATACTGGTACTGACCATGGCAAATACTTTGGAAAGAGTTTAAAAACAGGACAAGCATGCATTAATGCTTCCCCAGCACTTTCTGCCAGTCTTCAAGAAGTTCAAATGTTT
The DNA here is from genome assembly GCA_008711295.1 of Anarhynchus alexandrinus. NCBI lineage: Eukaryota > Metazoa > Chordata > Aves > Charadriiformes > Charadriidae > Anarhynchus > Anarhynchus alexandrinus. Next base: position 819,012 of record VUYV01000172.1, read on the forward strand.
TCCTAGAAAGAGGTGAGATCTTTGAGTGTATTAGTTGTCTGTGTTTTGTGGGTTTTTTTCTCCACAAATTTGTTTACTTTTTGAAAACATGTGAGCTTTTGCCAATCTTAAGTAAATGTGGTAAGAAAGGGCTCCCTTTGTTGTGAAAGTGCCACCTTTTCATTCCTTTCATAGTTCATACTTCTTGCATTAGAAGAAAAAGTGAGAAACTGCTTCCTACTCATTTTCTCTATGTCGCTCATAATTTACAGACCTTATTTTGTTCTTCCAGTCATCTCTCTTTCAGCCTAAGGAGTCTCCTTAATTGTTCCTCGTAGAGAGTCTGTTCCAAGCCTACCATCCTTGCTGTCCCCCTCTGAGATTTTTCAGGTTTTCAGATGGAATGGTCAGAGCATACAGTACCTGAGGTGTCAGTGCATGAGGGGTTTGTGTACGGTATGAGGTATAATCCTCAGTTTATAATCCTTATTTACTGCATGATTATGCAGTGATGTGCATTTTCTTACACACAGGGCAGTCTGTGTCATCAGCGACCTCTCTGCATCTTTCTTTTGTGAAACTTCTCAGTGTAAGTGGTAAAACATATAAATTAGAGTATTACTTACTGAAATGGAGTTTAAGGCTACAACTTTTAGAAAGAAAAATCTGAAACTAGGTTTTAAAGACCATCCTTAGAGGAGAGTGCTGTATTTGCTCCTAATAACTTGGAGTCCGTAGCTACATAATTGTCTTTTGTGGCTTCTAAACACCCAGAAACAGGACTTTTATCCAATTTTGTGCCAACTTTTCGGTTACTGTTACTTACAAAACATATACTAGTCAAATCTTGGAAGTATCTTGGCTGTTACAGCCTTCTTCCTTGCCATAAAGGGACAGAACTGGTGTGAGGCTCTTATCTCCAAAAAAGTGCCGGGATATTAAAATGAAAACACCCAACATCCTTCATGAAAATCATTAGGAGCTCCTGTTGGTTCTCCTTATTACATACCTTAATGTGCTATAGGAATCCTTAGGATTTAGAAACCTGTTAATTTATAATCTGTCAAAAAATCATCATCATCCTCTCAAATCCTTTTGTCCAAGCATATCATATAGCTATCTAATGTGCTATTTCCAGTAATTTCTGCTCAGTTCGGTACACAATAACAATGGTATTACATGTATTCAATCAAGTATTTTTATTCATAGAACACGTCTCAAATTTATTTTAGCAGTTTAAATAAGTGAGTTTAATGTATATTTAGTCAAGCATTACAGTAGTGAGGGCTTAAGTAGATTAGAAATAAATGAATCCAATTAAAGAACATGTCTGTGAAATTTGATATGTCATAGGCATGAATGAACTGTTTGCACAGCAACTGTAAAGAAATCATTAATGATTAACTATCTAGAAGGGGTTTAATCAAGGATAAGTGGTATAGGACATAGTTAAAAACATTTGTGTCGAATACAGGGAGATTCTGAAACAATAAAAACATGCTTTGCATCAGTAGTGACACGAGTACTGGTCTCGGGAAATGTATTTTTTGTTGTCTGCGGTAGACGTCCAGCCAGGGGCTGCAGCTGAGAGTTAGCTCAATAACATTAGCTATCATGCATTGATTGTTCCTTCCAACAAAAAGCTTAACTTTAATAGGAAAGACAGACAAAGATATTTCGCTAAAGAATTGTTTCCTACAAGAACATATTGTTACCCTCCCTTCCAGAGCTCATATTCAGCAAAGTTAAGGTAGGGATTCTCAGAAGTGATCAGTGCTGGGCTAAATTTGACACCATCAAAACTAAAAGTCCCGTTGGCCGCCTTGAGGGTAAGCTCAGGCGAGTGCCAAGTGGTTGCTAAAATCCTGTGATACATGATTTGTCCAGTGTGACACCAGTAGTCTGTGGGAGGGTTGAGAATTGAATCTAGATCATGTGGCTTCTAGGTCGGTGTCTTAAAGGTGTCAGTAGTATTCAGGGTATGTTTTTTAACACATAAAAATATTAAGAAGTCTGAGATGGGAAAATCTACCCTATATAACAGCAGTCTGTTGCACTGTTGTCAGTGTGGCTTTCTGCAAAATGGCGGCCACCTCCCCCCAAAAAATAAAAGCATCGCAGGCTATGTCCCTCTAATCCAAATTTCTCATTATCAGGCATATTCTAACATGTACAAACATTTATAAACTCCTGTCAAATATATTTTTCCATTTAACTTGGCAAGCACTGAATATACATCGAACATGACTTTTAGCCAGTTGTGCTCCTAGGCAGCTCACATTTGAAAGAAAGCACTCCCAGTATAAATAAATGTTACAGAATTAAATTCAAGTCATCATATTTTATTTTTTTAAAGCATTTTTTTCAGTGCTATCTCTAACTAAAAATTGTAATTATATTTATATATAATTAGCCTAGGGTATCTTAGGCATTTTATTCACAAACAATAATAAATCCCTGGTACATATTTTCATCTAGCAAACCTACTAAATAAAGGCAAGTACAGCGTACAAAGGGCTCCTTTTGGAGCCAGAGATGGCTAGACATGTGGTTGGGAATGACAAACTGTACCTTCAGACTGCTGAAGACTCTGCCACACCATGATTATCTAGAGGCCAGGGTGTTATATTTAGCTCCAACTGACAGTTAAATGATTGCATTCTGAGATGAGAAACCAGTTAGGGAATATGTAAAATTTCTCTGACAGTAGTTGTCTAGAGGATATCCTCAGACATTTGTGTCAGATGTTCCGTATAGGAAACTTTGTTCTTCAATTTTCCTGAATGTGTCAAATCATTTAATTAGACTTCCTGGTTTGGATTGTTCTGTCTTTAAAGGCAAATACAGAAACATGATATCATGTATGTGAATCTCATGGCTGGAGAAGCTGTAAACTTTGACTCAACAAGATGTAAACAGCTACTGTTGCTTATGCTATTTATGGAGATAAATGGGTGCCTGGAACTTAATGAAGGGATCCAATATACAGATCTGATACGTTTCCAAGTAGATGCATTGCTTAACCATTAAGTGTACTAATGATAAACAGGTTGTAGAGAGGTGGGGGTAGATCTCTTCTCCCAAGTAACAAGCAATAGGACAAGAGGAAATGGGCTCAAGTTATGCCATGGGAGGTTTAGGTTGGATATTAGGAAAAATTTCATTACAGAAAGGGTTGTCAAGCATTGGAAGAGGCTGCCCAGGGACGTGGTGGAATCACCACCCCTGGAGGTATTTAAAAGATGGGTAGATGTAGTGCCGATGGACACGGTTTAGTAGTGTTGTTGGCAGTGTTAGGCTGATGGTTGGACTAAATGATCTTTAAGGTCCCTTCCAACCCAGACAATTCTATGATTTTGTACAAAACCACTTGAAAGATTTCTGGAGGGTCTTTTCAGTACTTTGGTGAGCAGTAGGTCCGGCCTGTATGGTACTTTTCACTTTAGAAGCTTTAGAAAGGAGGGTTACGAACATCATCCCAATAACTGAAGGAAAAACTGAGGCAGGGAGTGTCTCTGAGGTCACACAACTGAATGTCAGTGTAGTTTCATAACAAGCAGTGAGGTTCAACAGCTTTTTTTCCCCCACTTTGTCCAGAAATTTGGCTTCCTGTATGAGCTAAGCGAAACCTCCTTATTTTGACTGGTTCTGGAAGATGCTAAAGGGGTTGCATACGCTCCTCCTGACAAGTCTCGTGACCAGACTGAAGCCTTTGTAAACATTTCTGAGACATATTGTACATGAACAGAGGACACAGCAGATGAGGAAATTGTCTGTTTTGTTGTACCATCTGCTGATTTAGAAAGCCATGAAGATGACAAACAGCCAGAATCTGTTCTCTTTTCACTCATCTGCTGAACGGCGCTCTGTTAGCATTGCATGAGCCGGAGTGTGGAAATGTTAAAAGTTGCAGGCATTGTTTAAAAGTAGAAGAATGATATATTACAGTATTGTGGTCAGACATGCATGAGGAACTGCCAGACTTTTACCACCTTCATGGCTGATTTTAACTGAATTGCAACAACTCAGCAAAATAGACTGAACATTAATGACACCTTTAGTTTAATCTCACAATTTCTATTCTGTGTTCTGTTAGACTGGCAGAAAATCTGACATATAATTTTTCTGATTTTTAACCAGAAGAAATGCAGAGTGCATACGACCCTTTTCATAGATTTTTCATGTAAAACTAGAGGAAATGATGAACTTATGTGTTCAATAGAAATAATAGTGCAACCAATTAAAATTACTCCTTGTTTTCTTTTGCATGAACAATACTTTCCACTTTACTTCAGTTGTGTGAATGATTGTATCCATGATGTAGGAAACTGCTGCATTAAGGTCATCCAATGCTTTTTCTTTCAGCTTGTACTTCATTAATTACTTTAATATGTGTAAGGAAAGACATGGCTGTAGGTTATCCAGTGTTTGTCAGGTTTAGATGGTCACATGATGCCTTTTTATTCTTTATTTGCTGTCATTTCCAGTGACAGTATGATCATTGCATATTGTTTAGACTATCAATTGAAAGATACCTAAGAATAACAGCAAGATCTGTTTCCAGTTCTATACTGATATTCTGATTGTTGCTGGAGAGAATGAACTGAAATGCATTTCTAATCCAATGCTGAAACTCCATGTATGAAAACTGAATTTCTGTGAATCTTCTTTAAGGTGTCTAAATTTAGTGTCTTCTGATGGAATTAAATACATTGCAAATACCTGCCTTGTTGCTGGTTATCTGTGTATTCTCAGTCACTGCATGTATAGCTTATTCTTCCTTTCTGGCATGTTGTGGTATTAACATAAAGAGATGCTCTTTCTTATGGCTTTTGCAGAGTTTTCTGTGGGCTGAGCATTTTTTCTTCTTTTTTTTTAAGGTGGTCTTCTTGTTTTGGAGGTTATGCTGTTATACTGTAGGTATAGAAGATCTCTATTCTTGAGCCTGATTGTCCTTCTTAAGTTCTTTTGGTTGAATCTGGATATTTATTCTTCATTAATGGATGTCATTATTTTACTCCTTCCTCTGGATACATCCTGTTGAGCTGCTCTTTCTGTTTGAAAGCATTTTTCAGGGCTTAAGTTCTCCTCTGTTCCATAGCCAACACTGTCTTTAAGTAGGGAATCTTAATATCTTCAAAACTCTTTGTGCCTTTAGGTCCCTAGTGTTAATGTCTCGTCTTACTTTAGATTTTGGTTAAAGTAGTCCCAAACTTCACCCTATTACTTGAAGAAACACAACTACAAAAAAGCCTGGTTTGTCTGTACAGTTTTAGTTTGTCTTGGGCCATACTGTGCTCACTGGGCCTCTGTCACTAATTCCAGTCTTCCCAACATTATTTCTAGCAATGCTGACTCACCCTTTCCTCATCTTTTTTCCTTCAAATAGGCCATATAGAAAACCTCTAATTTTTTTTCAGTTTCGTGGTGAGCTCTAGCCACATGCTCTGTTGCCATATTTGTGCAAGCTCTATTGTTTGCCGAGAATTCAGGTTTTGTGGTGCTCTGCTCTGCTCCCTGACTGTTCTTTTATGCGTCTATCTGCTAATGAGTCATCATCTCTTCCTCAGACTTTCTTTAGGCAGACTGTTGCCACCATGTTTCATATTGTACATTTTGGTAATGGTAGTAGGCAGAAAGTGTCTTCCTTCTAAAGCTGAATTGTGAGAACTCTTCACACAATTGTTGCAGATCCAGCTGGCATCCAAGTCATGTACAAACAGACTGCCTTCCTCTTCCAAGTGCTTTTCTGCTTCAGCCTTTGTCCTTCTTCACTATGCAGCTTGCTATAGCTAGATTCCTTTAGTAAAGAATGCTTTGTACTCAACTTTCAGATGCTTTATTGCAAAGAAGTGCAGTTGGTACAGCCATCGATCCTTGGTTTTTCGTGATGCTACCTCTAGTACATCCATAAGTGCCTTCAAAATTAGGCTCTAGCTTTATAGTGGGCATTGGAAGAGTGAGAGACATGGCACAGAGTGGAAATGCTTCTGGGAGTTAGATCTGAGAAGAAAATGGGAAGCAGCATATTGTAGCAAGAGGATTTTACGCTTTGTCTTCTGATTTCTTTTCGCTTACAGTGAAGTACAGTAATCCAGTCTGTAGGTGCCTGATACATTGACCATACTGGCCAGATTCTCATATGGGGGGGAGGGACAAGATAGAGGAGAAATAATACATTTTTGGAAGCATATGCTACCAAAAGCACATGCATCCAAGTTTTTTGAGGAGTCAAAGAGGACCTAGAATTTCCATCCAACTGTGGAAAGAATGGCTGTTTCCCATCATGAAAAGGTGGAGGTCTTCAATGTGTTTCCCTTTGCAAAGAAGCATCACTTTGGTCTTGTCTGGATTCAGTTTGATCCATCTGTTCTTCATTTAAGAGCTAATTTCCTGTAGTTATTCTGATGTTTTATAGTGATGATAGTTGCATCAGAAAATGAGATAAATAGTAGATTGTCAGCAACATACTGTTAGCAATTGAACACATGCCATATCACTCTCTCTCTCAGCAGTCTCATGTAGATAGATGTAGATTGTATGGATCCCTGTGGGATCCTGAAGGTGAGGGCCTTGGAGGAAGAGACTCGTATCCACCACCTTTTTTTGAATTACGTGTAGAACAGAAGATGCAGTACTACTGTGTTGGTGGGACTGTGTAGTAGAGGATTCAGGTGGCTGAGAACAGGAATCTGGAGATTACAGTTCCATGGTTGGCGGAAGTTTTATAAATTCCTCCAGGAAGTTGTCAGAATTTCCATCTGTAGCTTGTGTACCACTAGGAGCTCTGGTTCCTCTAGTCCTTTGCCTCATGGTGCACGTGGATATACTCAAACATTTTCATTTCTTGGTGGAACACTGTCTGCATCTGACATTGAGACCACAGGACCCTTCCTCCATGTTTTCTTTGNGAATTAATCTTGGCCTGTTACTATTGGTGTTCTGGTGTCTATCTTGGCTCTTCTGAGGAGTAGCTGTGATAGGATAGGGTTGAGATGGTATTGAAACATACCTCAGTGACGCAAAAACATCCAGGTGTTTCATCTTCAAGGAGAGTGCAGGTGTGCTCTGTCTCTAAGGGGAAGCTTTGCATTCAGCAGCAAGAACTTCAGATAGTTTTCTTCTTATCCTTTGTTAATGATGTTACTGTCCAAGCAATTGTCTGCAAATACCAGCTTGTGATGTTTACTCTAATGTGTGATGTTCTGGGGGGGGTGACTCCTTACATAACGATACCAAGGACTTAGAAAAGTAAGACATAATGGCATGCAAGGTTTTGGGCAGCCTGGTTTGCCTGGGTTTTTTTTAGACTCCCATGACCCAGAAGTGTTGTACAGTGTAGTCTCTATGATTTGAATGCTTGGCCCTTGCACAGATCGTAACAGCGGGCAAGTAGTGCTGTAGTGACAGTCTGCGGTCTGAATACTGGAGTGGTCTTTCATCCAATTTTTTAAAACTCTTCCACTGACATGAGAAAGCAGCAGAGTGTTACAGGGTGGTGTACACCAGAGGTGGGGAGGTAATGGCAGGAGTGCAGAAATATGGGTTCTCCAGCAAAAAGGCAGGCAAAAGGCTTGGTAGGTTTGAAACCGAAACAGAACCTCCTCATATCCCTAAGGCTGTGAACAACTTATCTACTTAGTTTTGATTAGTTTTCATTTCCAGAGGCAACACTTTCTGTATCGGACACTGAGACTGCAGGACCCTTCTTTTTCTTATAATCAAATAATCAGGGGGAATGTGTATATCAGGATGAGACTGACAGTTTTTTTCAGGACTATTAATAATACGCTACTGTGGCAGTTAAATATGAACATTAATTGACATCCTTTCTTTCTGATGTTTTGTATAACATGAAGATAATTTGGTAGGACTCAATTATGGAGACAGATGCTTTGCATATCAAGTCAAGGTGTCTGGATGGAAATTCTGAGGATAACCACGGAAAGATTAATGGTTTCAAAATATGTGGATGAGTCTTACCTGTCAAATAGGCCAAAGCAAATCCCTATATTCAGATGCTTTCACTGCAGGCAGGATATTTGAAATGCAAATATTATAGCAGAGGCCCATCTCTATTAAAGTCAAAATTTGAAGAAATGACCTCATTAAGAAGTAAATTCACATTACAAAACATTAATTATACTTGGCCAATCTCTGTCTGCTATGGACTGGAAACATTGTAATCAGCACAGTTCTATTGTCAGTGATTCGTTTTCATGTGTTATATATACATGGATACATATACATCGTCTGCATTGCCAAAAAATCTAAGACTCTTCAACAAGTTTGTTGTTTATCAGGTGCAAAAAAATTTTAGCATAGAACTGTCATGAATTAATTTGTCTGTTCTGCAGGTTTGTCTGTAGCTCTTCAAAGATTCATCCTATTTCATTTATTTCAGTGATTTATCAAGTTTATCGTGCTGTCCCCAACTTTTATCTGAAAGCATTTCTGTATATGTGATATGCTGTGATATGATCAGGTTGTGGTGCAGTTAATTTCTAAAAAATGTTAGGCTGTCATGGCTTACATCAATGTATGTAGGATTATAGAGCAAGATATTGTTGCTAAAGCTGGGTGAACAATTTTTTATTAATATAATTCATTAAGGATGAGTCTTTAGGTTTAGATGGAGTATGGGGTGATGTGTGAATGAATATATTGCCTCCTTGACTGCATAACAGAAGAATTATTCTTCCCTTGCTCTCCTACTTCTCTGCCGATTAACACAAAGGAAGAGAAAAGCCATGAATCCTTCCTCTTTTCCTCCAGGTAGGTAGGTCAGGAAGAAACTCTTGCTTCGCTCTCTTTTAATAAATCATTGTCAGAATAGGTTCCGTATGACTACATGAAAGCTGGAGAGCTCATTTCTTACTCCCCCGGGTACCAGCAGACATGCAGATGTGTGGAGAGGGGTGCAGACCAATGCATATGCCCTCGTTATGTTCAGTAAGACATTGTGAATAATGCCAACTTTCCTTACTTTTATGTATTCATTAGAAAGTTTGAAGAAGCTAACACTGAACTTCCCAAACTGTCATTATATCTAGCTCCCCATAGAAAACCTCTAGTATTTTGTAAGTGGGGGGCAGACCATTTAAATCACAAGATTTGTATTTGTTTAGTTGTTTTCTCTGACTGGTGAACTTTTTCAGTATGAGAAACTCATAGAAGAAGAAAAATTCAAAAATTTGCACCAATTGCTTGAAACCTTGTAAACAATGAAAAATACAACCTTAAAGATTAAGTGTTTTCCATTTAAAAAAAATGATGTTCAATTTATTTAGTCATCTATGTACACTGTTGTGTGCACCCACACACATGCATGAACACACACGCGTCTACACACGTGGTAAGTTTGTAGTTGTACAGTTAAAAGAGTTTTGGGGAAAATGTATCCTATTTACTGCTTAGCTGTGTGACCAATGCAGAGCTATAATACAAATCTCAGAAATTTCCATCCCATTGTTTTTTATTACTGAAGAAAGTAGATCAGGATGATAACAGTTGGATGCAAAAAGCAATCATATTTTCAGTATAAAAATAGTGCTATTGTTTAGTAAGCTATACTACTTAAATGTATTAGGGGTATATACTGGCTTGCCCTGGATGGTTTTATTCTTTTCCCTTAAAAATATCTTTCATTTCCACCCCCTACTAAGAAGGCAAGAATGTTTCCTATTAAGATATGAAGTGAGTTTATTTTTCACTTTTGCCTTTTGTATAGGGATACTGAATATAAAGGACTACAGCTCTCCTTGGATCAGGTCACTGCTACCAAGCCGGCATTCTCATACGCAAATTCAACTCCGACCATAACGGATAATAGAAAGGGAAGCAAATCTCGCCTCTCGAGCACAAAGTCAAAATCAAGGACATCACCATACCCACAGGTAGCTGTCTTTGAAAAACAAACTCTTTTTGAATATCTTGATTTTGACTGCTATTTTACCCAAGTAATTAGAATGGGCCAAGGGACACGTTACTCAAAGGGAATAAAGGACAACAGGTTATAAGATCTTGGGACAGGAACATGTTTCTTTAAACTGTTTCTAAAAAGCTGGAAACATTTATGCTTCAGCATGCATAATAAATCATCATCAACAACAATAACAGCACAGGGCTCAGAGTTAATGAGGAACGGACAGAAGGACAAGTGAAAATGTTGGGTTTGAAATACTTGGTTTGAGAGGATTGTGAGTTTTGCCATTTGAGAAAGCTTGCTTTTTCTTACTTACTCTTTAATAATTCCAACATATCTAGAGAGCTGCCAGATGTTTGACAGCAGTTTAATACTGAAATCTTAGTCAGGAGGACTGAGTTTTGAGGAGGGAAAGAAACAAGCTAACTTGCTGAACTGGGACAAGAAAGCTTTTCTATGTACAAAGCTCTGAAAGGAGAAAGTGCTAGGAGGTGGCCATTGGCCAGTAGACTTTCATTTCCCAGATTTCGTTTTCAGGTCTAATGCGTAAGGAACACGTCTCCGCTTAGAGAATAGACCAGACTTGATTTGGTCTCCGAACTGGAGCTTACCTAACACATTTCTGCAGACAATGCCACAGCACTTGCGTACTTACATTGTCAGCCCTTTAGCTCAAATAAATCTGTTTGTCGAAATAACCATTATGTTTACTAAATAATTATGCAAGTCTTACTGCCCTTACGCCACCACACAGTGGATATAAATGCATACATTCATGATGTACCATTGAAGAGCTATGTGTTTTTAAAGAGTCCAGGTCAATATTTAACTGATAATGACCTTGATGACTACAGTTTCTCTGCAGGCACGATGTTTTCTAAACTGACCTCTAAGAGGGTACAATGCGAGCCCAAGTATCCACATCTTGTTTTCTTTCGTTTTCTCCTCAAAAGTAGGAAGGGTAAGAATTTCAGTTAAATGACATCTGCTTTTGGCACAGGGACTATTTAACTGAGCACCTAGATATGAACTCAGATTCTTAATTTTAAGAACCTAATTTTGCCAGAGGTTGTTATGGCTCTTGTTGTTTAATCATTGGTTCATACGCATTTCTGTGGGTTGTTAAAGAAGAGCCTTTCTCTTGAATGCGTTACACCAAATAATTGTAATTAAATTGCTTTAAAGAATTGGGAAAGTAACTTACAAGTAATTCTAAATTAGATTTTTAAGATGAGTTTGATTTACCGAAATTACCCTTCATCTCCCTTTACACAGTTCTTTCAGAAGTCCCCATTTGCTAGCAGGACAATCCCAACTGAAGACCTGTTATCCTCCTACTTCAATCTGCTTTCTGAAAGTGTGACTTTCATCAGTACCTCCTTATTCTCTCCGCCACCAGAAAAACTCCTGAGCTAGCAGCGCAGTGTTGAGAGTGTTGGTTTATCAGGAATTGTTGTCTGAAAGCTCAGGATATTTAGTCTCCAGTTTCATTTTGCATCCTCGTTACCAGCTGCCTGGTAGTAAAGTCACAGATTTCGTCATTCAAAAGGAAGCAGCCGTGCTGGTTGCCAATATCTTGAAAAATGGTCATACCGTTCATTGTAGCACATCACCACGAGCAACGCTGGCAGCTTGGCTTTGCAGCCCTCTCATCCTTCTCCACCACTGAATAAACTGTTGAAAGACTAAGAAAAGCTGTTGTGAAGAACATGCAGCAGGTGGTATGGCCCATGTCCCTCAGTCTCCAGCCCACGTAATTTGCCAGTCAGTTGCAGAGAATTAGAGTGTGACTCAAAAGCCGTGGCTGAAAAGTGAGGCTGTGCGTTTTGGCTTACACAGGAGCCCGAGTTTTGGTGGAGGAAGGAAGCAGGAAGTTTATTAGTAAAATAATGGCAGTGAGCAAAGTATTTTTTAAACTTAAGGGCACTTAGGAGATGTTAAATGCACATACTTTCTTTTTTTTTTCTTTTTTTTTTTCTTTTCCCATAACCATTTACTTTTCTTCACTCTTGAAGACAAAAGGGAACCATACGCTTTATTGGGTGATGACTGAGAATCCTCTCCCTTGCCAGCTGTGTGCCCCTAAGGAGAGCTACATAAGATGTGAACTGTATGAAAAACAAGTTAATACATTTCAGCTGAATGTTTACTACTAGGGCAAAAGGTGGACGTTTTGGTCACCTAAGACAGTGTTAATGTGTTTTTCCTCAACTTTTATGCACAAGCGGGCATAGTATAATATGGCACTTGTAGACTCTTTAAGCAAAAACTGAGTTCATTAAATTGGAGGCATTGGTCAGCATCTGATTAACACTGACTGATGTTAGTATAGCGGGTTAGTGGGTTCTGCAAAACCAGCGCCAGACAGGGGAAGGGCAAGCGGAGAGGAGAGCAACCCAAAATTCGTGCCACAGATGTAGGATTTGCACAGACGCTTTGGACAGTGCTCTTCTAGTCCTGCCCTACCAGAGAGGTGGAGAGCTGAAGGAGGAGGTGAAAAAACAGGAGTGATGAAGATTTGCAGAAAAAGGAAATTGTGAGTTGGTTAAAAGATGCCTGTAGGATTACCCCATAATAACCATTGTGAGGGGCTCCCAAAATCGTATCCTGGACCTCGTTTATTTTGTATTCCCAAAAGCTAGCCCTGGACCTCATTTATTCTGTACACAGGAAATAACAACAAGATTGAAAAAATATTTTAATTGTGATCATCTGAACAACTGCTTTGGAGTTTAATCTCCCATTAATAATGAATGTTTAAAGAAAATATTTAAAATTGTCTGTTGTCTGCCTCTAATGGAAATGTTTTATGGTCAGATCTGGATAAATGTTTATTGCTTCATAACTCATCTTAGTTCTTGGATAAAGATTATATATAAATAAAAAAAATGCACGCATACAAGTAAGGATGTACCCAAGAGCTGTTGGATGGAGGCTTTGGTGTATGCTACAGCACGCACGAATTTTTGGAAGTAAGAGCCTTCTCTAGTAGGTGTCTATTAATACACCTGATTTTCATGGTAAATTGATTTTATAGCTCCTTTAAACATAACCTGGATTAATTCTGCAATCCGCCTCTATTTGGGCATATCACCCAATGGGGTGAAGATAATAGAATCAGGCTGAATTCTAGTCAGCCTTTTTTTTTTGTTTTGTTTCTTTTTTCATTTCTTCCTGTAGCCTAAAGCTTTGGCAACTTCCAGTGTATTCAAAAGCAAAGCAAACCCCTCTTTTTATAGTAAACATAACTCCTGGTCTGGTGAAGAGTCACCAGCAGTGGGGGTTATTTTAATGGACATGCTGTATTACTTTAATCTAAGCCTTTCACCATCTGTTCTGCCTATAATAGTGAATGCAAAAAGAACATATTTTACATTTCAGGATTACATTAGCAAAAAGTAAGATAAAAGTGATTTAAAAGCATGCATATGTTCTTAGTACAATGCAGCCCGCATCTGTGATGTTTTTTCTCATGGTTAAGACACAAATCAAGAGGAAAGCTGCTAATGCTGATGTAGTGAAAGTTTTTCATGGAAAAGAGGACTCTGAGAGGGTTTCACTATATATTTAATGTTTATAATGATAAAAACCTGAGTAGGCTGCCAGAAAATTAGATATCTATAACATCTATTGTTTGAACATCTGGCGCAGTGTGTGGAGCAGGCTGATGTTGCTGCGTATGACAGGATGAGTGCTCAGGCCAGTGAGACACCTGTAGGAATGGAAGGTCAGGCCAAAGAAAATCACCCGAGAAATATTAAATTGTGTACTGGCCTAATACACTCCCATGGGCTCTCGTAAAGTAAGCTTTTCTTACACATGGAATTTATATTTTCCTTTTTCCTTGTCCCTTCAGCCCTCCTGAAGTTTTTCTTGGAGTGAAAATAGCATCACTGATGGCCTATAGCCCCTTTCTATGTCGGCGCTAATCCCACTGGTGTGCTCTCACTGCGATGGTAAACTGGATTAGCACTCTGGAAGACATTTCTAGTATCTGGAGGTGGCAATTCAGTTTCCAGGAGCCAGCTGGAGGACCATTTAGTTTATTTATCGTTGTTGTTTATGCCAGAAGACAATTCAGAAATAACCTGAAGAGATTTCAGATGTTGCCTGTCTGAAGATCTTTATCATGTTTAAGTTCTGTCTGTTGGTTAAACTTTGTCAAACAACCAAAAATAATAAATTGTGCCTGATAGGAGTCAGAAGGCAAATATTAGCAGAGAGGAAAACATTTCTGGTCAGGCAGGATTGGTATTGAAAAAAAAATAATATATTTTCACTAATTTTAATTGGCCACAATTTTCATTAATTCTGATTCTGTTTTCTATGGTCTTTCATCACTTGACATATGGGAGCCTAATTCTGACTTGAGAGATAGTGTTTCCACTCCCATTTCAGTAAAGCAGTATCTTTGATCATCCTTCCATTTCTCCCCCTGTCAACATGTCACACATGCCCGTATTTGGAGTCTCCACCTGTCAACATCAGATTCCCAGAAGCGGCAGTGGTAAGGCTGTAGTGGTAGAAGCAGCCTGACGATGCCAAATAGAGATGTGATTAGCTTTAAAGGGTACTAGACATATTTTTGGCCTATGCCTGCTTATGTTGTACCCTAAGAATAAGCAATCATATCAAACTTTGGTTGATAATGTGGGCCACAAGCAATTCACTGTGTTAATTTAATTCTGTCCATGGCCTAGCAGCTGCTATGGGTCAGATCTCAAATAATCATCATTTACATCTAGTACAAAGAATATGAGGTATTGTTGGTCTTGACTACATGGTTATACGACATTACATGGTGCGTTTCTGATATACTGAACATGTACCCTTTGAAACGGTTTCCCTTTCTTTAAGAAAAGTGCACAAGGGCCTGTGCAATTGAAACCTTTGTGGTTAGATTCGAGATTAAAAAAAAAAATTTGGGAAAGTTTTCAGTTAAATGGAGAAATCTTCAAGCAAAGATATGTTGGACCCTGAGGTGACCTTAGAAACAGAGACCTAATAGAATAATATCTTTTAGAGCTAAATGAAATTTAGAATTTTCAGTTTGAAAGAATTTCTAGCATTTATTATAATCATAAAATGTCCAAAAATGAAATTTCATTATAATATTATTAGAAATTATTTTTCCTTGTCCTTCTCATGAAAGAAATGCATACCGTGAGTTTTGTTTTTAATAAGAAAATCAAGAAACTGTTAACTTTTTAATACTTACATTTATGCTTATAATATCTTAAATTTCAGCAAAACTTTTTAAGTTAAAAAATCTAGTTTGTAAAAATCAAATCCACAAAAAAACACTCAAAATAAATCTAAAACAGAACAGGTACAAAAGTAGTTTTCATTTTGTGAATTTCCATTTTGATTAAATTTAATAGTAAAACTTATTAATAATTTCTAATTTCTTCATTGGAAACAATTTTATCTAGATCTTTTTGTTGAAAAGTTTACAGTATTTCTGAAGATATATTTGTGACTAAGCAGTTTGAAGACATTAGATCTGAAAGGATAATAGAAGAGTGAGATGTTCCAGTTGGTCACATAACACTGTGATGGCTGCATAAAGTTCCTAGTTAACGTATGTCAAAGTAATGGCATTTAAAAGAACTCTTTTGTGACTCTGTAACTATCCTACCTCCATGCAAAATCAGATTTATCCTTTCCTCTCTAAAACCTTGTGATGAATATGATACTAATTGGCTGAACTCTTCTATATCTACCTGTAGGCTTTTTGCCTATGGGTATTCTTCTGACAACTAATAACAAAATATAATCAAGCTCCTCAAAGCCATGACCCTTTCTTTCTTTCCTTTAAATAACTTATCATGTTAACAAAGAGTATTCACAAATATAAACTGGAATACTGAAGAAATACCCAATTAAATGCCAAAGCCAAAGTAGTTCCACTACTGATGTTGCACAGATGGTTTAAGTTTCTGTAAGTCAAACATCTGGTCAGTACTTTCGATTGGTAAGTGCATAAAACCTTGATCCTGGCTGATAATGAGGAGTTTCATAGCAACTCAATCTAATGAAAAGGAAGGTAAGCTTATGTTTTCAGGAGAGAGGCCTAATGCCTATTAAAAGAAAAGGCAAAGTGGGCATCTGGAAGGTGAGTGATGGAATGGGAGAATTCCAAGGTTTCGTGTTGTAATACATTGATTTGTGACATGAGTGTGCAGTACTGAAGAGGTGAGCATGTAAAGCTTTGGTCTCATCCCAGTCCGTAGTCACGGGTGAAACTGATTTAGAGGTGTTCCATGAAATTCGACAGTTCCAATAAATAGAAAGATTTAAAAATGAGATAGCTAAATCTGAGGAGGTTTAATAAGCATTCTTTTTTTTTTTCATTCCCAAAAAGTATCTAAAATTTTGAAACTTTCATGATGAATATATAGAAATCTGTGACATTTATCTTAACCCTTACTTCTCTCTAAACAAATGCCCATGCTCCTATTCTGTCTGCTTTTCCAACTGCCTGCTAGTTGCTGCTTCTGTGTTGGGAGAGCCCTGCTTAACCGGGGGAGCCAAATACCCACTCTGCCTGCTTTGGCTAGCAGTCACCTTTTCTGGCAGATAGTTTCTGGGTTTTCCTTGTTCCCACATTGCAACAGAGCTGTGATTTTTAGCTTTGCTGCCATCACTTTGGAGCTCTACTCTGTAGTGGTTTTGGTAGTCCCAGAATCTACAGGAGGCTTTCTTTCCCCTACTAATAGGAGGAAAGAAGTTCCAAGATACCACTCCAGGCAAGAAAAAAAATCCAGCAACAAAAAAAAATATGAGGAAAAGAGAGGGAACCCTTAGAAAAAGAACTTTAACAACTTGAAATACATTCAGTTCCAATTTGGCGTGCGAGAATGCTCCAGGAGCAGTGTTATTTCGGTCCCTTTTGAAAGCGTTTTGCTGAGGAGCGTTGGAGCACCATTGCTGAGCACAAGCAGTAGCTTTCAAAGCAATAAGAAAAACCTGGACATATTAAAAAAATATTGAATTGCAACATTGACGTTGTTAAGCCTAATATTACACATCATAAAGGAGATGGCTATTAAGGGTCGATGTGGGATGTTTTAGGCTTTCATGAGGTCTGTCCTGTCATCTGTGAGCTCATTACAGAGTGTTGCACAGGGAAGGACTAGGAGTCCAGTCAGAAGGTGCAGACGTGTGGGCACGCTCACAAAACCCACCCTATCGCACGCATACTCTGTCTCTTCAGTGCAGTTACTTGCAGATTTCACCCAGGCCTAGTAATTTCCCTGCTGCTTCTCCTATTTTGCAGTATTCTGGATTTCACACCGAGAGATCCGAGTCTGACCACGAGAGCCAGTGGGGTGGGAGCCCCCTGACCGATACGGCTTCTCCCCAGCTACTGGAGCCCGCGGACAGACCGAGCTCCCAGCACCACGATGTCTCCTGTGCCTACAGACAGTACTCAGACCGCAGTGCTCTCTGCTACGGTTTTACGCTCGACCACTCCAGGCTGACCGATGACAGACATTTCCATACTCAGGCCTGTGAAGGAGGCAGATGTGAAGCTGGCCGGTATTTCCTTGGCACGCCGCAGCCGGGAAGGGAGAGCTGGTGGGGTTCTCGTTCAGCGTTGCCCCTGACTAAGTCGTCCCCTGAGAGCAGAGAAGCGTATGAAAACAGTATGCCCCACATAACTTCAGTGCACAGGATTCATGGTAAGAGATAACAAGGATTTGTGGAAGTGGCAGGATCTCTGATAAAGCAACATGACATAAACATGCAGCTGTTGATGTGAGAGACAAAAATGAGAGAGACTCTTGATGCATGTCCTTGTCTCAGAGATCACGTCTGTGGACATGAGGAATACTTACAGTTCAATTTGAGGTTGACAGTCTGGCTTATATGCAGAAAAATATAATTTGTTGTATATATTTTTTTTTTTTTAGTTTGTGAAATTAAGGTGGGAATATCTGACTGGTGAGATCTTAAGGATGGTCTTAAAAATATGAACAAATTTATACACTTGATAGAACTGTGTTATTTATTTGGCTTAATATCACACTACTTTGGATGGAATATATTCAGCACAAAATTAGTTAAAACTAACCCCAAGCTAGATATTAAGAAACCTTTAAAGTCTTTGGAGAAATTGTTCTCCAAATGACTTCTTTTCTCTGCACTGGTTAGTACTAGATTCTATAAGTTTTGCTGTTTACTTTTATTTAAAATTGGCAATTCAAATGAACATTTGCTTTTGGTTTCAGGCATTTATCCCCAGCAATAATTTTTAGTCATTTTGAGTCTCTCCATCCTTTCAGCACCAAGCCTGAAGCCTCACTTGGTGTCTGGCAGGTTGCAACCTCAGTGCATTAGCACATATTAGAAGGCTGAAGCTGATCAAAAATTCACAGTGAAAGGTTGATCTTGGATTTGGAAAAACCCAAAGGTCCTTGAGCTTAAAGGGTAGGCTGAGAGTTGAAAGACTGCAAATGACCCAAAAATCAGAGTTTCAGGTTGTAAGGATAGATGCAGCATAAAAAAAAATGCTAAGATAATCTGTCAAAACATAGGCTGTATTGGAAGAACTCATAAAAGCTAGTTACATTAGTACCATTCCATTGATTTGCAGAATAAGGCTTTGGAAATAAAAAAACCCTGTATTATTGTACTCCAATCTGAGGAAAATTATGTTGAGAATAGAAGAATAATGAAATATCAAGTTCTAGGAAATGCAGTCAGAGGAAAAATGAGGAAAGGAAAGGATGCTTAAATTTTGCTTATAAGTACTGCTCTCTACTTTTCATGTGAGAACACAACTCCTTCCTTGTGTCTGTTCTGTACTTCTGTCATACTTGTGTTTCTCTAGCTTTTTCTTTTCCAAAAAAAGAGAATTGAGCAGAATATGACAATTTTGCTGGCAAGTTTATGCATGATAATTCTTACTAAGCACAGAAAGATAATCATGTAGAAATATCATACAGAGGTACAAATGCAAAAAGGTTGAATATTTATTCCATATTTTTATTAAGGAAAATCAATGCAAATGGATAATATAATTTGATTTTAGTTTGTTCCTTAGTTTTGCTGTAATTCCAGGTGATGCAGTTACTTTCTTTATTGTATCGGGACTTACATGTTTCAGTGGCCCTTCAGCCTGCATGAGGCTTTGGGAGTAAAACCTGACATATTGGTCTCAGTTGAGGAGAGGAACATCTCAGCCTCCCTTGCAAATGTGCCATTTTCACTTAGATTAAGGCAGTTTCAAACCTTGGCCTTTCACAAATGAAACTCTTTTTGGCAATGCTGTGTGAACGTTGCTGTCAGAGCGGTTTCTTTGGGCAGAAGACATTTTCTTCCCTTTCTGTTCTTTTAATGCATTTTCTGGTAGTTCTGGCTCAGGGTCACCTTACAGTAATGACAATGAGCTGGCCAGTATGGCAGGCCCTGGATATTGCGTGTGAGCCCATGCATTTCTGGTCACCCTCAGGAAGTCTGGGGCACTGTTGGTATGGTCTGTGCAGTGAGACAAGCTGAGCACGTGGTTTAGAGCTGTGGCTGACCAGCTCCCCAGCGTGTGTCATGGTGTGCCTGACACACCGCGTGCTCTGGTGGCTGGAGCTCCCTTCTACCTCCAGGCCCACTTTGGGCCCAGACCTTAAGAGGATGTGAAGGATAAAATTGTGCTCGTGAGATACTTCCACCTACAAAGGGCAGGATATGTTTGTTACAAAAGCCCGTCACTGATTTTTTTGTGAACTCTGCAATGCAGCAGTAGTTATCTGCCCCTAACAGATCTGTATGCCTCGACCCAAAACAAAGCAGGGGGAACTACTCATGCTAGTCTGAAAACGGGTTTGCTTTGAGGAGTCCTGTCAACCAACCCAACGGGCCTCATCCCCAAAGAAGACTTTGTGTATGCTGAGGCAAAGGCATCATTAAATAATTTGTGCAAGTCAAACACATGTCCTCCTGCAGGCACATATCTCAGCAAATCCTTTATTAAGCCCTTTATCATAGTGTGGCCTTAGTTGGCTGTTCAGGTGTGGGGGCCACTCACTTTCCTCCTAGTGAGGATTGACAGGTCTGATTCTGTCCTTTCAGCTACATGCAAGCTGAACTCCTTCTCTGGTATATCTATAGGCCTTATTTTTTAAAGACAGGTAAGAATAGTTATATTTTCCTATTCTAAAAGCTTTATACACCAAATATTTTTGTGTTGGGATATGGCATCACATTTTCCCAGTAACCCTGTCTAAAAGCTGTGGGTTCTTATGCTTCTAAAGAAGAATAACTGCTTCACTACTTCTGTTTATTTATTCTTGTATCACCTGCATAAGGTCACCATAGGGCCACAAACTATTCCACAGTGATTTCTGCCTCTATATTTTAGCTCCTGAAAAGGGCTAAGAAGACACACTGGTGTCATGTACACTTGTAATTCCTCGAGATTTTTGTTTTCACCATGGTCCCAATTCACTCAGACTTTGTTGATGCAAAGAGGTAGTGAGGGGTCAGGGGCCTGAACATTGGTGTCAAGGGCACTTTGACATGCCCTACGGTGTGCTGTCTGGCTGTTAACTGCTCCAGAAGACACAGAGTTCCCATAGAATTGGTACCATATCTGCTGGGCCTATGCAGATGCTTGGTTACCCCAGAGCATCTCAGATGGCATTGGATGTCTGTGATGAGGTGATTAGATCGCTTCATTGTATATTTTCAGTTGTGTTACTTGTTCCATGTGCAGACACTGGAAACTAGAGGTTGCCACTGAAAAGCAAAGAGTCTACCATGGTCATTTTTGGTGACTGTTACGAGTCACTTGCCTCTGTCTTGGTTTTCTGTCTGTAAAATAAGGTTCAGAGTACTTGTTCTTCAAGATTGCTTGCCTCCTTCAACCTCAATGCTTGTCCCCTTTCTTTCTTTCCTAGGGAGAGGACACTGGGATGAGGACAGTGTTGTTAGCTCACCTGATCCTGGCTCTGCCAGTGAATCAGGCGACCGATACCGTCCTGAGCAATATCAGAGCAGTCCGCATGAGCCCAGCAAAATTGAAACTCTAATAAGAGCCACCCAGCAAATGATTAAAGAGGAAGAAAACAGACTACAGCTGCGGAAAACTACTCCTGATCCACTGGTCTCCATTAATGGCACAGGGAAGAAGCACGCTATCTGTTTTGCAAACTACCCTCAGCAGCAGTTGGCAGGGGATGTCTGCCGTGTCCCGACGGTTGCCAACACTCCTCCCTGTGAACACATCCAGCAACGAGATGGAAAGATTATGAGCCCACATGAAAATGACTATGACAACAGCCCCACAACACTGTCTAGGATAAGCAGCCCCAATTCTGACCGAATATCAAAATCCAGCTTGGTACTAGCTAAAGACTACCTGCATTCAGACATGTCCCCCCATCAAACCCCAGGGGACCACCCAGCAGCCTCTCCAAATTATTACAGCTCCCACAGGCAGTACTTTGATAAGCATGCTTACACATTAACTGGATATGCCCTAGAGCATCTATATGACACTGAAACCATTAGAAACTATTCACTAGGCTGTAATGGATCACACTTTGATGTGACTTCTCACTTAAGGATGCAGCAAGACCCAGCACAAGGACACAAGGGGACATCCGTTATAATAACCAATGGAAGCTGACACTTTTTTTCTAAAAACTTTTGTGCTTTAAAAAATAACCTTTGAGATCTAATTGGAAGACACTATATGTTTTCATGCCCTTGTTGTTACCAGCATTTGATATACCACAGTGCACTAGAAAGAATAACCTAAGGTTTGGGGGGATAAGTCAGTTAACACACATTACTTCTAAAAAATAAAAATGCACTGGCATGCAGGGTTAGAGTGAATGGAGCTAAACTCAAAGTTGGTGCCCTGCAAGGTGAGAAGGATGGAAGAGGTCTAGGCAGGGAGTGCTTGGGGCAGGCTAGCAGAGCAATTTATGCACATTGTGTAAGAGGCGGTTGTTTGGAAACGCTGCCAAGAGCAGACCCTCTGAACCCCATGCGCCCCGCAGGTCCCAGCCAACAAAACTGCTATGCACTCTTTTTACGCAGAAAATTGGAATACGTTCCTTCGAAATACACATCAAAATGTGTACTTCTGGTGATCTGTTTATTCCCTAACGGCTGAGTGTGTTATGCTGCTCCATGGTACAAAGCATCCATGGCTAACCAATACAAAATCAAAAAGGGGAGAGAGGAGAGAACTCCTCAGAACTGTTATTTCCTTGTGTACTCACATGCATAGCTATTTACATATGCTTGATTTGGAAGGAGTCAAATGAGCAGTATCCTTACGATTAGTATGATCAAATATTTACTTCTACTGTATTTAAAAGCAAGAGGGCCTTTCTCAGTGTAGTTTTGAGAAATACATAAGGCTTGGTTGTCTTGATGTAGAGATGGGAGATTGTCGTCATATTTTTGAAAGCTCTCACAAGGTGGGCAGTGGAGTGAAATGGAAGAAAATTGTCAGGAGAAACACGGAGAATAGGCTGGAATGAGGAGTGGTCCAAGATAAACGCATTTAACCCTATGGCTACGCATGCCATTTAGTAATAATTACAAAATAAAGAAAAGTGGTTCTAAGTGGCTGAATAATTAAGAATTAATTTGAAACACAGAAGGAACTCAATAGAATAATAGAAATTTTGCTGTAAAATACACAGGCAATTGCATAAGTGTGAAAATATGAGAGGCAAGAATAGACAAAAACTGTATGGTGTTTTGTCCTACTTCTGATAAGGTTTTGGAGTAAATTAAAAAAAGTATAAAAAATTGTAACTACTCTGTCTGACATACAGTAAAATAATAGGTATGACTTTGAAAAAAGGATATGCTTCTTTTCTTGCTTGCAGGAGAAAATTTAATGAATATCAGAACATATTAGGGATATCAAAATCAGTCATATGTGCACAAAAAAATACTGAGGGAAATCAGGGTTCCAAGAAATTTGATTGTATTAAGAATGCTGATATTATCAGGGCCTGTCCTAGAGTTATAGAAGACATCAAAGGACGCAGAGAAACTTTTTGCAATTTTTAATAATCTCGTGAACAAAGAGACACTAATTGATTGGAAAAGAGTAAATAAAAAACATGTGCTAAAAAAAATAAAATAGGGCATTTGTAGGCACAATTGCTAGACCTGCCCTCCTTTGTATGGAATTTATATGAAGTCTCAAAGTTGACTGCAATGGGAACAGGACCACTGCTCCCTATTATACCAATGTGGAGGTAAGGGGACTTGAGGTGGTTACTAAAAGGAGATTAGCACCAAGTCTAGCTTCATTTGTAACATTAAGGAGCTCGACATATGGGACTGAGTCATCAATGGGACTAAATATAAACCAGCATGCTAC
Source organism: Anarhynchus alexandrinus (assembly GCA_008711295.1). Lineage (NCBI taxonomy): Eukaryota > Metazoa > Chordata > Aves > Charadriiformes > Charadriidae > Anarhynchus > Anarhynchus alexandrinus. The sequence goes on from VUYV01000172.1 coordinate 842,267, forward strand.
GGGTGGGTTAAAAATATCTATTTTCAAATAAAACTAATCAGAAGCAAAAGCTAAATAATAACATTATAAGCCACGTAAGTAGAGATGTACTTGAAAGCAGAGGAAATTACCTCTCTGAACTTGGAATATTGTGTATAGTCCTGATCACTCCAAGGCAGATTGTGAATCTTGAATTGAGTAGTACCTTACTCCATAAGCAATCTCTGTTGACTGCAGTGTGATCACTCCTGGTGAAATGTACGTTGAACACAAGGAAGAGCAACACAGTCTGGTCTTTATTATCTAAAGCTCATAATAGAAAAGGTGGAGCAGAGCTCAGCAAAAGATAAAGAGACCGAAAGATCTAATAAAAACTTTAAATAAACTGGGTCTGTCATCTTTGTAAGGGAAAAGAGTAAGGGGGAATGTCACTGGTGTGCACCAAGCTCTGCACAGAGGAGAGATAAATAATGGTCTAAAACTATTTGAACTAGCGGCAGAAATGAGAGACAGGGCATTGAATGTTAGCCAAGGCAAAATGAGAACAAAATGATTTGGCAAGAAGTTTATTTGACTAAGTGCCAAATAAATAACAAAGGTCATAAAGGGAAGCAGCTAGAGATTTTTGTTTGTTTGTTTTAAGATAAAAACAAGGCAAATAATTGAGGGAAAGAAAAACATTGACAACTGTTAACTCAGAGGAAGGAATGGACCAAAATGGACTTCTTTCAGCCCAACAATTGTATATATTCCTAAAGCATAGGAATGAGAAAGTATTTTTGATAAATCTAGTTCTGGATACATATTTATTTCACTTATTCCTATGAATAATATGAATAAACTTGTATTTGGAGTCTCATTGTACAGTATTAAAATACAATTTGCAAAGCGAATTAGAGTAGAGGTACATGGTATCATATTATCCCTACTAGTACATATGAAAAATAAGTCTAAGTGTCAATATTATTTTGTATTACAGAAGAGTTTCCTAAACTGTTTGGATGAATGGGATTTCATCAGCACCCAAGTCTCTTGGGGTCACCAAGCACTCTTGTTATCAAGCTTTTAATTAGAAGGCAATAGAGTTCTGCAGACCAGCTGCAGTTCCCTGGCTATGGTCTAATGGCCACAAGTTGTCAGGAAACCACAGTTTGGGCACTATTATATTTGCATTCTGACAGGCACTTTTGAAAAATAGAAGACTTGTAAAACAAACAGGCACAATATAAGATGCTTGTACTCTATATGATTTCACCTAGGAAAAAAGCCAGTGTGCTATGCAATAAAAATTCCCTATTCTTATTTACTGTGATCCCAAAATAAAACTTCCCAAACTGTAGTTATTTATCCCATTTTCAATAGTTCCAGTCCAATACAATGACAAATGCAGCAAAATGCACTGTAATGAATGGACATCCTTATATCTCAGTAGAAAGGTCTGCGCACGCAGCCCCGTTGTGCTACAAGCAAAGGCTGATGCTCACTCCGCTCACGGGATTCCGGCAACTGGCACTCCTTAGCACTTCAGTACAGTCTGCTGGAGATACACGCCTTTTGTCAGCTAATTTGCCATCCTGCTTCTTTAGATAGCCAGGAGTTTCTTCTCAATTGACAGAAAGTATTGAATGTTGTAAACATAGACTCTGCACGCTACATGCTACATGCAAGCAAGTTTGCAATCTTAATTATAGCATATAATATCACTGCAGCTCATATAACATGTACTTTTCAATATCGTATAAAGCTTATTTTTTCCATTACATATTTATTTATTTCAGATTTTCATTTAGTATCCTTTAAGGATATCTTCTTTTTTTTTTTTTTTTTTTTTTTNTTGTGTTTTGGAACAGAAACAACATAAATTGCTGTGTTGCATCATTTCTCTGACATAATAGTGTTTTGCTATTTACACCAAATTAATATTTTGTAGCTACTGCAAATACAGAGTGACCACAGCTCTTTCAAACCATGTCTTACTGGTATCAGTGGATGGTGCATTATGATTTTGGTATATCTCTTTTGTTTAAAGAAGCAAAAAAGATCCCTCTTCTTTATACATAATTGCACCCCAGGGGAATGGAGTTTGTTATTTTGGACAAATTTGCAAAACAATCCTTAAATTAGAAGAAGAACCTTACTCAGCAATTTGTCCCATTGACTCAAATGGGAATATTTGTGGAGTAAGGTACTACTTAATATTTGTAAGGGCAAAAAAAGATGACTTGTTGTGAACTGACAGTAGGTTTGGGGTTTGTAATTTATATTTTTTTTTTTTAAATCTCAGGATGTGAGTATGGAAACTATGGAAGGTAATAGCTGTAATGGCTGTGTTTCTATGACAGAGGTTATTTATACACACTTTGAAAAAATGAGTGCATCCCTCTGCACTGAAGAGCCCCAGAAGTATTTCTTAAGGTTTAAATGGCTTTTGTTGATGTGTCCGTAATACTGCCACAGGTTACACAGTGAAATTCTGCTCTTTTAAACTCTTTTAATCAGTCTTATCTGAATCTCATTTTTATCTCTGGACATGCAGCATTTATTCATTAATGTCCCTAAGTATGTTACCCACCATATGTTCGTTTATGTGAACATCCCGAGTGAGTTGGAAAAAAAATAAAAGGTCGCATAGTATTTCTGGAAAAGGCACAGCTACCCCAGAAAATCAGTCTGGCTCTTGCAAAGGTCAGTTAACCTTTCAGTCAAGGAACAAAGCTGTGGCATACACATTGTTTTCAGACCTTCTGCATACAAAACTGTATATAATGGGGATTACAGCACACAGTTCCAAGATTAGACCTAGCTATGTCTATTTTAAGGTGGCTATAGTTAACGTCTGGCAGCAAATGGATTCAGGCTCTGGTCTTTCCATGAGTTGCAAATTTACTTGAAACACCTGAGGGTCCAAAGGCAATACAGGTTTTGTTATTAGGAACAATGGTGGATGAACATGCTTTCCTGTAGGTATACTGCATTAGCTCCAGACACCTCCACAGTGTGGAGGAGAACCTATTTTATTTTATTTGCAGTTAGTATTGACTGTTAAATATTTTGGCTGTATGCACTGAGAAGCAAAAAAAAACCCAACCCAAAACCAACAACAGAAAAAAATAAACCAAAATCCCCACAGTTTTTTCCTGCAATCCTTTAGTTTGGTGTAAGTAAAACCTGCTAAAGGTATAGCTGAGGATTTAGCTGTTATTCTGAAGACCAAAAAAAAATAAATAGTCTTCTGTTCAGAATGGTGAGAGCAGCAGTAGTGTGATTCCATTTCACATATCTTTAGGGCATTTATTAATGAAAAAAATAATGATGTGAGGTTAAACTTCACTGTGGCATTTAGCTTATGTATACAAGAGTTCTGTGGATAAATCTGGCTCTAAGTTGTTAGGAATACATCCCTTTCTGAAAAGAGGTAATTTATGACTGCATCTATGAAGCTGTATTTGAAAGGAAAGATCAAATACAGGAAGAAACAAAGCTTTTGGTCTGGTTGTATTCACTATTTAACTCCCCTCTCACACAGAGCTTTCAAGATTTCCTGTTCTAGGATTCAAAATACAGTTTTAAAACATTTTTATTTATTGCAATTTTTTTTTCTTTTCAGCTACTGATACAGTGGGAAGTTTAGAAATGCAAGAAATAATCTTGCTCACACATTATAAAACATTGGCACCTTTACATTTCTAAGGAAATAAAGTCTATTAGGAATAGTATTTTTAAGGCACTGCAACTTTTTCCCAAGGTAAATATTTCAATGCATAAAAAATATAATAATTAGCAGAAAAAAAAAGCACTTGAGACATAATGAAGCATTTTGTGTTTGCTTTAAACCAATGGGTTATATTTATGGAAAAAAAGACACAGATATCGCCAGCATTTCAAATACCATGCCTTGCAATGTAGAGGGTCTAGTGACATTGTAGCATAACATCTGTAATTTGAAGTTTTCCTTTGGAATGTAATGTAGGAAACACAATTTAGCTATGTCAACAATATCTTGCAAAGTGTTCCCATTTATAATTATTTATATTGTAAATAGCTTTCTGAAGTAAATTTGAAGTTAATGTGCATAAGATGTATTTATTATGTGAAGATTTTTTTTGTTTAAAATATAGCTACCGATATGCAATTTTTGTCTGGTTTTCTACATTTTACAAACTAAGGATTGTCCTACATAGGACACATTTTCAGGAATTAATTTCAATTAATGAGACTATTTCTCAGAATTGGGAGGGGACATGGTAAAAGTAACGTATTTTGATTCCTCTGAATTCTAAGTGCTCTCTGAATCTTGAATGAGGTTTATCAGATATGAAGGGACACTGATAATATACCGCTACCCCATTTAAGAAAGATGTCTGAATCTGCTCAAATACTGTTCTGTCAGGAAGAGCTGACTCACAGGAGCTTAATTAAGATTAATTTTCTATTTTGTGAATAGTGTGCCATGTTTCTTGAAGACATGCACCACCCCTGTGCCTCAGCTAAATCAGCTTGCTGACTTGGAACATGATGCCCCTTAAGTTAAGATGCTACACTCAGACAAAAAGCAGTGTTATGACAAAGAAATAGGTGAGAAGTTATGCTAGCCTGTATCCAGACCTGAGAGCTGGCTACTACTTGGGCTCGTGTGCTTGCAGAGTTCAATCGACCCATAATAACATGGGCCACTGTGTAGCAGCTTAGCCATGGCAACCCTTGCCTGCTCTGGGGTTTAGGTCCTTCCTAGCTCGAGAGTTCAGGGTCACAGCTCTCACTTTCTGGATCAGTTTCTGAACCATCAAACCCCATCCTCTTAGTCACTCTCATTGAGGCTCTTCCCTGCAGGTGAACAAATGCGAGACTGATGGTGTCAGAGAGTCGTGGGAGCCTGATGCTGCAGTTGGGTGAGAAAGCAGCTTTCCAGGAGAGAAAGTGGTTGCTCACATATTTTCCATTCACAAGACTGAGAGCAAAATACACAAGCAGCGGGGATGGGGGTGAGATGCACAGAAAAGTCAGTTTTGAGTCTCAGGTAAGTTAATTGCATAAAATGGAGATGCAATTGTGTCGCTGGCCCTTTGCTCCTGCATGGACATAGGCACTCAGTTCTTGGAGATGCTCCTGGGATTAGGGAATACTCTGCAGCATTGAGTTAGATGTTTAAACTATGTTCGTGATTTCAGCATTTCCTATGGGGTAGTTTAGGCGGTTCCCCTCTCCTTGGCCTGAATTTGGCCTTGGTTCNTTCTTTCTTTTCTAAATCAGATGAGATATTTTGCAAAATGCAAGGCATATGTACCAAATACGTTTCAAATGTGTCATATTAGCTAAAGGTTATCACTTTAAAGAAGGTATGTAGGTTGTGTTTTGGAACAGAAACAACATAAATTGCTGTGTTGCATCATTTCTCTGACATAATAGTGTTTTGCTATTTACACCAAATTAATATTTTGTAGCTACTGCAAATACAGAGTGACCACAGCTCTTTCAAACCATGTCTTACTGGTATCAGTGGATGGTGCATTATGATTTTGGTATATCTCTTTTGTTTAAAGAAGCAAAAAAGATCCCTCTTCTTTATACATAATTGCACCCCAGGGGAATGGAGTTTGTTATTTTGGACAAATTTGCAAAACAATCCTTAAATTAGAAGAAGAACCTTACTCAGCAATTTGTCCCATTGACTCAAATGGGAATATTTGTGGAGTAAGGTACTACTTAATATTTGCAAGGGCAAAAAAAGCTGACTTGTTGTGAACTGACAATAGGTTTGGGGTTTGTAATTTATTTATTTTTTTTTTTTAAATCTCAGGATGTGAGTATGGAAACTATGGAAGGTAATAGCTGTAATGGCTGTGTTTCTATGACAGAGGTTATTTATACACACTTTGAAAAAATGAGTGCATCCCTCTGCACTGAAGAGCCCCAGAAGTATTTCTTAAGGTTTAAATGGCTTTTGTTGATGTGTCCGTAATACTGCCACAGGTTACACAGTGAAATTCTGCTCTTTTAAACTCTTTTAATCAGTCTTATCTGAATCTCATTTTTATCTCTGGACATGCAGCATTTATTTATTAATGTCCCTAAGTATGTTACCCACCATATGTTCGTTTATGTGAACATCCCGAGTGAGTTGGAAAAAAAATAAAAGGTCGCATAGTATTTCTGGAAAAGGCACAGCTACCCCAGAAAATCAGTCTGGCTCTTGCAAAGGTCAGTTAACCTTTCAGTCAAGGAACAAAGCTGTGGCATACACATTGTTTTCAGACCTTCTGCATACAAAACTGTATATAATGGGGATTACAGCACACAGTTCCAAGATTAGACCTAGCTATGTCTATTTTAAGGTGGCTATAGTTAACGTCTGGCAGCAAATGGATTCAGGCTCTGGTCTTTCCATGAGTTGCAAATTTACTTGAAACACCTGAGGGTCCAAAGGCAATACAGGTTTTGTTATTAGGAACAATGGTGGATGAACATGCTTTCCTGTAGGTATACTGCATTAGCTCCAGACACCTCCACAGTGTGGAGGAGAACCTATTTTATTTTATTTGCAGTTAGTATTGACTGTTAAATATTTTGGCTGTATGCACTGAGAAGCAAAAAAAAACCCAACCCAAAACCAACAACAGAAAAAAATAAACCAAAATCCCCACAGTTTTTTCCTGCAATCCTTTAGTTTGGTGTAAGTAAAACCTGCTAAAGGTATAGCTGAGGATTTAGCTGTTATTCTGAAGACCAAAAAAAATAAATAGTCTTCTGTTCAGAATGATGAGAGCAGCAGTAGTGTGATTCCATTTCACATATCTTTAGGGCATTTATTAATGAAAAAAATAATGATGTGAGGTTAAACTTCACTGTGGCATTTAGCTTATGTATACAAGAGTTCTGTGGATAAATCTGGCTCTAAGTTGTTAGGAATACATCCCTTTCTGAAAAGAGGTAATTTATGACTGCATCTATGAAGCTGTATTTGAAAGGAAAGATCAAATACAGGAAGAAACAAAGCTTTTGGTCTGGTTGTATTCACTATTTAACTCCCCTCTCACACAGAGCTTTCAAGATTTCCTGTTCTAGGATTCAAAATACAGTTTTAAAACATTTTTATTTATTGCAATTTTTTTTTCTTTTCAGCTACTGATACAGTGGGAAGTTTAGAAATGCAAGAAATAATCTTGCTCACACATTATAAAACATTGGCACCTTTACATTTCTAAGGAAATAAAGTCTATTAGGAATAGTATTTTTAAGGCACTGCAACTTTTTCCCAAGGTAAATATTTCAATGCATAAAAAATATAATAATTAGCAGAAAAAAAAGCACTTGAGACATAATGAAGCATTTTGTGTTTGCTTTAAACCAATGGGTTATATTTATGGAAAAAAAGACACAGATATCGCCAGCATTTCAAATACCATGCCTTGCAATGTAGAGGGTCTAGTGACATTGTAGCATAACATCTGTAATTTGAAGTTTTCCTTTGGAATGTAATGTAGGAAACACAATTTAGCTATGTCAACAATATCTTGCAAAGTGTTCCCATTTATAATTATTTATATTGTAAATAGCTTTCTGAAGTAAATTTGAAGTTAATGTGCATAAGATGTATTTATTATGTGAAGATTTTTTTTGTTTAAAATATAGCTACCGATATGCAATTTTTGTCTGGTTTTCTACATTTTACAAACTAAGGATTGTCCTACATAGGACACATTTTCAGGAATTAATTTCAATTAATGAGACTATTTCTCAGAATTGGGAGGGGACATGGTAAAAGTAACGTATTTTGATTCCTCTGAATTCTAAGTGCTCTCTGAATCTTGAATGAGGTTTATCAGATATGAAGGGACACTGATAATATACCGCTACCCCATTTAAGAAAGATGTCTGAATCTGCTCAAATACTGTTCTGTCAGGAAGAGCTGACTCACAGGAGCTTAATTAAGATTAATTTTCTATTTTGTGAATAGTGTGCCATGTTTCTTGAAGACATGCACCACCCCTGTGCCTCAGCTAAATCAGCTTGCTGACTTGGAACATGATGCCCCTTAAGTTAAGATGCTACACTCAGACAAAAAGCAGTGTTATGACAAAGAAATAGGTGAGAAGTTATGCTAGCCTGTATCCAGACCTGAGAGCTGGCTACTACTTGGGCTCGTGTGCTTGCAGAGTTCAATCGACCCATAATAACATGGGCCACTGTGTAGCAGCTTAGCCATGGCAACCCTTGCCTGCTCTGGGGTTTAGGTCCTTCCTAGCTCGAGAGTTCAGGGTCACAGCTCTCACTTTCTGGATCAGTTTCTGAACCATCAAACCCCATCCTCTTAGTCACTCTCATTGAGGCTCTTCCCTGCAGGTGAACAAATGCGAGACTGATGGTGTCAGAGAGTCGTGGGAGCCTGATGCTGCAGTTGGGTGAGAAAGCAGCTTTCCAGGAGAGAAAGTGGTTGCTCACATATTTTCCATTCACAAGACTGAGAGCAAAATACACAAGCAGCGGGGATGGGGGTGAGATGCACAGAAAAGTCAGTTTTGAGTCTCAGGTAAGTTAATTGCATAAAATGGAGATGCAATTGTGTCGCTGGCCCTTTGCTCCTGCATGGACATAGGCACTCAGTTCTTGGAGATGCTCCTGGGATTAGGGAATACTCTGCAGCATTGAGTTAGATGTTTAAACTATGTTCGTGATTTCAGCATTTCCTATGGGGTAGTTTAGGCGGTTCCCCTCTCCTTGGCCTGAATTTGGCCTTGGTTCTCCATGCAGGCAGGAAATGGTGTCATCTTTTCCCCAAACGACGCTCTTTAGCTGTGCAAAACATGTGTTAGGTTTTTCGCTTTCTTTTTTTTTTTTTTTTTAATGCATGGGTGATGGTTTCAGAAATGCCCATTATTGACCTACCTCTGTGCCTTTGAAGCCCGTGCTGAAAAAGAGACACTGAGATCAATAGACCCTCATGGGACCATATTGTCCTCCATAGGGCAGCGGTAGTCCTAGTTTCTCCGTGCTCAGCTCTGCAACAGAACTGAGTATCATCCTGGATGCTGTGAGTTGAAAGTCCATCCATGCCTGCTCTTCAGTCTCTTTTCTAGTGCATAAAGAATACCTATTGCCCACTGGTCTCTTTTCGCTCTTGGCTCCTACGCTCATTGGCAAATTGTTCTGCACTGAGGAAATCTGCTGTCATGGCCATTGTAATAAAAGTGTGCGATACCATCAGGAACTTCCTCTATCCCCATATGGTGGCCATCAGAGGCTTCAGCATCAGCAATTTCATTTGATACAGCTTCTTTGACTGTCAGAAGGTCACAAATAGCCTGCTGCTGTGCAGCCCAGTGTGCCTGTGTGAATAAAAAGGGCTATCCACCATAGCACAAACCCTGACAGACTGCGTGGTTTCTTCATGGATGTTAACAGGAGTTTCCCTAGGCATGCACACAATGCTCTGGACTATGGTCCAGAGGCTAGGTGCAAAGCTACGTATACGTGGAAACAGCTGGGCCTCACCATCGTCAAGCCTGCGCATCCTCGCAGGCATCTCTCTCTGCCCACAGTCTGTCATTGCCTTTCTCCCACAGTCCGTCATTGCCTTTCTCCCACGGTCCTCTCCTTTTCGTCTCCCTCAGGCATTATCCCTTCCATTTCCCTTTCCTCCCTTCTGCCCCAAGCCCTGGCCTATGATTTCACAAATCCTGTGATCTCACTTGCCCAGTGAGTATCCTCTGTTGATCCTGACAATCGTGTTTTCCTTTTCATGAGGAAAATGGCTGTCCGGCAACAGTTTCCATCACTTGCACTCCCCCTTCCCTTTCCCTTCTTTATACAGCTGGTGTAAATGCCATACCGAGGACCCTGCAATCTTTTTCTCACAGGCATTAGTTCTGCTACAAGAAAGCTATTGGTTGGAGGAATGGAGGTGATGAACTTTTCAGAAAAGCTACAGACAAAAGATGATAGCTGCCTTCAGCATACCAAATACACATACTACTTTAGCTGCATTGCAAAACGTTGTCACTCTTGGCCTGCAAACAGAACATAAAAATGAAAACTGAAACCAGAGGACATATGCCTGCATTGGCAAATAACAACAAAAGCTACTATCAGATGCACCTGAGAGGGAAACTGAAAAATTTAGTCTTTGTCTAAGCATGCATTAAATTACATGCAAATAATTATATGTTCATTATTACTCTTCACCATATCATTATTTTTCATTTGTTCATTGTTTCCACAAGCTGTCATCAACTTTGTCCTTTTTATCATGTTATCTATATTTGTCACCTGTTATCTATACTCTTTTCCATCTATAAATTAAAAATACTCTATAATAAAAATATATATTAATATAAAATGCAGAGCATAAACTGAGGCCTGGGAAATAAAATCCAGAAAGTATTAGCATATTCCAAGCTTCCAATTGACTATAAGATGCATTATTTGGTACCCAATGTATCAGGTGATAAGTGTCATATGGGAGCCGTCTTTCACTTCCAGCAATATTCCTAGGAATCGTTAGCATGACGTATTTGGAAATTATACCAAAGCTGTGTTACAAACAGATGAACTTGTAACATTATCAAATGTGCTACTTTTTTTTTTTTTTAAAGTAGAAACATGACAAAATGGTGAAGAAAACTTCAGATACTTTTGTTCATTTAATTAATTTTCAAAGGGCAGACTGGAATTTTTCTATGGCTCTTCTATCTCCCTTGAAGCCTGAGGCAGTTCTGGTCAGCCTCTTGGGATCGTCTAGAGCAGCCTTGAGGCTGCACTGATTTGTGCCACTGACCATGATTGTCTACATGTCCGTCACATGAAATACAATGGTTCTCTGGCTTGTAGAGAGTTTACAAGTGCAAGAGGGCTGAAAGAGTGGTGAGCATCTCAGCACCATTTAAAACACTTTTTTTACATAAGTATTGTCTGTTTTGTGAGGTAAAGCAGGTTAGGCTGCCACCTTTCTCCTGTGCTATCGGCTTCACAAGTGGTAAGAAGGTAACAGAAGATGAGAAACTGTGCTTTGTCCCCCGCACAGTCCAGTAAAACTCAGTGAACACCCAGAAGACTATTCTCATCATGACAGAATAAGTGCCTGCCTGGTGGATTCCTGCCCGCATGCAACCAGATAAGGCAACTTACGTGGGAAAGCCCTTTGGCACCTACAGCGGGGCAGCTGGCAAAACCACATTTCTATGTGCAAGCTAGCCAAAAGCCCATGTGGGAATGTCAGTGTTTTCCATGGTGGTGGTGTGTCCTGTCAAAGGACACTGGGATCGCTGTGTGCTGAGCCTTTTGCTGCTTTCCACTTACCTTTGCATCCATTTGGAGCCCAGGACGGGGAGAGCCGAGACTGCAGAGCAGCTTACGTGGTTCTAACAGGAGTCAGATCCATTTTTCATCTGAAGCTTCTTAGTTTGGATTCTGACACAAGACATTTCATCAGGTTATGAATTATTTTTACAAAAGCACAACCGTGTCTTGTCTGTCTGGTTTCTCTGTGGGACAGTTGTGTCATTTTTTTTTTTTAAGAATACCAGTGAAAGGCATCCTTTGTGTTTTCAATTTGGAGTGTATCAGTGAGGTGAAAAATACAGCATTAGTGTTATGTCTATTTTAGTCAAGGGCACAACTATGCATTTTGATTTTTGTTTCTGCCTTTTCTTTAATCACAAAGGCAGAGCCTTTCTTCTGTGCCGCTTTCTATCTAACCTCCAAAACAACTGCAAAGTATTAGAATGACTCCAGTATCCTCTCCAGCATGAATGTTTCTCAAGCTCAAGAGAAATGCCCACAGTTTCATTAGGCTGGTTATCTGACAGACTGCTCATAGAAAACAGCTGATTCTTATTTTTTTTTTTTTAACTGAACAGCTTTGGCTTCCTGTGATCAATCTTCTTGGCTACAGCAGTAAATATGCTAAACTGCAGGTGCCAGCAAGCTTTGAGACAGTCTGAGGCATGAATGCTGACCCATGGTTGGGTTTTGTGTGTCATCAAATAGCCTACCTTGTGTACAACTATTTGGCCTACCCGTTAACTTCAGTTTTTAGCTTAATATGTGCCTATTTACTTAGGGAATTAGATCCAGTGTGGGAGAGATGCAAAACAGCCAGCGGTTTAGGAGTTTAGTAAATAATCTCAGCTTTGTTCAGTTTTGCTCTAGGTCAGGCTGCTGCATGGAGTAATTCCATATGGCAACCTGATTTGAGCTTACTCAAAGTAAACCTTAAAATGGATTTTGGCAAAATCCATCCAGCCATCAGGAACCCATTCTCAGTTTCTGCTGAGGATTTCCTGATAGCTTGCTTTATTTAAAAAAAGAAACAACAAAAAAACAACAGAAAAAGAGAAAAACTTTGAAACTTTTTTACTGTCTGAAACACCCTTTCTCCCCCTCCCGAATCTTAACCATCAAAAAGCCCTTTAGGCGGCTTTAATGTATGCTGAGAGCTATAGAAGTTAGGAGGTGCAAACACGGCTTAAGCGACTTTGCCTCCCCCCGGCTTGCTTTGCTCTGTGGCTTTGGAGACGCGGTGCGGAGGGTGCAGCCTCTCGCGAGGGACAGGCGTGATGGGAGAGCATGGCAGCTACCTGCTCTTCACCTTTCTGCCCCGGCTCCTGTGCCCTGGCGAGGAGCAGCAGCTGCCTGGTCCCTCACCAGCTTGTGCCACGGGGGTGCGTGGGCTACCGAAGCTGCCGCTGCTCGGGTAAGGGTGAGAGGGGAGCGTGGGGATTTGAGCGGCGGGAGAGCCTCCAGTATGCAAAAGCCAGGGGTAAAATCCCGGCATTAATGAAGTCGTTGACAGAAATACTTTGGTCCCACTGAAGCGTGGCCAAAAATGTAAAAACATTTTGAAAACAACACTTGAGGCAGCTCAGTATGCCTCCCCCGATGGAGCGAGTGAAAGCGTAAGTAAACAGAGAGATTTACTCGTGTTCGAAACAAACATAATTAAAAAAAAATGTGGGTAGGGAAACCAGTACACACACAAAATCCTCTCTTGTCATTTAGCTGAACGATGTCAAACGCGAATAAAAACCCTGAGATAAAACTTGGGATAGAGCGTAGAAATTCTGGCAGGGCTATTTCAAAGTGGGGCTCTTAGGAAAAGCTGCTGATTGAAATCAATACAGCAAGACCCGGAATCCGAAAAGACCATTTCTAAGACCTGAGAGGGTCACTGAGCAGAAGTGTTGGCTGATAGTATTGCCTTCACCGAGGTGCTTCAGTGTTTGCTTTAGTGACTTCTTGCAGCCGGTGGCTGAGCATACATTTAACATCCCACCTGAGATCGCCCTGTTGGGGGAAGGGAAGTTTTTAAAGACTTCTGTAGTTGAAACAACTCCCTCAACTCCCACATTAGCATGGCACAGATTCTGTATATTAATCAATGACGTTTGATTAATGTACTGCATCAAATGAATCAAAGGTTATTTTTTGTGGAGAGAATTTAAAAGGGATTGAAGTTCTTTGTTTTCCGCTTCTTTTCTCTAAATTAATTCATCTGACTTTAACAAGTTGTGATTTATCACATGAAACTTTTTTAAACAGACCTTGGTTAATAGTTTCATTTTTTACGCAGTAGTGATGGATCATATTTTGGTATTTTTTTATTTGTTTTATTATGCAGCACTTGATTAGGTAATGGTTTCACAGGGAGGGGCAAAATACAGATACTTTGTATCATTAGAAATTACATTTAAAATTTCCCGGTAGTTTATCAAAAAGAGATAGAAAAATGATTAGCAAATAAATAGAGTAATTGCACTTCCTTTTTTTACATAGCACTCTTTTGTAAAATTGCAGTGTTATAAAAATAATGTCAAAAAGTCAAGGGTAAGAAGTGAATTTTTCATGTATGCCAAAAAGAATGTACTGTATTTTGATTACAGGGTATTTTACAATGGCTATTTTAAAGTGCTGGTTTTGATACTCACTTAAAAACATGCTACTTTTTGAATAGGTGAGATTTTTTTCAAATTCAATTAACCTGTATTTGTATCACAAGGAGGTGCAGAGGAGAGAGCATTCAGATAGAGTTTGCCCAGCTCAGTGTTTCCATTTTAATTACTATCTATTTTTAGCACTCAGCAGGTCACTCCACCTCACTGAGGTAAGTGAAGCTGTACCAACTTGTTCCAGCTAAAGATCTCTAAATCTCTCTTTCTAGTTGTCATGGTTTCCTATGAGAATGAAGCTCACGCAGCCACACTGTCTCTTTGTCCATCTGTCAGTCACTTCATCCTTGATATCTTTGCAACTCCTCAGCCTAATTGAACCAAGTTTTCGAAAGACCAAGTCTAAACTCTCACAATTTTTATAAAAATAGGATGCTACAGACAGGCAAGAGACCATCAATGATCCAGCTCAAGTAAAAGTGAAACACGAGCTTTCCTCTTATACAACATCAGAGCATGGAAATTCAGACATAAGACACCGGACCTTAGGGAGTGAGGTGCAGTGGGTTATCTTTTCACAGAACTGTGTATTTTATTGTATTTAAAGTTTCTTTTAGACTCTCCATCCAAATCTAAGCCTTGAAAAGACTAGATGGTCTCCTGCGTCAGGGAATGTTAGCTGACATGGTTAAACACCGATGCTCAAGTGCAAATTATTTCAGAGGCTGAGACAGTTGGGGCTGTTCAGCCTGGAGAAGAGAAGGCTCCGGGGAGATCTTATTGCGGCCTTCCAGTACCTAAAGGGGGCCTACAGGAGAGCTGGGGAAGGACTTTTGACTAGCGCATGTAGTGATAGGACGAGGGGGAATGGCTTCAAACTGGAAGAGGGCAGGTTTAGATTGAACATTAGGAAGAAGTTTTTCACTTTGAGGGTGGTAAGGCACTGGAACAGGTTGCCCAGAGAGGTTGTTGAGGCCCCATCCCTGGAATGTTCAAGGCCAGGCTGGACGTGGCCTTGGGCAACCTGGTCTAGTGGGAGGTGTCCCTGTCTATGACAGGGGGGTTGGAACTCAATGATCTTCAAGGTCCTTTCCAACCTAAACCATTCTATGATTCTATGATATAAAACTGTCCCTGAGATAAAAAATGGTCCAACACAAATGGATTTAAATCTGTAAAGTGTTTTAATTTAAAAAAAATAATCTGATTTAGGACTGCTGGTTCAAATGGGAATTAAATAAAAGAAAATATTATATATGTATTTTCAAGCAGTGTCCTTACTTTTACTGTAATATTTCAGTTCAGCAGGATTTTTTCCCACAGTTTGGGAATTATTTATGGTGATAGTGAAGATTGCTATGACGATGTGTATAGAAACAGCTAGTTTTATAATCCAAGCATAACTGATAAGAGGGTATTCACTGTGATATCAGACACTGCTACAATGACCACATAAATTCCATGAGGTGAAGAAGAACAAGAAGAAAGCATGCAAATTCACAATGATACAGTGCATTTGCAATATGGATTGTACTTATCTTTTTATTTGCCACAGACAATGTAAATTATGTGCAACAGAATGGAGAGTCAAATGATCCAGCATCTGCATAACACTATAAATTACACTCTACTGAGCACGTTAGAGAAAAGAAGACTTTACCAGTGTCGAGTTCAAATGAAACAGTGTAAAAAGCAATGTCCAAAAATCAGTCCCAGACTAATGATGAGCAGACCTTTTCAAGTACAGAGATTCAACCACATTTTGGTGTAAGTATACTATAGATGTGGGTTTTCAAACACACTATTCCAATTCACTTTTGCTGTCAGTCAGAGGCAATAACATTAAAATAATAACAAGCACCTGAGGTGACCCGAGGTTTTGCAATGCTTATATGAGTGCATCTAGGTTAAGGTCTTCAGTGTCTTTCCCACTGTACCATATTCCACATGCACTTTTGTCCTTCTTGTGGGCTTCCTCTTCTGGTGAGTGGAGAATTCTTTGCCAGTTGTACACCTTCATCCCCTGGAAAGTGAGTATCTATTGCTTGGCCGCTGCAGTTGTGAAGGATCTAGTCTTGGGCAGCTTTATTCCCAAAATGGCAAGACAATCTGAAGGAACTTCTTGGTTCTCCCGTAGACTTCACAGATTTGAATTTACTTTGTTTCTGATCTTGTAGATAAATTCGGATTATAGAGACTTCAGAAGGCAGATTAAAAAATGACTGAGGCAAGAGTTGTTCAGGTGTTTACAAGGAAAAAAAGTGGCGCACAGAATAATTACAATTCTGGCTGGAAATTGATGGATGTGTGTAGAAGGAGGATTGACACAAGACCATGAAATGAAGTCAGCAGGAAGGCCAACTTAAGCTTCCTCTAATTTTTAAAGAAAGATTCAGTGGACTTGCTGGCAACGAGCATGCTTTTGCCTATTTGTGTTTGTTGATTGGTTACCTTTTGCATAAGAAAAATGATTTCAGCACTACAACAAGTATGCCCACCTCTACATACATCACTCCAAAAATATTTCACCAACTTCAGCAGTAGTTTTCCCTGAGTAGCCAGTGAAGCATCAAGTCTTCAGTAAAGAAGAAAAAATAGATTCAGTGTTTTTAAAACAGTCTTTGTATTATGTCGGGTAAGTAACACATGGAGATCTGCCTTCAAGTCCAATTACTTAGGAAGTAGAAGAGAAATAATAATTTCTCTTTCAGTCAGAGTCTATGCTACAGGTTCTGTTAAAGCATATCAGTTATATCTTCATTAAGATGAGGTTATTCTCAAATAATCCAGAAGGACAGATGCCTTTGGGTTATTTATATTTATATATCCTTTTCCATGCGATGATAAGAGAAGACATACTGTCAATTTTTTTTTTTAAACAGTGGCCTTATGGCTAGCAGACAATGAAACGAGACATACAAACAGATTTCCAAATGCTGTTAAGCTTGACAGGGCACCAAGTGTGTGGTTAAAGACCAATTTTGCAGCCTTCGTGCCTGATTCGCATCTCAGCCGCACCAGTGTGAGGTGGGGGGGCTGCCTCCACTGCAATTGGAAGCCGTCCACCTTTGTACAGTTTTACAGCAGACTAATTGTGGCAAATCGACCAGAGGTATTCTTGACTTAAGATGGTGTAAAAGAGAAAGAGAGGGCAAAATGAGCCTTTTTGACAACAATATCCACTGTGGTCACTGATTCTTAGATGTTGTACAGCCATCATAAATCAAACAGCAGGTGGTTTTAATTGATGAAATTATTCTTACTAATTTTTAAACTGTCACAGACAGATCTAAAGCAAGTTATGTGGTCGAGTTGGAGTGGATTGTTTTTTCTTAGAAATGTACAAAGCATTCTGTCTTCAATTCTGAAAGTGGAAACATGACTTCTTCCTGGCCCTGCCTGGGTGCTTGCTGGCTCAAAGGCTCAAAGGAAGAATGATATTTGCTTTAAAAAAAGAAGGACAACATTTTAAAAAATGTTCCAGAAAGATCGGGTCACATCTTCCCTGAAAGATCCTTAACATCTTTTGTAACAGTACCAACAATAACTTGTGTAGTTTTTGGACAAAGTGTGCCAGTAACAGTGCAAAAAAATAAAATCGATGGCCATCTCAAGCACAGAGCTATTGCTCGTGAACAGATTGATGTGTTCACGCACAATTGCTCTGAGAGGCCCTAGACATGTTGGGGTCAAATTGGCAAAATAGGTAGCAACTGTATTCTCGCAGCAGCCTCCAAAGGAGAGAGGCAGATGTCTATTCTATCTTGCAAACACATTCTTTTACAATGTGTTACTTCATCTCTTTTATTGCACAAGAGGAAAGTGAGAGACAGAGAATCAAGGATAACACTAATGATAGACCATATGGAATCCATAAACAATGTTGTTCTAGAATAAGATTGTCTTTAAAGGGGGCGGGGGCCTTATTGTACTTGGGCCAGACATTACCTAACTCCCCAGGTGAAAGAAGGAGAATAGGTGAGAATAGGGAGCAGACGCTGGGAGCATGCGGTTCAGAGCAAGGCTTTCTGGAAGATATAAAGAGCAGCTTGAATCCCTTTAAAGGTCTGAGTTCCTATGTATTAAAATAGCCTGCTTCTCCTCTCTGGGAGCTGAACCTTCCTCACGAAGACTACTGAAGAAAATACTATTTTGAAACTGCATTAGGAATTTGGCATGTCGTTTGTGAACCACTCAGGAAATCCTGCACTTTTATGTGAAGACATGGGGCTCCTAAGAGGGGCAACAACTGAGGGAACATTCTCCAGTACAAAGTGCCCTTGCTTTGACAAAGGGAAGCCAGCAATAACGACAGAGACCCAGGGCTGTCCTAAAAAACTGGATAGGAGAACTGCTACGCTGCCACTTCTACAGTCTTTTAAAGCTCTATTTGGCTAGCGCTGTACCCAGCAAGTCACCCTGCTGAAAGCAGTCGTTGTTCTTGGTGCTAGCATCTGAACCAACATAGCCCATGGGCCAGCAAGTGGGACAGCTATCTGCAGCGAGGAAGCTCGAGGAGCTAGTTATTTCTCTTTGTATTGTGTTTAACTGGCCAATTTTTTAACTGCGCGAGCATAGGGAAGAATGATAGTGTCTGTCTCCCCCAGCACATGTGAAGGTTTCAGGTTTTGGCCTTGCTGTATTTGACCTCATTTAGGACAAGAATGCTTTTATCTAAATCAAAGCCAATTTCTAGTATTAGTCTGAACTTGTGAAGACCCCCAGTGAACAAAAATATCACAGGAATTAGGCAATACGTTCAGAATGCATTTTGAAGTTTTAAGCATGTGCTTAAGTGCTTTCCTGGCTCTACTTTAATGAAAGATGGAAACGTAATGTGGAAATATGACCGAGAAATTCTGTTTCATTAAAATTGGAATGAATCCCAGCGATGAACAGAACTCAAAATGAAGTACTATTTTGAGATTTAAGAGTAGCTTCTCTCCATGTTTATTCTCTCTATTTTGCTGCTGCCTGATGTGAGCCCATGGCGAGAACACCACAGCGAGCATCCTTCTGACATTTCTAATGTGAAGCAAAACGTACTAGTTATTGGACAGGGGCTTGTTGGTCTAGGGCATACTAGAAGGACAGTATGAACAATAGCTGAAGTATGAAATCATAACAGGAGACTCTTGATTGCTTATCCGAAGTTTATCTGACTTCCTTCAAAAGGCTATAGAACACAGAAATGGGTAACAGTAAAAGGTTGATATAGGAGAAAAAAAAGCTGTTTCTGTTTTAATTTCTTCTTTCTATAATTTATCTAGTCACAGAAATAAAATAGAAGCAGGTTGAGGAAGGGACCTTCATCTGATGCAAAACATCATAGCTATGCTGATTTCTGCAAGATTGGTTGGGGGAGAGGGCAAAGACACCCAACTCAGCATGTGCCAATGGGTTTTCTAGGTGGGGGCCTGTGTCTGTTAGCAGCTGTGACCAAATCACCAAGCAGAAGCAGCCACTCAGCCACCTCAGCCAAGGCCAAAATGAGGTGCTGGAGCAGGGCGCCCTTTCTGGTGGCTCAGAGAGAGGAAGGAAAAATGAAGCGGAAGACAGTAAATGCCTAGGGAAATAGTGAAGGATTTTAGGGGGAACAATACTCTGTTATTTTCTGCAGGATCTTTTGGCCGGGTTGCAGAAGAGGAGTCTGCGTTTTGTCTCTCTGCACAAGGGGAAGTGACATGTCGGGAGAAGGTAATTGTGCTGAGACTTGGAGAGCCCCTGTCCTGGGAATAGCTCGGTGCTCATCACACATCCCTGCTTTGGGGGCTGGTGGTTTTTAACAGTGAGAACAGAGTGTGAGAATGGCGCTACCACTAGCATGGCAGAACGAGCAATGTGTGACAAAGGCTGCCGGGCTGGGTCTGAGCTCAGTGGGTTACTGTGGGTGTTGACAGGCAACTCAGACAGTCCTCCTCTTCTGTATTTGCTGGAGCTATAGATTTTGACAATGAGCCAAAAGCTAAATAGGTCCAAACCGACGAAGGATGGGTCAGTCAGTTGCTAATACATGTGATGGTCTGGACACAATCTGGATGGCGGGGGTGGCGGGGGAAGGTTATCTATGCACTGTGTTTCTCATGTGCAGCCATTGTCAGTTACTGTTGTAAAACGTGACAACATAGTCCAGCCTTTTTCATTAGTTATAAAAAAAAAAAAAAGTAATCTCACAATATCAACCTGCCACCTCACCTCTTCCTTTTTCAATTTAATTAAAGATAGGCAACAGCATCTTTTTAATGGAAATATTGCACAGTTAAGGACCCCATAGCACAATAATGTAAAATGGCAAATATATCTCTGAATACTATCAGCTCTTTTTAACATGCATACCCTGGACACCCATGAAAATCCAGTGAACGCTACATTATTATGGGAAGCACATGAAAGAAAAATGGGCCATGAAGATGATATACACTAAAATTTTTCCTATTGTGACTTTTAGTACCACTTTTTTTCATAGCTCAGCAGGAGACCTGAGCTATGCTGAGCAATTGCCAAACAGTGTGGTAAACTAACAAGTGGGTTTTCTGTGTGTTGTCTTCAGTTTAGTGGAACTTCGTAGGGCAACAACCCACTAGTAGATCACAACTCATTTTGGCAGGCCATTTTGTGTGCATTATTGACCTTTTCTTGCTGTCCATAAATCCTTGACAATGCTGACACAGAAACGCACCAACTGACCTTTCCAAAAATGTTGGAAATAATCCGTTCCAGCTGCAGGCTGAGGACACTGACCATATTCAAATATAAATCTCTCCATCAGCACCATGGACTGCTGGCAACAGCAGCATTCACAGTCCCCAAACTGATTCTCCACACCAACAGACCTGATGTCCCTTATGAAAAAATTCTCACTGGCTAAAAGCAGGAGGAGGAAACCCCTTTTTTAAAGTTGTCTATGTAAGGAAGACTTTGGACAGCACCGGTCTGACTTTCCCCAAAAGCTTGCTAGCAACTAGAACATGGTCCCTTGATAGCTCTTAGTGTAAAATGTTCTTAGCACCTGTAAATCCTGTGGTGCTCAGGCTCAAGCCCAGAACAAAGTGTACATTTCCTGGTTTTGAGCTGGCATCCTTTCTTCATGTTTCAAAGCACAAGACTTTCTTCTCAAAACTCTTTGTGCTATGCATTCTCTCCACTCACAGAGTGCAATGTTTGTTTCCCCCTTTCTTCTAAAGGAAAAAAAAAGCCCACCTTAAGAACTGACTCTCCAGCTATGATAAACTGTTGCAGGTGTGCAGGGGTCCTCGTGAGGCTGGATCCTTGAACCAGCTGCCTGGGTTAGCTAAGCTGTGTTACTGTCTGTGGATATGGTCTTAACTTGAGGTCAGCAAAGGATGAGCTGCTTTGAATGACCTCTTGATGCGCATTTTCTGTAGGCTGAGAGCACTGTAAGCTTGCAAACTGCCTTATCTTGGGGTACTTTGTTCATGTTCCTAAATCAATTAGCATTGGCTTATATCCAGTGAAGAAATCCCCCTGTGGCTTTCCTATCAAATCATGATATCAAACCTGTTGGAGCTGGTCTAGAGGAGGGCCACAAAAATGATCAGAGGGCTGGAACAACTTTCCTATGAGGACAGGCTGAGACTGTTGGGGTTGTTTAGCCTGGAGAAGAGAAGGCTCTGGGGACACCTTATTGTGGCCTTTCAGTACTTAAAGGGGGCCTACAGGAAAGATGGGGACAAACTTTTTAGCAGGGCCTGTTGCGATAGGACAAGGGGTAATGACTTTAAACTCAAAGAGGGAAGATTTAGACTAGATTTAAGGAAGAAATTTTTTACAAAACGGGTGGTGAAACTCTGAAACAGGTTGTCCAGAGAGGTGGAAACATTCAAGGTCAGGTTGGACGGGGCTCGGAGCAACCTGATCTAGTTGAAGATGTCCCTGCTCATTGCAGGGGGGTTTGGACTAAATGAACTTTAAAGGTCCCTTCCAACCCAAACTATTCTATGGTTCTGTGACGAAATATATTAGTAGATATGTGAGATAAATATCACACACTTCCAAATAGCTGTGCAAACTTGTGCATTTCTTTGGCAAGGAGGTGCACTAACTCCTATTTCAGGGAGACTTGTGTGCCTGTGTCAAAAACATAATTTGAGCAACTGAGAGAGAACCTAGAGCTGAGGTAGAAGCACAGAGTTTTGTGCACAGGAACAACAGAGACCAACATTTTGGCATAGTTGAAAGGGGAACTGTCTTATATGATTAGCAATTACATTCAGGGTACAGTAATTAAACTTAAGACTACTGAAAGGAAGATCAAATATCTTTCCCATTATTGAACTGCAAAGTTCATCAACCGTCAGGGGACAGAATGGTAGATTCTGATGGGAGATTCTGCATGTTGCAAGGTGTCTTCTGAAATGTGCGGTGTCAGCCTCTCATGTGTATAAGAGAAAGTTCCATTTAGCTAAACAGAAAAGACAGAATCCCTATCTAGTTGTTTCAGGATAGCAGCTGAAAGAAAATCTGTACATTTAAGTATTAATATTACAAATCCCACTGGATCTTTATTATGGAAACTAATTATTTTGATAATATTTCATGTTTCCAGAAAACCATTATGCAGTCTGTTTAAATTTATTTCCAGGAAATTTATTGATGTGGACAGCCAAAAAAAGATAGCTAAATAAATAAATGGAAGTTTGCAATGAAGCTTTTTCTTCTGTTTCTTCTTCATTAAAGATCCAGGATAGTAATCCTCAAAATGGTCTTTTTTTGGCCCCCTTGCCAGGATCTGTTTTCCTTTGTCACTCATGGGCTTGATAAGACAGATTTGACTTTGCTAATACGCTTCCTTCTGTTTGCTTTGTGTTTAATTCTGGGAAAGAACTAGTAGTAGGATGTTCTGCATATAAGAGTGCTTCACATTTCCTTTCCAGCTGGCTAGTATATATTTTTTTGTAATTGTTGTTTCTACATTTGTTTCAAATTTCCCTGCCTCCTTGAAGTAAGGGATAATAGTTTTGAGAAACAGTGCATGGGTATTAAACTCATCTGTGTGAAAGGGAATTCCAACAGCTTGGTTGAGATTCTAACACTTTTTTTTTCCTCTTGTAAGGCCAGAGACCATGTAATGATCTAGTCCAGCCTTCTGCATAAGGCCATAAACCTCACCATGGTTCCAGAGCTTCTTGTCACTGTGTAATCTCTAAGTACAGCGTAAATACTAAGCAAAGGAGAATCTGATAAAGTGCTTCTGAAAAATTACAGTGAGAAAAGCTCTAAGTCTAAGAACTGGGCCTTTTGGTGGGTCTGCAATTAGCAGATGCTTTTCATAGCTGCATATAAACTTTTTGTAAAAAGCCAAAATAACTTTGTCTGCATAACTCGACTATTTGAGAGCCTTTAGATCTTAAAGGAAAACAACAATTTAAATGTGTGTTTGTCTTGACGGTATACTTTTTGTGCAGAATGCTTTGATACTGTTTCATTGTCTGAACATCTGCTTCTTTTCATAGTCTTCTTATGGAGATCAATTATTATTTTACATCTCAAGATAATACTTCATATATTCTGCCTATATTTGCTGTTAAAAAATGTTGACAAGTTGTTCATACCATGATTTGTGTATGTCTTCAGCACTTATATTCCCTTGTGATATAGGAGATCTTTAACTTCAGTTCTAAAAGCTCCTCTCACAGAAGGAGCTGGAATCTCTAAATTTGAATTACACATTTTCCTTAAAATTTGCTTTGCTTTGCTTCAGCAACTCATTGCTGAGCTCACTGAAGACATTAGTAGTGGACAGCATATTGTTTCCATAAAGAAATACAGAGGTCCTTTCCATCCTTTCTATCACTCACTCCTCTAGGGAATTTGATAACTTCATGGAAACAGGTGAATCAATATGAAAACAAAGCCATTGATAGATTTATTTAGCATCATATCACCAAAGTTTTCTTTCACCCTTCATGCTCTTGCTGACAAAATGTTAGACAACCACAGCCTCTTTAATGAGAACCTTTCCTTTTATTTCAGCTTCACAAGAACTGGTTACCCGGGATAGAGACAAGGCTGAGGTACTCAATGACTTTTTTGCCTCAGTCTTCACTGGCAAGGACTGCAGCCACACTGCCCGTGATGCAGAATGCAAAAGCCAGGATTGGGAAAATGGAGAACCGCCCACTGTAGAAGAAG
>VUYV01000172.1:867428-968708 GCA_008711295.1 Anarhynchus alexandrinus
GTTGCCCAGAGAGGTTGTTGAGGCCCCATCCCTGGAGGTGTTCAAGGCCAGGCTGGACGTGGCCTTGGGCAATCTGGTCTAGTGGGAGGTGTCCCTGCCTATGGCAGGGGGGTTGGAACTCGATGATCTTCAAGGTCCTTTCCAACCTAAACCATTCTATGATTCATATGCTTACATTGCACTTAGGATGAAGGATACAGTCTGGAGTCCCGCTTTGACGTCCAAGCTTCCCTTGGAAGGTCATTTAAACCAAGTCCCTATTTTTCCCTTTCCTCTTTCTCCCACCTCAAATTTCAGTAATTAAGTCAACAAGAAAGGGGGTTTCCCCTTTGTTACCCAACCATTTTCATGAAAGAGTTGGGGTGTTCAGCCTGGAGAAGAGAAGGCTCCGGGGAGATCTTATCAGCCTTCCAGTACCTAAAGGGGGCCTACAGGAGAGCTGGGGAAGGACTTTTTACTAGGGTATGTAGCGATAGGACAAGGAGGAATGGCTTTAAACTGGAAGAGGGCAGATTTAGATTAAACATTAGGAAGAAATTTTTCACTTTGAGGGTGGTAAGGCACTGGAACAGGTTGCCCAGAGGTTGTTGAGGCCCCATCCCTGGAGGTGTTCAAGGCCAGGCTGGACGTTGCCTTGGGCAACCTGGTCTAGTGGGAGGTGTCCCTGCCTATGGCAGAGGGGTTGGAACTCAATGATCTTCAAGGTCCTTTCCAACCTAAACCATTCTATGATTCTATGATTCATCCTCAACCAGTCATAATGTTGATGTCCCTGAGAGTAACCATATGCAGTTGTCAGTTCCCCAGAGGATAAACAGTTAGCTCACTGCCCTACTGGGCTTTGGCCAAGCTTTTAGTGTAGCATTAACCTATACTGAAAGAAAAGGCTTTTGCTTCCCTGATAAGAAATTATTAAAAAAAAAATAATCAATCTAGCATTTGGCAGCAGCAATGCTTAAAACAGCTTAAGTGTTTCCCACCCTTCGATAGATACCCCTCTGCTGGATAACCGTGAAGAGCACTGAATCAGAGCTGTGATCTGGCTGGAAAATCACCTAGCTGACAAAGTTGTATTTCTGCTGGATCAGGTCCTCTCTCTGGTTCACTGTGCGGCTGTCGGAGGGGAGAGAGGGCGGTGGTGCAAGGAGCGAGCACCTTGGACAGAGATTGCCACCATCAGCAGCGCTATTAGGGGAATAACGCTGTTAAAGACGTGTATGTTTCTGTATGAATCACTTTATGAATCACAGCTTCAGAGTGAAGCCTCTTCATACACCCACAAACTGACAGCCACCCTTGTACCAACACTGTGACGCCTGCAGGTGCTTCTAGATTTTGTACGGGACAAAAGAAGAATTATTTGTGGGGAAAATGAGTTTGGGGTGAACTGACTCAGCTGGCAGAGCCTTTAATTTCAACGAATTTGTTGTCCAGATAATTCCTTTGAAGGAATTATAAAGATGGTTTGAGGAAGTAAAATAGTTTCCAGCCATCAAGAACTGATGAAAAGTTAAGCTCTTTTCCGTGGTAAACCTCCTAGAAGCATGTTAGTACAAAGGAATAGTTTCTTACTAAATCATAGCATCACTAATGGTTTTTCTGAAAAGTACAGTAAGAAAATTTAGTACAAGTTGACCACAACTAGAACAACTGTTGCGGTCTTATAATCGTCTAAAATACTGTTTAAGTTATTTCTTATTGTATCTAGATGATTTCGGTTTCCCAAACATTTAACTTTGCATACTTATCTAAAACTCTTTACATAAAGGCAGGTTTTTTTTTTGTTTTTTTTTTTTTTTTACATCCTTTATTTTCAGCAGTAATGATTTTATATCTATAACTTAAATGGTCCTTTTAGTACATTTGAGGAAAGACAGATTGCCTTTTCTTTCACCTCTTAGTTCTGCTGAGCTAATCACTGAGTTTTGTAGAGTGAATAATGAGTTTCAGACTGGACATGTACAGGAAACACTTGGTTAAGTATCAAATAATTTTTGCACAGTTACTTTCTGGTCACTCCAGTTCTTTTAAGGAAAAATTCTGGGAACTAGTAACAGATAATGTTATTAAAATGTGGTTCTAAAATAATGGTATCCATGATAATTACTTTTTTTTCACTGGCTAGTAGAGTGCACCCATCTCTAGTTGTATAATGGGTGGGATGATTTGTAACTTCCTAGTGGCTTAAATTATTGACAGATAATACAGATGTTACTATACCTAATGAAGTCTCTTTGGCCTTAGTATCATCAGAAATACGGAAAGATACTCTGCTTTGACTGAAATAGTGGGAAAAACCTCGGAAAAAGGAAAATCAGTATTTCATCAATTCATTCAACAATGAATTCTGACCTTGAGCAGTCCGAGAGAATATAAACTTTGAAAGCACAAGTTAAAATTTGTAAATTCAAAGTAAATAAAATTGCTTCTCATTTGGGAACAGTAATAACGTCTCTGGGAATATGTTGTCAGTGTCTGCTCTCTCAGATGATTTTTGGCAAACACTTCCTGTGAGCCCACGGGTTGGTTGGTTTGTTTCTTCACACTCTTTGATGGAGACAACAGTCCCCAAACTGTCAGCTTCCTCCGATTGCCCACATAGTGTTAGAAACTCTGTGGACCTTTGCCAATATTCTCTGTTTTAAAGCACCTAATATACAATGTTTCTGTGTCTATGTTGTGTATTGTCAGGATTGGATGCTAACATTTCATCTCTTTTCAGTAGAGTAGATAAAGCAAAATACTTGGATAAAAACAGATCTTCTTTGCTTGCCAGAGTGAACTGTTTGAAAATACTGTCCTTTGGCATGAAACAAATAAAAGATAATTTTTGGTACTTAGAGTAAGAAAGCAAGGAACTAGATTCAGAAAACCTCCTGGGAATTTTTTTTCATCTCTAAACCTTTTAACAGCTCTAGAACCAAGGATGGAGATATTGCAAATAATAGAGTGAAAATACTGGTTCCAGGAATACACAGGGATACTAAAAGTCTACAATTTATAAGTTAAGGCGTCTAGTCAAACTCTGACTGGCCTTTGGGTTAGAAACAGATTTCGGGGAACAAGAATCAAAAGACATAGCCACTGAATTAATTCTTTACATTCACAGAGCCAAAAGTGACTACAGAATAACATCAGACTCATTTAGGTAACAATGAAGTCTAAGCATCAGGACAAAAGTCAAATCTAGTCCACCCAGAGACATTAAGTGCATTCATTTGCCATATTTGTACTAGTGCAGCTTAATGTTGGTGATTAGGTAATAAAAGAGGACTCTTCCGTGAGGCAGCCTTCATCTGGCATTGAACTCATATTCATGCCAAAGTTCCCATCTGCAAATGCAATGAGACCTCCATTTCTTTGCAGCTTAACATCTAAGGCTTAGGCAAGATTTATTTCTAACAGACTGGCCAGCTGCTAGTGTTTTCTAAAATCTTAGGAATTATAATAACTTCTGAATTATCAGTCTTTTCTTTCCTTTTTTTTTTTTTAAAAAAAAAGTAAGTATGCATATTTTCATGTACTTTTTGTATGATGTATTCTTATTTGCTGAATTTTGTAACTATTCTCAGTAAAGTGCTTTAAAAACCCTCTTAATGAGACCTGGTTCCTTGAACTCTGTTAGTTCTCAACACTTATCTATGGATTAAGAGAGTACTCACAAAAGGGCAGGAGATCCAGGTTCAGGCTTCATGTTCTCATTCCCCCGTCACTCTGAGAGCCCAAGGAACAAAGGGAATACTGAAATCAGCAGGCTGTAGGCCTCTGAAAAATTGTCTTAACCACCAGCCTGGAGAGCAAATTGTTCTATCTTGGGAACTGTTTACTCTATGTAAAGCAAGAAAGGGGGGAGGTTCACATGAAAGTTCCCTACAGGCAACTTGTTAGGATACTTCCACTGAAGGGTAAACATAAAGTGCATTTTAACCTCATGAATGGTGTGGCAAAAGGCCAATATCCCATGGGGTGTACCAAATAATAGAGAAGAAATTGAAAGTCCAAGGTGGTCCTTTCTTTATTGTTCCTACTGGAGCTGCTCTTCTGCATTTAAACAGGTTTTTGAAAGTGTCCCCTGAAACATTTTTATGTTTTATACAATAATTTTAGTCATAGTCCGTAGACAGTATTTCTAAGATTTTACATCTCTGTATTGGCATCTTTCCCACTGACCTGCCTCCCATTTGTGGGATGAAGCCAGTTTCCAATGAAAAAGAAGTATGGCATACTGCCCTAGTGTTACATGGAATTGGCTGGCTATAATGGGCTCAATTCTTATCAGATCTTCATACTTTTCTAGTGAGATAACAATTCTTCAAAATAGAAATAAAGTTGGATCAACTAAAGCCACCCCCCCAAAAGCTGATGACTTCATTATAGAAGCCAGTGATGAGTGATCTCAAACATACCGAAAAACTGTCCCATGCGCATCCTGTTTTCCAGTGGTAATGAGATTGACTTACCTAATACTAGTTCCACTCCCCCTAAGGGAAACGGAAACACCAATAAGAAAATTCAAGAAAGGGTATCTCTTTTTAGTCCTGTGAGGAGAATAATAGGCCCATCAGTTAACATAGAAACTCAGTGGACATACGGTTTTGCTCTCAGTTTTGTAATGTTTCATTGAGATGTCTGCTAATATTTTACATGTCTTGTCAAGAAATTATTCTCTCTTGCTTTTGACTCAAGGTATAAAGATATGCCCTGGCCAGAGCGGAGAACCTGTGCTGTATTACAGTCCCTGCCACACCAAAGTTAGTTAAGAGGTAGCTGAATGGGAGCAGAGAGCAAATGGGACACAGTGTCTTTCTTCTGTACAGTTTTGCCTGCTGCTTTTTAGCATGAAGCATTAGAAAAAGCCAGTTTAAATTTTGCAGATTAATGCTTAAAATGCTTAACTTTTTTGCAGATTCCTGGGCCTTCCAGGTTTTTGTTGCTCCGTAGTTTCAGTCTCCGTGGTGCTAACTGTTGTCATACTGTCTGCAAAGCTAGACAGTATTTGCGTAGGTGTCAGTCCCCAGCTGCCTGAGGAGTTGAAGGGCTATATTATGCTTCCATATATTCCACAGCTTTCTTATGCTCCCTCTGGGAATACTTGATCACATTGTTTTCTCTTTCTAAACTGTTGTCGGGTCCTGTTAACTTAGTCCTCAAATAGCATGATTTGTTGCAAACGTTGCAATTGGGAACTTGCAGATTTTACCACTTAAAAGTAAGACCAGACTTGCTGTGAATTCCTGCATAACTCACAACTCTGTAAATCAGAGTACATTTTGGACAAGTAGATCCACATTTCTGCTTTTTTCGCATTGGAATGATCTGATGTTCTTTGCTTAAAAAAATAGGAAACAGAGCCACATGGGGCCTTCCACTTCAGTACAGCTACGTCTAACTCCTGGTTACGCTATCATCCAGTGGAAATCTGAAATCTGGTACCTGGGAACAGGACCTAGTGAACTAGAACCATAGAATGGTTTAGGTTGGAAGGGACCTTAAAGATCATCTACTTCCAACCCCCCTGTCTTAGGCAGGGATACCTCCCACTAGACCAAGTTGCTGAAAACCCCATCCAACCTGGCCTTGAACACTTCCAGGGATGGGGCCTCCACAACTTCTCCGGGCAACCTGTTCCAGCGTCTCACTGGAGACACTGGAGAATTCTTACCCGGGAATTTCTTCCTAATATCTAATCTAAATCTACCCTCTTTCAGTTTAAAACCATTACCACTCATCCTATTGCTAAACGTCTTGATAAAGAGTCCCTCCATAAGAAGGAATCTTCTCATTCCATCATGAAAAGGCCAAACCATTAATTTAAAATCACTTGTTTTTAGCAATTAACCCTTTTTCTTCCATCTGGGATTCACTACCCAATGCACCCAGCTTCCTCCCGGAGCTGGCCATAGCATGTGCACAGAACAAGGAAAAAGATGTAGAGGGGCATGTAGTGTTCTGCTAATTACATCAGCTAAATACTGTCTTAGAAAAATCTCTGCCATCTATATCCTTATAAGAGAATTCCTGTGAGCAATTCCTTAGGCAATCAGTTAAACCCGTTAAGCGCGTTTGATTGCAAACAACTTTTTTAAAAACTTTTTTTTTTGGCAGTTCCCACTTAAAATATTGCAATTAGAGTTATTAAAGTATCTGTCACTTACTACTGAAAATTAAAGCAGCGGATATCTCCCCTAAATCAGGTGATGAACACAGCAGAAAAGCAGAGATCAAAGGAAATGTGTCTGTATTCTGTGAAGGGTTTGGATGATGAACGTCAAGTAATGGTGGGAGCAACTCAACGAACAATTGGTTAAAAAAAAAGACTGTGAATTATTGTGTACCAAATAAATACTGCCCATGTTGTATGTTACATGAAGCTGAATGAAATAATAATGTGGTTCTCTTATACGGTGTACGTATAAAGATTTTGAATTAAAATTGCACAAGCAACCTCATAACTTATATCTTCTGAATTCTGATTGCTTAACTTAGAAACCTTAATATGCTTATTAAACTAAGTGAATTCAGTCAGTGGTACCATTTGGACTAAGGAACTAGGAGGGCAGAATATAGACAAGACTTGGATTTACTTTAAGTCAAAAGAGTAAAACCTCATTGGAACTCTATCCAAAGTTGAGACTCACTCTCATCCTGGCTGAAAAATAACCGTCTTCAAAATTAGAGCAAAATATGAGAAAAAGTATTAGGTTTAAGGTTTAGGTAAGAGAATATGGGTGAAAAGAAGGACTGTTAAGCAAAGGAAATTATATTCTAGAGTTCGTGAGGTATACAGAGAGAAGTTAAAACTTGTAAGACAGCAGAAGCTGAGCCAAGTTAGATGTCAAATGAATTCAACACAAAGAACAAAAGGTTCTTTAGCCTTATAAATAAAATCAGGGTGAGGGAAGAAGGGAGGCTACTCTGCATTTGGAAGGGGAAGGAATGGATGGAAGGTGATCCCATCACTTAAATTATATTTTGCTTCAATTTTTAATAAGTGCTATGTAATACAGGTGAGAAGGGGAAAGACAGCTAGATACAGGGAATAAAAAGATTGAAATTTATGGGGAAATTGCATGTCCTTTTCAGAGTGCTGAGTGGACAAGCATATGAAATTGCAAGATTAGTGGCAAGATATTTAAAAATAAATTTAGCCATGTCTATATAACTGTAGAATAACAAATGTAAGATGTATTTTTATAAAGGATAAAAAACATGCTGTGATTTTTAAAAAGATCGAGGGATATACGCAGTAGCCTTTTTCTTACGAGTTAAATGTAGTAGGTGTAAGATATCTCAACCTGAGTAAACTGATATCATGCTCTGTGAGAAATTACTGGTTTGTGTAGGCAGAACTGGTTTGAGCAGAGACTAGAATTGAGTGAGTAATGAAAGAGAGGTGTTGGGGTGTAAGGCAGCTGCTAGTGTTAGCCCTGAATATATGAACTAAATACACTAAAATATAAATATCTTGAATAATCAGCCTGGATTATAATTGCAGTGAAATGACACTGAATAGAGAGAATTACAAATTCATGCCTTTAGGGGTTAATAACAAAATTCAAAGCTCATCAATAGAGGAAGAGAAAGATTTTACATTAGTTAATCATAAAATGGCTGTAATCCACAGGTGGGATACAACCATGGGAAAAGCAAATTCAGTTACTGGATTTATTATGCAAAGCTTTTTCAATAAAAGTGAGGAATTAATTTTGCCCTTATCCAGCGTACTCTTCCAGAATATTGTGTATGGATCTGGTTATCCATGTTCTAGAAACCTATAATTTAGCTAAGAATTTTTAGTGAGGAGAACGGGGTGATCAAAAGATGCAGAGCTAACGTGTGAGAACAAACTAGAGGAGCTGGCTTTGTGTAGCACAGCAAAAGAAGAGCTGGGAGAAATTTTATTGCTGTCTCAAAATGTATGATGGAAACAAGCCCTAAGGAGATAAAAGACTTACTTAAGCTAAAGGGCAACCTTGATCCAAGAATAAATGGGTAGAAGATGCTCTTGAAAATATGTAGGGTGAAAAGTAAGGACAATTTTGAGTGTAGAACACAGTAGTGTTCTAGAACAAAGAAAATTGAGACAAAAAAAATTAAAAGATGTGGCAACTCGTGAGTAGCTATGATTGCCTGCAATAGCAGCTGAGTAGGCTGAGTGATTGAGATATTTTCCAGTCCTATACTCCTCTTATTGTAGTTTGTATATGCAACACATAGTCATGAAATACTTATGGTATTGATTCAGTTTTTCTTGAATAACAGATACAAGGGCTGTGGCAATGCTAAAATAGAAATCATGAGGCATATGCTACAATTGATCAACTTCTTATGATCCGAATTTTGCCTTTATATGAAACAATAAAACAATGCCAGAACAGATTCTCCAAAATGCTTCAGCTGAACCCACATCAGAAACCTGTCCAAATTTATTAAACAAGAAAGTGACATAGAATTGTTCTATTTTGTTTTTAAGCCTTGATTCAGGAATCATGAGTCATCTCCCTATGGTTTGTCAGTATCACACACCTGAAACATTTTATTTCTCATAGCAATGATTTGTTTCCCTTCCAGACTTCAAAATTTTCCCATCTTACTGAAAACGTTTGGTTTGCTTGTTGGTGGATCAATCCCTATAGTATCAGTGAACTTCACTGGATGTTTTTCACCCCTATTAATCACAAATTTAATGGCTAAAAATCCTTCTAATCCTACCTATATATTTGTGATTATCTTTCAATTCACCAAAACCATATGGGAAACCCACAGGAGACCTGATGTATAGTTCTTAAAATGAGACACTCTTTTTGGAGTGTAAGTTATGCAACTTTAATTGCTGTGCAATGAAATTTTCATAATACATTTTATTTATAAATAAAAGTTTAACAATTTTCAACATGAATTCTGATCTTTTTTGTTTAGCAGTCCTCATTAATAAATAAATTAATGTACACATAGCACCTCTAAAATACCTGTGAGAAGCAGATGTGAGTATTACAGAGCAAACCTCATCTGTAGGAGAGTGGTTATCTGGTTGTATGAACACAGAGGGAGTAAGTTATCTACTCTGAATAAGGTTTTGTGTACAAGTAGGCAAGTAGTAAAAGCTTGTAACTTGGGAAGAGAGTTATAGCGAGTTATAAAGCACTGAGAAGGTGATGAGGCAACTTCAAGAAGGAGAGTAATCCTGAGGAGGTTAATCCTTCAGACACTTCAAGAAACTATTTTTTACAGTTCACATACTGTGTCTCTGAGCCTTCTTTTACCACAGGTGAAGAATAATAACTCAAATGAGTTATTCGTTGATAAGCATGGTAGAACCAAGTCGGCTTTGATGAAAGGTAGCATTGCCTTGGGTAAGGATAGACAGGTTTGGACCTGATCATCTCCTGAGATCCTTTGCAGCTGAAATCTTTTCATGATTGTATAATAAGACACTATCTGTCTATATGATATATGCACCTGTGTAAGGTCTGAGTACTTTCTCAATTATTTTCTTTTTTTGTTTTTAATTTTACAAAAACCTTTGATATTTTCAAGAAAGTTTTCTTATTTCTAGTTAATTTTCACACACAGGTAGAACAAACTGTATATGTATCAACT
This sequence comes from Anarhynchus alexandrinus, assembly GCA_008711295.1. NCBI lineage: Eukaryota > Metazoa > Chordata > Aves > Charadriiformes > Charadriidae > Anarhynchus > Anarhynchus alexandrinus. Next base: position 877,029 of record VUYV01000172.1, read on the forward strand.
GACACGAATGTCAATAGGATCTTTGGAAACATCAGTCTGTACAGAGATTTACATTTGTGGGGAATATTGTGTAGATAGAAAGGATATAAAGATTTTTGTTAATTATGGTTTTTTTTAGGAATGAAGCTACTTTGGCTGCAATGCCAATCTTGTATTCAAACATATAAATTTGACAACTCAACTGCCAAGAATCATGTCAATATTTTGAAGAGCATACATGCAGATTTCAAATCCACCCCAGCAATAATGTATAGAAATATCTCCACAAGTTTCTTATAGAAGGGTAGGGTGAGATGAATGTGTCAGACTTTAACAAGAGGAATTACGGATTTTTTTCTGCAATAGTTCTGTACTACTTTTTTTTCCTAAAGATTCAGCTAAAGTTAGTAATATGTATTTTCTGCCTGTCCCAGTTGATGCTGGGTGCAAATGCAAAACAACTGAGTAGTATTAAGCAGTTCTACAGTAGCTTCATATTCGAAGAACTCCTACTCTTTCTGAACTGTAGAAAAGCAGAAAATTTTATGGACCAAGACAAAGAAAAGCTTCATTGAGAAAGATTTTTTCCCACCTGGGAGCTAAGGATGGTGTTAATGCTGTGCAGCCAGAGACAGAGATGTTCTGGATTTTCAGGACAGCTGAAGCCTCTGTCCTATTTCAGAAGCTCTCTTGTGTTTCTGTGAATGTGGGTCACAGAAGTGAAAAGATATAATGATTTTCAAGGACCTAGCCTTGCAAGTAGGATATTATGGTCTTCCAAAAACTGTAACATGGCATAAAATATAGTTTTGGCTTTTTGTCTCTCGCTATTGGAAGCACTGGTTCAGATTTTGTCTCAGGCCTTACAAAGTCCCCTTTTTTGACACCATGAGACTACTTGCATGTCAAAGCATCCTGTGATTTACAGCAGTTATGCTGTTGTCTCCTTTTGTCTGCTCATCTGCTGTTGTTCACGAATTGTGTCCTTGTTTTTTGCCAACCAGCTCTACTTTGCTAATCATCACCTCTGCTTCTGTGAACCTCTGTGCAAAGTCATCAAAGCTTGCAGGTTTTCCATGAGCTCTTACCCTGACATAGGCAGAGTCTTGTCCTCTTTCGTACTTGTAATCTCCAGTTCTGCTCAAAAGAGTGTGTGATGTGGTGGAAGGAGTACGCACCATGGTCCAAACAACATTCCCATAACAAGGAAAAATGAAGGTTGGTGTATTCATTAGACAAGCCAGCTTCCGACACTGATGAAATCTTGTAACTCAATGAAGTTAGGAGTGGCTGGATAAAGTCAGCAGACCACCAGCGATATTATAACCTATATTCGCGGCTTGAAGTTGGCACTGCATGATTAGAGAACGGGGCATTTTAAAAAGACCTCTCTCCCCTTGCTGTTTCTATTCTTCTCTGTCAGGTTTCCAGTCATTCTTCTCTACTGAATACTCACTCTTTCTTTAGTTTCCTGATACAGGTGGCTGCCATTTGTAGAGCTATCAATTTCTTTGCCCGTTTTAAAGCAGCTATTATTTATGCCAGTCCCTGCTTATCATCCTCTTTATTCGTTTAGACAAGAACAGCTACAAAACATTTTAAACAGCTTGAGATAAAGGTTAAGCTTAAAGATCACATGTTATCATGCACAGCTTCAAAATAATGGGTTAAACCTGCTTCAACACAATGTTCCGAAATCATGTCTTTAATGTGTATTTAATTTGTGCCACTCTTTCAGATGTAAGAAATGTGAAAACATGAACCAAGCTAAAAAGCTATGGCCCATAAAGAAAATCATCTGCAGTAGCGTAAAAGGTACATGCCGCACTTTTTTTCACTAGTCTTCATATGCAAGACCATACAGAATTGAAAAACACGCCCTTTTTCACATGACTTTTATGACTTTATATTTTAATAATATTATGTATCAGTGACATACGTCTCACTAAAGAAATGTAATTATTGGAAGTCCTGCATTTATCCTTCAAATAATTTTAGAAGTTTTTGCATTAGAATTAGTGGTAAACTCACAGCCCGTGTTACAAACAATAAATTATCACTACATGTCTTGCTATTGAAATAGATTACTTAGCCATTCACCATTTGCCACGGGATGCTCTCCAGATGTGTTGCATCTGAATTTCTCTGAATTTTCACTTGAGTACTACGAAGTTAATCTGTTGTTTAGCACACCAAAAGAATCGTTAAATATCTGCTAAACATTATACCAGTTTGCAGTGTTCTGGTGTAAGGATTTTTTTCTTCTCTTTCTTCCTTCTCTCCATTCCAGTGATCTTTAACAATACCCCACTGTTGCAATGCTGTTCTTTTTCCTCCTTCAAAGTATAATTTTATGCTAATCCTTGAGCTGTTGAAGAGGGCATTAGCTTGCAGCTCATTTTCTCATTTGTTGTGCTAAGGAAACTTTGTAATTTACAACCTGGCACAACCTGAACTTTCCACAAACATTACCTCTTGCTTCCATAGTTTAAACATTTTTTTTTAATTTGGTAGAGATTACACGATAAGGATGCGTGGTCCTTCTGTCTACTGTATATCTCACAATCCAATTGCTGAGAGGACTGAACTTTCATCTCTATGTTGGAATATGGCCCAGATTCTGGATTTCAAAGCAACTAAAAGGAAGACAATCATTAAGACAATGTTCCCTCAAATCCCAGTTCAAATAATCTCAAAGTCTATGCAAAACACAAATGTTGACCTCACAGAACTTCCCAACCTCCAGAATAGTTCACAAAGCTCTGAAAACACTTGCAAACGTATTTCTGAAACTTCTCTTTTTTTATTGTGGGCAAAATATCCCTTGGTTGCCATTAGTTTTGCTTAAATCCCATGGAAATATTCAGAGCTTCCTGGTGTATTCAACAATTCAGAAAAATGGCTCGTCATCTCAGTTTAGCTCTGTCTGCACGATTGCTTGTTTACTTAGTTCCCACTTATTTTTTTCAGGTTCACTATCAGGCTAGACAGCTCTGTCAACTCAAAAAGACATGCTTTTTTCAAACTATTGATCTCTGTTGCTCTTCCAAATCCTTTAGTATTGGCTCTTAGGATTACTATAATGCTATAATCATTCTGTTAAGGATTCAGATTTGTGGTGGACTAAAAGATGGTAACATCAAAAGGATTGAAATGCCCTTGAAGCAATCAATTTTTGTTCATCAAATACAAATGCTGAGAGGCTGCTTTCAGCTAATAATTTATAACTGAATTAATGACACATGGCTTCCGTCAGTAATGGTCTCCTCTCTGGGATCTTTTTTTTCTCTTTCTGTGATCTGATTTCATATTCTGGGAAAGGAAATCAGACTGCTAAAGAATTTAATCAGAAATGGGGACTGTCTGAAGTTAAAAGCTTAGCTTTCTTGCTTCAAATTGAGCGCTGCTGAAATCTTTATCTTTCAGTTTTGGCAAAGTTGTATTTTTAAGCCAACACTACTCATGTGGAATTGTATTTTCACTTTTTTATCCTACATACAAAGAATCACTGAGCTGTGGGAAGCATCTTGCAAAAGTTTTAAGCAAGTCCCTTTTGTGTGTAGGTCTTCAAACATTTTGGTTAATGAGAAATTTTCCTTATTAACAGAATGGTGCCAAAAAATGGGTATAGGCAATTCACCTTTTCCCACTCCAGCCTCCTCTTCCTCCTCCTGCATCTATGCTGGATTCTGGCAACAGGTTCAGAGTGAAACTGCCACTTTTGCAGTTTAAAACAAACTTAAAATAGTTGACTCTCATTTCCTGTGACAGTCCTGTTTCTTCATTTCTTCTTTTCTGGTGATTTAAGATGAGTCTATTTGTTCAGAGAGGCTATCCAAAACATTGACAACTTTTTCTTCTTTTCTTTTTTCCCCCTGAATTTTGTGTGAAAAGGGGAATATGTCCCAGGCTTGCCATCTGTCAAAACATTCTGAACAAGAATAGCATTAAGAAGCCAACACCAGATAGGGTTAGAGAATAAGGAATTAAAAAAAAAAAAAAAAAAGAAAAAAGCCTTTATAAAGGAAAAGTCATACACCTGAATAAGTGCCAAATTACTGGACACCTGCATAAACTGATCTCAGCTTCATTGTGTCTCCTCTCTGCTAGATTGATTAAGGACAACCTAATAACACCAGCTGTGTGATGAAGTTGCTCTGTGATATAGTTCTACTATGGTGTGGTCGTTGTTTATAGCTGTCAGATAGCTCAGTAAGTGTTTGGGGTTGGTTATGAAGGGGAATGATTGTCGTGGCAGAAGGGAAAAAATAGCCATGATAGCAGCTTTAGGAATGAAATATCCCATTAGTATACTTATTACTTCTCCCCATCTCTTTTTGTGAAGCACAGATATTCAGAATCACTGAAGTAACTTCTTAAGCGTTGCTTACACTTTTCTTGCGTGTACAGTGTGGCAAGATTTACAAGTAATCTTGGGTCTATAAATTATTAGCAAAAATAGCAGGTAGGCTGTCATGTGGTCTTTAAGAATTATAGGTAACATTATAGATAAGTTTCCCTTCATACAAACCATCTGCTCGTGTCCAATGAAACCTTTCCACCATTTCCTTTCTCCTTGTCCAGTTATCCTTCACCATCTCCTCCCTCTCCCCCAAACTCCCTGCAGCTTATAATTCGTTTAGAAATACATCAAGTTACTTATTTTTAATAGCTGAAAGTACTTACTCAGGATAATTGTGTTATAGCAATTTGTATCCAATTAATACTAAATCTTCGGTTGTAGCAAATCTTCAACGTAGATCTTGCATTGAAACTTATCTGTTGCGCTGGTGTATTAAAAGTGTATGTGGCATGGATATCATCCAAATATTGCTGACCTTATTGACATATCAGTTGATTTTCAGAATTTTAAAACCTTTAATTGGGAACTGATAAAATGTGCAGAACCTGGACTCAAGGTAGAACAAAACCACTTAACCAACACTGAAATAGTCAAATAGAAACAGAAAAGAATGCATCGCATAATTTAGAAAAGCAAGAATATAGTAATGTAAAATAACCTATTCATGAAAGAACTCTCTGTATCAGATTTGACTTTTGCCCAAATCATCAGTATTTGAATTTGTTGATTCTCAGAAAACAATAGCTAAAATTCTGCAAGGTGCTTAGCACCTCATATGAACCGAAGTTAAGCCTCACACAAAGCCTTGAACAATCAGATCAGTGGATGAAAAACAAATACAACAGGAACTTTTTGACACATTAAATAAAAAATAGTCTCAAAATGTTCAAAGTAGGTACACTAATTTGGCCTTGCAAAGTACTCATACTTGATAACACTTGAAAAAGCAATGTAGTTTTTAAAAACGTTTCAAATAAACTGAGACTATTCCAAATAAAAATTACAAAATAACTGAAGAACCATAATAAAAATGATCAATGAAAAAAGCTTTTAAACAAATTGAAAACATTGTAACATTAAGCTTCATGACAATCATGCTCTCTTTCTTAAAGCAGCCTTACACGCAATATTTGGCAGGGGAAATTTTGTTTTAAGTCCCCTCCCACTCTGCAGTTTAACGCAGTCCAAATGTGTCCACTACTGAGAATGGAGCAAAGACAACATTTCTCTTCATAGAGGTAGCTGGTGGTCTCAAAGCTCATTTATGACAAATACCTGGACCTTCTCTAACTTTGTCTTCCAAGTAGTCAGGAGTTTCCATCATCTTTTTCTCCCTTGGTGTTCTCTTCTGTTAGTTTTTCAGTGTTTGAGCTGAGATGAAAATATGCTAGAAGTTATGCCTCATATACAGACGTGTGGAAGTGGCCCCGAAAAGTGGACTCTCAAGAGGCCTTGAAGACATTAAACAACCTTCGGCTCCGGAACAAAAGAGAGAAATGTCTGTTTCTTCCTCAGGAAACTTGGTATGTCTGGGTTCCTTTTACTGTGCAGGATGTCAAGTTATCTTTTGTCTCCCTACTTGCATCTCTGGGCTCACAACATCCCCACGACAGTGCTGAGAATGACTGCGATGGCAGCCATCACTTTGCCTGAGATGGAGTCCTGAAGAAGCCACTGGGATTCAAAGTGCAGGAGACAGCCCCTTCCAGAATCAGCAAGTCTGGCTCCCCAGGGCTGTCCTTTTTTCACTTTTTATTACAGGCGCAGCCCTATCCTGAGTCCTCAGAGCTGCAGAAGGAAATGTCGCCCATACTACTGGAAGCTGGCTCCAATTACCAGCCTTTAATCGAGAGGCATGAAGATGCTGAGGTACTGTCATCCTACAGACACATGGGCATGAACTTGAAATCTGCAGCTAACTTCAATGGGATGGTTCACATGCCTGAAGTTCAGTTAGTGTGTAGCTTCCTGCCGGAAGACTGGTCATAAAACTTCTGAGTACTTCAATGACTTTGGGGGCAATGGACCACCGAGTGTTAGGAGGTACATTCTGTGTGAAGGCTTAAGAAAAGCGTTCAAAACAGCTTAATCAGATAATAAAATTGCTTGAATATGCAGCTTTCCCCAGCAGTTCCTGGCACTGCTGTTAACTGGGTTGCAATCTCAGTGACATCAGAGTCTGTGTTAACGGTGATCTTCAGAAGTAGACACCTTATAAAACTCTAGTGGGATAGTACACAATGTCTTCCCTGTCTTGATCTGGGTTGTGGGCAGGTGTTTATCACTTGTCAGTTAATTCACACAACTGAAAACATTGTTAAGAGAAACCTTTAAAATTCTTTCACTAACCCTGTTTGGCAGTAAATGGTCTGAGAGGTTATGGTTGATAGCTAGAAGCTATAACTAGCTTGAAAAGTGTTAGCAAAACACCTTTTTACTTCTTGGCTGGCCTTTAAAACACAAGAGAAAGGGAAATGCAGTGTACAAGATATGCGACCATATTAAATACCCCTTTGAAGTCTCATCTGCTAGAACAGGTCCATAACAGCCTTTCTTTGGTCTGTAATAGGCATCCTTGGTCTGAAAAGGAAGAACGAGAAACGCTGAGGACATGTATTCAGCTTTATGTTAAGGCTGAGGTCCAGTAGTAGCACTAAAGGGCACAACACTTTGCTCTCGGGATAGACTCAGGCAGGAAATCCCACGCCTACTCTGTCAGTCATAGGTGAGAAGGAAACATCCACACTCATGCCTGTGCTGTGCGATAATATCTGACTCTAAGCAGTTGCGAAAAGGTCTTCATTCAAAAGTCTGATTTTATGTTATTTTTTGGGGAAGAAATCAGGAATGGCTGTAAAGACCTACGGGATTTCTTACATGTTCACATGTGTCAGGATCTGCAAAGCATCCTGTTGTCTCAGATAAATGTATATGGGTTTATACGGTCAGTGCTTTACAGGCTCATATTTGTTAAGCAAAATAAAACAGTGGCTATTACTATATTTTTTCCCATCTTTGTTGTATACAGTCTAAAATAAAATGCCATTATTTTCAGAAGTATGGCCCATCTCTAGAACTTTTTCCTCATGTGTAAAAAATAACTTTTTCATCCAGTAATGACAGCAAGGACTATGACATCTAAGCTGGAATTATTTTTTGTGGGAAAAAAAAAATATATGTAAGACTTAAGACGTGATGTAAAAACCCAACTGAAATAGAAGGTCTGTGAAGTAAATTATACTCATTGTTTCAAAGACTTCAAATTTTTTACTGTTATTAAGTTTTTCTAGTCATGTACCCAACAAAATATGAAAGATGGTTTGGTCTCATATTTCTTTTACACAGGCACCAACAGAATAGTATGAAGTTAATATACTGAGAACACAAAATATGGGCCAAGTCACTGAAAAATATATGACACTTTTCCCCATCAATTCTCTTTCTGAATATATATTGCATCCCATTTGGGTGGAAGTGGCGGTGTCAATATTAATGCAGAGCCTGGTAAGGTTCCTGAACAGCCAAGGCAGCACGATTCAGCAAAGGAAGCATCATTTATCTCAGCACTGGTTGTGAAATGAGGGGCAGGGTGTGGGTGATGCCATTTTCTGTCATATGAGATGTAGTCCTTCAGGTTGACCTGAGCAGCCTCTTGTGTGCCTTGCATTTTGTCACCAGTTAATAGAAGGTGACACGTTCAGTTGCAACACCCCCCCACCCCTTTGTAAAGCAAACGGCGTGCATCTGAAAGCCAACGCAGCGTAAGGCTTAAATTCTCCTGGTAGCACTTTAACAACCACCAGCGTGGGTCTGATTTTCCAGCTTGCTTGCATTTGCTCTGAGTTGTTTTTACAAGGATCTCAACACACCGAGTTCATTCTTTGTATTTTTTCTATTGATTTTTCTACGACTGACGTGAAATAGAAGTATCTTTTAGGCTCTTTGTTTAACTGCATTTCCTCCTGTTTTCCCCCTTAATCTTTGTAAACTTAGATCTTCCTGAGGTTATGGCAGTATGTTTGTTATCGCTTCTTGTCATGTGATATTTATCTAGCTGTGACTGTGATACTGCTTGTGTTTCTGAAACGGCACTGGGCTCCTCTGTTATCTTTCTGCAGGTGTTGGATTTGCCAGTCTCAGTGCAGTTTGGTATCCTCAGTAATTGCTGATAGTCTTTAAAACCAGCAATCTGGGATTTTCCCACAAAGTTTACCTTCTGATACACTGTTTGGATTCTTGTTACGGAATGAAAATATACTCAAAAAAGTACCAGGGGAAAAAAATAGCTCACTGAATTTTTTGCTGCTTAATTGGCTAAATCAGCTGCACATTTCAAATCCTAAAATGCAAAAGGAAATAATCAATATAGCAAGTTGAGACTTAAACATGCTGTCAGTTGCTAAGTTTTTGCCAGTGAGTACAATTCATCTGCCCAAGGTTCCGTCTTCAAATTACTGTATAAAATATGGATCATCAGATTTCATCACTTTAAGCAGTCGGACTTCTCAGCATAAGGAGTTTATACAAGTGAAAGCACTTTAAAGCCTTCACTTTACATGAGAAGTAAGATGTCGTAGAGAATAAAGCCTTGCACACTTGTTTTTCTGAAGTGTATGTGGAAACTTGTAAGTTGATGACCCAAGCAAAAAGTAAAAATGAGTTACAAGATCTGACCTTTATCTAGAGGTTGAACAAAATGTAATCTTGGAGAATCCAAGAGGTGGTTGTTTAACCCTGGGTGTATTCTGCTAGAGTGGGACTTACTGTTGATTTTGCAGCAGACAGAAATCTGTTATCTACCCAGAACCACGCACTTCTCTTCTGCTTTTTTTTGATGCCTGAAAATATAGTAGCAGCAGCAGCAAAGTTTACCCACATTGCAAACTTCATTGAAATAAGAGGGAAGAAAGGAAACTTTCAAACAGCGCTATTTTGAAATGGACTGACCTTCTTCAATAGTTTTCAAACATCAAAGGATTTTGTATTCTGTCTGCAAGTTAGTTTTCTGAATAAATTATTATTTGATTCATCTCCCCATGATCTATTTTTAGGCTTTTGGGAGACTTTTGAAAGCAAAAGTGCTTTTTTTTTTTTTTTTCTTTCTTGGTTTGGATCATATGGTTTGGAAGCTTACAGCTCTTTCTTGCTGCCTGACAGATTCTCACACAATTACCCTTCCAGCAAATTCACCCTTGCTGGAACTTACTTCTTAGGAATTCCTCCAGTGCCCCTTGCACTCATGGACGTCTGTATATTCTGCTGATCAAAGAGCGTTCTTCTCCATCCACTTATCAAATGGTTTATTTTTACATAATGTGTCTGTTGACACCACAGCTGCTTTTTTTGAACTGGGGAGGGCAGAACTGCTGTTGAATAGAGAAGATGACGTTAAAATTGAACCGTACATTTTTGCAAGTAGTAGTGGAGCCGTAGCTGCGCTTTTGGGCGTTGTTGTCCTCAGTGGCGTTGTTGTCTACAGCCAAGCTGACTACCCGTGTAGCAGTCTCAGAAGCACGAGTTGGGGGGCTGCTGTTTTAGCAGACCCACCCAGCTGCTTTGCTGAACCTGAGGCCCCTACTTTACAGCGCGCTGTTTCCCTACATAAAGTTAAATTTAATCCAAATTCAGTGGAAAAAATATGCCTCCTTTATTGGATAACACGCTTTAAACTGGTATTTACCAACATGTCACTCCCGACGACCACAGACTGGAAAACAAGCTGCAGATAGCTGTGACAAACCTACGTGAATGAAGATTCTTGAATAAAAACATATGATTTTTTTTTTTTTTTATTTGGCTGTAGTCAGACCTGGTTTGTTCTACTGGCAGTAACGCATAAGTACAGTTTTGTGGTATTGCTCCTATTTAAGGCATTTTAATATACAATCTTTTAATCTTGAAATGTTTATTCCATACCCATTGTTATGCTGTGTGGGATGGGATAGTAGTATTAATAGTATAGTAGGTAGTAGTATTATAGTTTTCTGTCAGCTTCCTGGACCTCTGAAGCAGGCAAAGCAGGTCTCTGTTCCCTTTAAAAGTTTTCTCAAACATGTGATGTAAACCCCACCAATTTCTGAACTCACCATACCTCTGCCAGCGCCCAGTCTCACCAAAATTTCCAGTTGTTTTAAAATCATAGGGTCGGACTTGTAATGCATAATACACCCTGTGCATTGCTTGCATTGCTCTGTCTGACTTTCATAAGTTATGAGGTCCAGAGGCATAAAATAGAGTCTCAGAGCTTCTTCTCTTTCTACTGTCAGGAGCTTACTGGGACCAGCCTATGAACCAAAGATGTGTCTTCTCCTCCTTTCTGCTTGAAAGATTTTCCCACTAACCAAACTCCTCTTTGTTACCTTGCTCACCTGCTATAACCAGGTTACAATGGGTACAGAAAACAACCGTATTTTTTTTTTGAAAATCAGCTGCAAAATAAAGATATCTCGCTCAGAAAATAGCCATTTTTGCCATTGAAAACATTCAGTAAATGAGCTATCCATCATTTTTTTCCTTTGTTTTTAAAAAAGCCTGCCAGAAATAGTTCCACTCTTTGAGAGCAGTATACATTTATATGTAGCTCATTCTTTATTGTGAAAATCAAAATGTGCTTCTACACCTTCTCAGCCAAAATCCTCAAGAAATTATTAATAAACAATGAAGATTCTCTGAGGAGTTGTAGAAGCTGATAATACAACAAAATTATTTCAAAGTACAGTCAAATACTAGGGGAATTATTGTCTTGCAATTATTTTGTAAACAGCTAAGCCAAATTTATCACTGGCTAAGGTATTGGTATATGTGGTAAACGCCAATACTCTGTGGAGCTGTTTGCCACAAAAGAGGCAAAAGGATAGGCTGACCTAGGAAAAAGCATCTGGAGAATGTGATTTAGGTAGAAAATGAGCGGCCATATCTCTTATGTCATTTTATCTTATGCTGCCTTTCCCATTGATATGCCTTGTGCACCTCCATCAGTCTTTCTTCTTTGATCCCGGGGTACAGCTCTGGTACCACCTGTGTCTCACTCCACTGATTTCTTCAGCCAGAGGTTACTGCTGCGCAGTAGAGGGAACAGGCACAGTCCTTCGGGCCCTCCTCTGCTTGCAGAAGAATCCTGTTAACTCCCATGGGATGCCGCATATGAGACCTCACTGGCTCAAATTCTCTAGCTTCATTGGAGCAGTCCTTCTCGAAAGCGAGGAAGGGAAGAAGCTGTCTCTTCCAGGCTGAGGGAGAAGAGAGGGGGCTTCCCTGGTGTTTGTCACCCATGTGGTTGGCTCCTCTGCTACCTGTGCCCTTGGAGCAGGATGGGCGTTGTTTAGAACAATCTATCTTCTGTGAAATGGGAGCCATTTTTCTGTCTCTCCCTTCACCACTTCGCCTCCCCATGCTATTGCCTCTTGTTTTATGTCTGATCTTGAAAGAGATGTAAAAACTGGCGAGGGTGGTGCTTCACTTCAGGCCCTTCTGCCTTTGCGGGAGATCCCGTTACCCTGTTTGGTGGTGCAGCTGCAGTTTCACCAGCATGACGGCCAGTTGTTGTATAATATAAGTCAGAGTAACTCCCCTTGCTTGCACGCTCCGTATCTCCATCTCCACACTTGGTTTGGGGCTCTCGGACTCCCCCCAGAGCCGTTCTGCTGCCGGGAGGCACCTTCTGGGTGAGGTTAGTGAGCTCCCTGCTCCAGAGCTACAGCCTCAGGGCTCACACAAGGGGAAAAACCACAAAGAGATGAAGGATATAACTTCATCCAGCACAGATTGGCAAATGCTCCTATGGTAGACCTCAGCAGCTCTTTGTCTGTGCCTCGACATCAATTTAAGATTGAAAATAAGAGCAGTATTGCTGTCATTGCAAAGACCATTTGAGCCAGGCAGAATTTAAGTATGAAATTCTGATGTGGGCAAGTGGCTTAATCTCTCATCTGTCTCAGTTTCTTACCTGTAAAATGTTGATATAGCAAATAAAAAGATTGCTGACAGTATAGGTACGCTACCTTCAAATCTGAGCAGCTTCATGTTTGTTACTGCAGTCTGTTTGTCTGGCCTTGGCTCCTGGTAAAATTCAAGTTAACAAACTTGTGGCGTATATTCTGAAGCCTGCAAGCGGTCAGCACTTTGCTTTTCCGTTTGACCAGTATGGTGCCTAAACTTTCCTGTGTTCGTGTGTTATTTTGTTACTCAATCAATCACTTTTTCTCCCTGCAGAATGTAACCTACTCAAATAACTGTCATTATACATTCATACTCGCAAAGTCAAAATAAAAGCCAAGAGCATATGGAAATGATCAGAATACGGTGTAATAGCAGCAATGCCATTTACTGTATATAATCAATTTAGCACACCAATAAATACATACATATATAAACCTTTGACAAGCACACTATTCTTTTCTATAAAACTTTTCATTTAAATTCTGGTGCCATTGTTTTGGAATAAATTTTCTTGTCACAAAGATATGGCTTTTTATTTGATTCAGTCTTATTGCATCATTAAAATATTGATATCTTTTATGTTTTGCAAACATTTGTGGACAGACCATTAAGCAACATAAAACACAATGCAGTAACAAATGCCTGTTTTATGACTGCTGTCAGACTATATATTCTCTAATGGTCTAACATTATCAGCAATCTAAGCCTAAATTATCACAACTAAAAGTCTATGAAATACAAGACACATATATAATCTCCAGGAGTCAATGTATTGAAACATTAGAATTAAAGGTTCAGGCAATCAATTCAGCCAAAAATGCAGTTTTGCAGAGGAATTTTTCATTCAAGCAGCAAAAAGGAAAAGGAAGGAAGCAGCAAGTTATTACCAAAAGATTGCCCATACCAAAGAAGATATAGTTTCTCTGGACATTTATGTACTGTCAGCAGGAGGAAGGCAAAAAAAAAGGTGAGCTAGAGAGAGAAAAGGAATTTGATAATGGTTCAGGGTTTATCTTTACCGCTTTTATTGTGAATGCTTTTTGATCAATGAAATTGTTCCATTACCTGTTTGTAAGATTAATCTGTGTTGCTCTCTGACAGATTTTATTTGGCCGGAGAATTTTACTGTGTGTCTATAGGAGCAGAAGAATTCAAGACAAGGATGATAAATTGCTAACAACGTATGGTTCATTCCAAGGTGTGTGAAAATGCTATCTGTGTTTCTGGAGAATGCAACTAATGAAACTGTATCAGGGACACTAGATTTAGATAGTGATAAGGTCCAAGGTGTTTTGTTGTGGACGGCACGGTTGGCAGGGGTCGGCGGTGAACACATACAAGGGATGAATTTGCCTTTTTCATGATGACCATTTAAAAGTTTTTTTTTCACCTCCTGTGTAAACCCTAGAAATGAACTTTTTCTTTTGGTTGTCTTCTCTTGTAAAGGTGATGACAAGATCAATTTCATTGGCTTTGAATGACAATATTAATCACAAGGGTCTGTCAAGATACATAATGACAATATATATTGGAGAAACGTCTTGGCAGAATGCACTTCTTATTATGAATATCCCTTTTATTGTAGTCTTTGACAGCAACAGTTTAAAGGGTAAAGAGAGTTCTAAAATCTCAGCACCACAGACAGACAATGTCAAGTAAAGAGAAGCAGGGAGGAAGAAAAGCAAACAAGTTTGAAAGAAAGTGTCCAGGCTCTCAAATGCATTCCTAATCAAACAGCAAAGGAATCGTGATTTAGTAAGATTCTAAAGTATGCCATTTACTCTCCATCAAAAGGTTTGTGGGTTTTTTTAACTTTCCTTTCTAAACTAAAAAGGTAGAAGGCAAACAAAAGTCTGCTACCTAAGATGGTTTTGAAACACAAAGGTTCTATGTTTAGTTTACTTTTTGGATTAGATGTGTCAGTTCCAACAACCCCAACTAACCTATGCTCTCGCCTATCCTCTGTGCATCTTGTCCTTCTTACAGAGATTATACCTCATCTATTAGGCTCTTTTTTATTTTTGTTCCCACTGTTTCCACAGATTTTCTCCAAACACTTCGCCACTTTTGAAGATCTACGTTCTTTGTCATTTGTTTATTGTCCTCTAATGAAAGTATTGGAGTTGTTTATGGAATACTAATTAAAGCCTCTTTACCCCTTTCCCTTTGGAAATGAAATGGAAACATTTTCCATTGACTCAAAGAAAAATAAGTACGATAGAGTTGATTTATTTTATTCACATTGTAATTTGCTAGACATCCTCTTTTCCTTGCCTGCTTCCATTTTTAAGACTGTATGACAGTAATCAGAATGTAAGAAATATTTGTTCTCTATATATTTAACTTTTTCTGATTAATCCAATCAATAAAAATTAAAAGGTATTATGATGGTTTACTATTCTTCACCTTTTTTTTTTAACTCTCGGGTCTTTGCAGTAATTTATAAAACTGTGTTATGGTTCTTTCTGTTCCCATATTTTCTGTGGAATACAATATTACTTGGAAATTATAGTAAGAGGTATTGTCAAATGGGAGTGCGAGTTTTTTCGTGAGTAACAGTACAATTCTGTTGAATTCTCCAGAGACGCACTGTTTTTATCGGGCCTTAAAAAATTACAGTGACTTAGAAAAGCTAAGTGCAGGATGATCCACCATGGTCTAGTGAACTAATTCTTTTCCAGTCATACTGAAAATGAAATCATAGTTGATATCTGTTTCTGCAGGGAAACTACAGACATGGCATTCAATACCCTCCTAGACTCGACACTTACAAACTGCATTTATGTAAACTCTCTTGAATTCGTTGGCTAATACCTATTTGAGTAAGGACTGCTTACTCAAGGAAAGATGTTCAGGCTCAAGCCCTGCCTCAATATTCCCCACTTTAACCAGGCAATTATCTCACCCTCCTGAGCAGATTGCAAATTATGCAAAACTATAAACAAGGTTGAAAGGGCAAGAGGAAAATAGAGGTAATGTATGAAGTATGCATCATGCTACTAGAGTTCTTAAAAGCAACACGACTTACAATTTGGATACAGCATAATATTAATGTGAAGATGAATACAAAATCCTTTCCTAGCTTGAATATTGCATCCGAAACTTCAAAAATTGAAATAGATAACAAATGGGAAAGAAGCAGAGGCACTTTGTGTGCTACATGCTAACTGGCACAACAGTTTTTGTCACATTAAAAAATTAAAATACAATACACAAATACAAAAGTTGATAGATAAGGAAAAATGTTTTCTATTTATTTTTCCCCAGATTCACAAGCTTCTCTTTGTGCTGTTTTTTAAAGCGCTGTGATTTATTCAGGGTAAAATTGGACAGGTGTGAATTTTGGGAAAGCAGTGATACTAACAAATGAAAACTGAAGTTTTTAGGATGTGGCATTGCAGAAGCATTTTTTGATTTTTTGATATCTCTGATGAATAAAAATGTCAATATTTTTGTTGGAAATATTTCTGAAGGAAAATGGGGTCTTTCAGTAATCAATGAACTTCTTAAATTGGATACAAAGACAGAAACAACTCTGAGAAGAATTAAACTGAACATAGTCCTGGTGGCTGATTAGAGAGAGAAAAATAGGTTTGTGAAAACTGGTGTTGAGGAGCTTACCAAGGAATCTGCTGCAACTGTACTTAGGTCTCATCATCAGGCAGATATAAGTGTTGAGTTTATTTTATCTTTCTTTTGGAACAGAATGATCTCCTTTCTTGAGAAAGTGAAGCTCTAGCTGAACTCAACTAAAAATAGATTTGAGAAGACAATATTGTCCTTTTTTTTTCTTTCAATTTACTAATCCATTACATTTAGCATAAAGAGTTTTTGATAACTCATCTTGCAATAGCAGAAACTTGCTGCGGTAATTCCAGGAAGGGAAAAAATGATTTTCTTGTGGTATTGGTCTCATATGCTCTGAGTTAAAGCTACTGTTTATAAATGTTTAGAACAAAATATTTTTAATTCCTCCTGGACAATTTCTGCAATACTGTTGCACACATAGGATTGCATGCATAAAATTGCATGCATAAAATCTTATAACACGAATCTACATCTTGGCACTTACATCTCTTTTAAACTAGAGGTTTTGAGAAAAAGTTTGAATTCTTAATGCTTTTGTTCAGGTGTAGGGAAGTCAGTTCAAAGACAATACCCTGATAATTAATACAGTGTGGGGCAATTTATCTTTCTGGTGTGAACAGTTTTCCTTGATTAAATTTGGCTATTTCTGGGTGAAGTGCTCTCCAATGTGGGAAAAAAATAAAAATAGTTTAATCATAATTTGGTGGAATACGACTTTATTTGTATACATTTCATCTTATTGTCTACATAAAAGTTAAGCATTACTTTAGTTGTTTGATACATGATACACAGAGTTAAGTTAGTCACACTACTTGGTCTGTATGCCTGATCCTCTCAGTGGCATAATACTATTTCTCTTCCTCTTTTTTGTCACAAAAGCAGTCCCAAAGACTATTGAACAATTTTCTTCCTCTTGCCTGAAATTATTTTGTGAACATTCTTTAAAACAGAATTTTTCTTGAGACATGTGCCAATGGAGACATGAAAATTAAAACAAAACCGGCATCATGACTAGTTTGAATAATTATTTTGTCAGAGTTCTTTTGTGTTTCTCACTCACCTCTAAGATTTTTAAGTACTATGGCTTGAAAATGGTTCCTGACTTGACCCTCAGCCCTCTGCTCTGCAACAAAATATTAAAATGGAGAAGTTATTCGGACTTACTGTTTCTGGAAGACTTTGTAAGCAATAAAACTACTATAGTTCTGCTGCATAGAGAAGAAGGATGTGGGTAACAGTGTCTCTGTTCTGCAGATGTGTTTCATTTGGGCTTCTCTACCATTGGCTACAAGAGTTTTTGAGACATGGAATATTAGAACAATTAGATCATTAGCTACAATAAGGAGCTTGCTTTTTTTTTCTTCTTCTTCTTTTTTGCAGTTTTATAGTGTCTAGTTATTTACTATATCTTTTACAGATTGCATTACTGAAAAGTAGAAATTTTTTTAAAAAGTTGAACGGAATGCCTGATTTATTCATACCTCTCTAGTAACAGATCTTTACTCCATGTGACATCAACATACAGTGCCACAAAATTTATCTTAACCCCTGCCGTCCCAACTAAATAACATCGGAAAATCTCAGTATGACAATCCCAAATGACATACCACCAGTAACTACATTTGTATCACCTCTGACAAAAAATATCTGATTTTAACCCAGGTATCCTATTAAATCTTATTCATATTCATGAGTACGAAACGATAAGGAGAAGATCTTTCAGCTCTGGACTAAGGATGAGGTAATATGCATTGGCATTTACAGTAAGAAAATGTGTCTTTATGCAGTTAAATGATGGAAGGTACTGCATTTCTTACAGGGGTTGAGAAGAAGGGAGTCCAAATGCTGCACTGGAAAGTGGCCTTCTTGTGATATATGTAGAGTCGTTACATGTGGCTTTTAAAATTATTTTTTAGAGGCTCATGATGATGTACTTCAAAAAGCAGAGAGAGAAAATTAAAAGCAATTTTATTAACAGACCCTGATAATATTTTTTTGTTTTAGACAACATTTTGTAAAGTTCATGTACAACTGTTTTGAGTTTTAATATTATATATTATTTACTTTCACTTATATTTTGACGGCTTACTTTTCTTCAGCTATACTGTTTTAAAATATGGATTGGGTTGGATTGTGTTTTAAAATATTGTATTTCATGCATCGCTCTGCTGGATTTTCACTTGGCTGTATTTAATGCAGTTTGTTCCACTTCTGTGCATATAAAATACTCTAGTTGTTTGTAAGGATTATATTTCATACAATGAAGATAGGAAGAACTGAATGAAGAGAGATTGATGACTTTTTTTTCTCTTCAAATTCATCCTGGAAAAAAACAGTTTATTTCTTTTAGGTCTGTAGTTGCTCCTGAAAGTGTGATGCTCCTTGAGGATTTTGAATTTTCTCTGAAATGGTATTTTTTGCATAGGTTTCTCACTACAGACTATGTGTTTGTAGTGTGAAATTTCTTCCGTGGCTATCAGATTGTTCTTTTATTCCAAATATTCACCATCAATATGTCTAGACTTTTTGCTGTCATAAACTTTTTGTGAAGACTCTGTAGAAGAATGGTTTATATACCGCTGCCTATTATTGCACACTAGACAAAAACTAGCTAACTATTGATATCAGTGTGGTATGCTGATTTGGCACTCTGACACTACAGTTTGAGAAAAAGCTTAACCTTTTTTTCTGTTTTCAGAGGTAGCTATACGTTCCCGTGACAAACAGCACTCAGCTGAAAAAGGGCAAATCAACATCACATCAAAATTCCTTTTTCCTGAGGGAGAAAAACAAATGCTTCCTCCCCCCAAACTAGCCTTCAAATACTCTGAAAGTCTATCCAATGAAAATGATGCTCTGTAAAATTTTGAACATGGTTTTGTATTCATCCATGTTAACTTTGATTGTGTAAAAGGAGGTTAGATGCCACTTCAACAGTATTGTAAAGGAAACTTTTTAATGTTGGTTACATTTCAAGGCTTGTGAAGGGAGAAAGATTTCAACTTGATGCAATCTGATATCAAACAAGTGTGCTTATTAAATCATTATCTATGAAGTTATGAACAATTTTCCTATTCGCTACCAGAAATGAAACACTAAACATTAGAAAATGAACCCTGTCCTTTTGTTAGAGAGAGATAATGCCTTCAGTTTGTTAACTTATACAATAAAGAGGAGGAGTAGCATGTTACGGATGATAATCTCTGTCACTTTATTATGTTATGAATTTAGTTAAACTTGTTGAAATAACTTTTTATGAACAAACCTGGTTCGTTTGATTATTTTACTATTTCTACTTTTTATGCAGTGGCTTGAGTTTTTGCCCCTACATTTCTTAAAGTTTTATTTTATTTAAGAGTCCAGTGTGTCCATCTCTGAATAAATTGCCTCCTAAAATATGGAATAGTAGATCTGAAAAAAATCTTTCAAATAAAATGTTAATTTGGAATCTAATTATAATAACCGAATGACTATGATAAATTAAAATTATTCCACGAGCCATATTTTAGTTGCTAGTATGAAGATTCACTCTCAGAGTATTGTTTATGAAGAATCAATCTACTGAACTGCTTATATGTTTGTCTTGCCTGGGTGACAGCGGCCAGGGACTGAGAGAGTCAGTAAGGCTCCCTGAGTCCAGGTGCATACAACACCTGAGAGAGCTGTCAGACTGAAGCTGTAAACTGAGAATTTCAGTCTCTAAACATTTTAAGAGACACTGATCACTTTGATCTTTAACATAACTGATTCCGATCTTCTGTCTCATTTCTATTTTAACAGTTTATGGGCTTTTGCTTTATTTTTTCTTCACTTGCACGTTTACAGGTGTTGAGAACGTGGTCAACAATGTTATAAAGCGAAACAGAAGTCTCATATTTCAAAAGTGTGACTAGAACTTCCCCAATTGAGGCGCCTTATTCTGGGCATTTAAATTTATAGTTTGAGAGACAACACCTGTGGGCCACACAAGGGCCATTTTGATCACTATGAAGTTCACAGATTTGATGAGAGATGTTGAAGAAAAGCCAGCAAGAGAAAATTGAAAAAGCTTAGTCACTTAGCTGCATTTCTCCTAGTCAATGATTTCATGAGAAACCCAAGCATCTGCCATCTGGGAGACAGTGGGAGTTACAAATTCAGCTTGCTGAGCCATTAACTCTTACAGTCCCTCCCTCCCCTTTTGTAAACCTGAGGACTTGGTATAACTTTAGTTACGTAGAAGGTTTTAAATTAATAAAAAAGGCACGTAATACATTGTTATGCAAAGGATTGGGAGAAATGTTCTTGGAACAATATTCAGGGTTTTTTTTATTCAAGTGGAAACAAATCTCTCTGTGGAGCTAGCTGGTTGGTCTGTAGTTTCATCTGAAACTTGACCTATTTGTAAAGATCCTCAGGAAGACAAATTGAGTGGCTAGAGATGTTATGGACAGATCAGGGATTGCAGAGAAGCGGTGGAAACAGGATGGCTACACACAAGGAAAGAACAGAGATGCTCTGGGTGTATGACCTTTAGAAAATCTGAGATGTAATTTTTTGGGTCAAGTGTTGCCTGAAAAAGAAGCTTGTATCTGTGGGGAAATCAACTGTCTCTTATCTGAGCTATCCTGGGACGTCAGGTATGCTCTATAAGTAAACAGGAGTTTATGTAAGAAACACCTTGACAGAATCAGTGTCTCCTTCTATCACAGCAAGCTGCAAATCTGTTAAATTTGGCAAATCACTCACATCAAAGAAAGTAAAAAGTATGGCTATAAGTGGAAAAGCATCTTAATTTAGATTTTTTCTAATGTCTACATAAGATTGGAGTAGTCAGACTGAAATGTTTGAGTCAAACTTACTTTACTGTTAACCTTTTTAATTACTGGAATATGGCAGTTTCTGCTTTATTCAAACAACTCATTTCACTCCATGTCCTTTTTATCAATGAGGAATATTATTTGTGAATGTAGAGAGAATTTTATAGAAGGTAATAAAAAGTATCCCACATTGTCCTTAGTCTGTATTTGTGCATACAAAGACGACTCAAATGCACCATGCAGAGATTGCTGAGCATTTGAACATTCCTGTAATAACTTCAGCTGCTTCAGCCGACTTGCTAGGGTGGAATTTTTTTTTTCCAGACAGTTTGATGGCCTGATTTTACCCTTAATGTGAATCAACAGACAAATGGCAGTGAACTAACAGTCTTGAAAAAAGTCCGTGTTCATCAAAGTCATTCTGGTAAACAAATCGTGGCAGCTCTATTAATCATGTCAGTTTTATGCTCCTTTCTTGCTCCCTTCCCTCCGTTCAGTCTAGTTGTCACGTGCCGTGTTTGCCTTATGTCAGCACAAGGATATTGGAATGAAGACAGACAAACCAATACAGAAATATATTTAAGTAATTCACCTGAACCACACACCCTGTATGGCTCATGGTCAGTAAGCCAAACGGTTACATATTAGTGAATGAGAACTGAGCTATTTTTTTCACTATCCTGATTAAAAAGGAAAAAAAAATAATATTACAATTGTTTTTATTCCTGACCTGGTTTAGAAGCTGCATGTCAAGCTGTAGCTTCAGTTTACACGGAGTTTTCTGTGACTACTGTCTACGTGCAGAAGTTGTTATTTTATTTTACGCCTGCAAATTTACATCCCTAGGTAACCACATAATTTCACACGTGTAAATAGACAATCCATAAAATCTTACCGTTTGTGCACACGGAAGCATTTGTGGGAAATTGCACGCTCGTTTTACAGTCTACACTCCTTTTTTGAAATTAGCTATGTGACAGTAAGATTGTTTCCAGATCTGTAAGTTTTTCATTTTTATAAGAATACTGTGACCAAAATCAGAAAATAAATCTGTGGCTTTTTCTTAATGCATTCACATTTTTCCATTTTGCTGTGAAAACAAAACAAAAAAGCCTTAAGTAGAACTTCTTGGAGAAACCCCACATGTATAACCATCTGTTTTCTTGCTAGCTATTTTCTCCTAGCAGTTAGGGTGGCTTCTTTAGCTTTTACCAATTGCCAGGCTCAGGTCTTCCGCCCTGAGGAACCGCACACCTTGCAGACAGATGTGGGTATGTAAGAATCAGAACGACTCTTTCACCCTCCCTACCTCACTTCCCTACACATACTCACTTCCCCACGCACAAGTGTTTACAAGGGGAAGCCTTGTACGACTCTTTAACTTTGCCCCATTAGGGCCAGCGTATGAGCTATTGGTGTAGCACAGCAAAGAGCAATTTCACCAGGCGGTGATCTTGTGAAGTGTGGAAATGAACCTTTCCAAGCAGCAGCCCAAGCATCAATAATTCAATGGCTGTAGAACTGCAAGCAGCAAAGCTTATTTCGCCTCGTGCTATAACTTGTGAGCTCCTTTAGGATGCGGGTAAGTATGCAGGAGCGGACAACAAATTGCACATCGTGCAGCTGCTGTTTGACCTCCTTGTGTATTGGCACGACGAGAAGTCTTCTAATGTGTATTAGCGAGGGTCAGACACAAACGCTATCTCCATTCGATGAACTGGCTCTCTTGGGGTAAATGGTAAAGTTTGCAAAGTATTTAAATGGAAAAAAGGCTCTAACCTATAAGTAATGCCCATTTCAGAGTGACACCGCTTATCTTTTTAAACATTTAGAGCACAGATCGAATTTGCAGTAGAGGTTTTCCGCTTCCTCTCCTGCTGTCTTAAGTGAATGTAAGCTCTGACATAAGTAGTGATAGATCTGGGAGCTTTAGCAAAGAAACACAAGAGCAATACCAGCAGTTGCCGGTGTACTTGAGACAAATGGATTCAGCACAGCTACGCAATGCTTCTTCGATATTTTCTATTATAAGAATACTGCAAGGAACAATGGGAATGGCAGATCGACAGCATAGGAAAAATATGAAAATCAATATGGTTCTTACTGGTTTAATATTACATAAAGGACTGGTTTTTTTCAGCAGAGATACTTTTAGTACATAAAATACTTTTAATACATAAGTATTCAGATAAGATAATTTTAATACATAAAAATATGTATTACTCATTCTAGTAGTGGTATGTTAACAGAATATTATTTTTTTTTTTCCTGAGAAAATATGAAAAGATGTATTTCCTTGCAAAATTTAGCTAGAACTATAGCTGGACTAATGCCTTGAGTTACTGATTTTTAAAGTATGCAGATAAACACTTTGGTATGGGAAAAAAACCCCACAGTCCAAACCAGCAACTTGATTTTGTATTTCACCTTATTTAAAGGAAACTATAGCTGTAAGAGAGCAAACCAAGAAATAACTAAGGATCTGACTCTCATTCCTGCTCAAAAATTTTTATACTGCTCCAGCATTAAGTGAGAATTAGCTTGATGTTCTTCAAGGTCTGAAGAAACAAAATTGTCTGCAGTTTATGTTAAAAATGAAGATAATTATTCTAAGGCAGGCTCTGGTTTAAGGGAGTCTAGTTGTGGTATTCATACCCAAACTTCTTTAGCATTCTGTAGTTGGGGCTTGTCTCTATTAAAAGCTTCACTGATACTGTCAGCTGTGATACTGTTGAGTAGAATTTAACGGCTGAATAAAAGTTTGAAAGCTAACCCAGCTGACTTTAATCAGTTTATTGATTTGAAGCTATAGAAAAGTAGCCAATTAATATCACAAAAAACCTGACTGGAATAACAATTTATTAGAGCATGCTGCTGCCATTGGCCAGAGCACAAATCTAGCATGCAAAATTACTTATTTTTATACTTTGTCGATTACAGAACATTTACAATATTACCTTATTAACACCTTTTTGTTTTAAAAGCAACAGAAAATTAGCAAAATGTTGGTTACCAAGATCAGTTTTATAATATCTCATCTGGTATTAAGATAAGAAATATGATGTATACACAGCATATAAATCCTCTGGGGGCCAAACCCACTATCCTGTGCCCTCAGTAAAGGAGAAAAAAATGGGACTTTTAGTTTATGAACTGTTAGGGTAGTAGAGTAAACTAAAAGTTAGGGAAATTTCAACTAAATCCTAAACACAGTGAAGGTACCAGGAAAGTTTGATTCAAGAATTAAAAAGGATGTTACAAATCATATTTTAAATAAAATAGTAAGTAATTAAAATTAGGAATTAAATAATCCAGTTAACAGTACAGGCCAGCAATGCAAAACATAATAGTAAGAGACAACATTCAAAGTTCAGAAATTCGGATGAAAGTACATTTTTTAAGAATCCCTATTTACCGTTCTGAAGATACCATCTCTGGCAAAATGAGCATGGAAATTACTGATGAGGCAGCAGTATGTCTGATGCGCAGAATCACTGCTTCTAGCTAAGAGAACAGTATCTCATCCAAATAAAATGTTGCAACGTTTGGGGTAAGAAGTGTGGCTTCAGGGAGTAAGCTTGTAGAGCCTGCAAACTGCTTGCTCTAGTTTTAAGGATGTGTGAGTAGCATGAGAAAATGTTTAGTGCTCAGAATTAAAATTGGCTCCAGAGAGTTGCTGGCTTCTTACGTCATTGTTCAGAAACTTGTTTTAAGGCTCTTTTCTTTCCTGCAGGTTCCTCTGATTATTGGTCACTCCCATTGAAGACAGGAGTAGACATAACTCATAACTCATCAAAGAGACACCTACAAGTCATTTTTTCTTTTTATATAGTAGGATTGCAAAGAACATTGGATGACTCTTTTAATAATCATAAAAGAAAGGTAGAGACTTTTTAATAGGCTGAAACATAAAAGAGGTGCTAGAACATTCGAATGCTTCATGGACCGGCAAACTATGAGAACCAGACTATATCATCCAAGTGACGTTAAAAAAATCCTACAAAAAGATGCTGCTTGCTTGCAACTGTGGAAAGCTGCAAAAGTCCTACTCAACCTACTCCTAATATGGGAGGCAGCATAAAATTGAAAGGAGACTGTGCTTTTGGAGTTTTATAGGCCCTCATGTTTTGTTTCTCTGTGGACCTGGGAGCATCTTAGTCTCAATAGCACTGAGCAGCTTGGAGCCTAATTCCTAGCCAAACCCCACTGTGATTCACAAGATTCATTCCTGAGGGGCTTCGTCAGCTAAGTGTTCCCAAACCATCCATAAGGGATCAATATGTTGCATGTGCTCCCCCCTCAACACTCAAAAGTATTGCAATGGGGATGCCTCTTGCTCTTTTCTTTTAGACGGCATCTACATTGTCTTATTAATGAGCCCCACATGGTTCCCTCTGGGGTAGGTTCCCTGGCCTTCTGTTGTGGCCTTGACCCATGTGTATTACGAGTGGGGTGCTGGGAACCCTGCGAAGGTGGGAACCTTAGATCTGGCCTTGCAGCACCCTCCTACATGCAGTTTCATGCTGTCTCAGGAAATCCCCCTCTCCCCCAGATTTCCCATTTGAGGAATGAGAAATCTGGGCTCACCACTGAGCACACATAAGAACCCCCGCGCTGTCAGGTCTTCTGAAAACTCCCATTGCTCAGGTAGTCTCCCTACCTGAAGAGTTTGCCTGTGCAGTTTATGCCTTCCAAATCTGCCTACCTTATCATGTATCTAGATGACATGAGTTAATCACAAGTGTATGACATGAGCTAATCACAACTTAATGACAACTATACACCTTGACCACTTACTGTACACAGTCTTGGTCACTGTTTGATTGGCCCCATCCTGGCAAAGCCTTTTTCAGCAGGCCCCAGCATTTCCTATCTCCAACATGTATGTTCAAGTAGGAAAACAGATAAAAGCTTTGTTTGTATGTCTTTTTTGTGTTTGTTTTTTCTTTCTTAAACAAACAAACAAACAAACAAGAAGTGTTTGCTGCAAAGAACGTATTTCAGCTTTCCCATTTCCCCACCCCATGGTCTGCAGTTGCAATGCAGGCATGAGGCAGAGGGGAAAGCTACCTTGATATCAGAGATGTCCGGGGCTCACATAATTTAGTCCAGAAACACACACCTTGAACCAGCTCAGGGCAGTGGGGGTTATTCTAGCAAGCCATTACTCTTTCTTAGGGATAGAAACCCCACAAGAAATTAATCATTTTGCCTTTCCCTGGTGACTTACTCACATTGGTGGCCCCCACCATGCTGAAGTATTTGTTGCCTTTGTGTGTTATTGTCTCCCACTCATGGCTTTTGCACATAGCAGAGCTCACTGGGGTCCAGATCGAGGAAGGATGAGGCTGTTGGGGTAGCAACGTAAAAAAGGCTACTCAGGGAACCTTGAAAGGTGCTAATGTCCTCTGGGGACATTGTATATTGCATAGAATCATAGAATCACAGAATCATAGAATAGTTTGGGTTGGAGGGGACCTTAAAGATCATCTAGTTCCAGACCCCCTGCCATGGGCAGGGACACCTCCCACTAGACCATGTTACTCAAAGCCCCATCCAGCCTGGGCTTGAACACTTCCAGGAATGGGGCCCCCACAACTTCTCTGGGCAACCTGTTCCAGTGCCTCACCACCCTCATAGTGAAGAATTTCTTCCTAATATCTAATCTAAATTTACCCTCTTTCAGTTTAAAGCCATTACCCCTCATCTTATCACTACAAGCCCTTGTAAAAAGTCCCTCTCCATCTTTCCTGTAGGCCCCCTTTAGGTACTGGAAGGCTGCTATAAGGTCTCCCTAGAGCCTTCTCTTCTCCAGGCTAAACAACCCCAACTCTCTCAGCCTGTCTTCATAGGAGAGGTGCTCCAGCCCTCTGATCATTTTTGTGGCCCTCCTCTGGACTCGCTCCAACAGGTCCATGTCCTTCTTATGTTGGGGCACCTAGAGCTGGACGCACTACTCCACATGGGGTATCACCAGGGCAGAGTAGAGGAGCAGAATCATCTCCCTTGGCCTTCAGGTCATGTTTCTTTTGATGCAGCCCAGGGTATGGTTGGCGTATTGCATTGTTATATCCAGGACATAACTAAGGTGCTATGCAGGTTTCAAGTGTAATCATTTGGATTTGGAATAGTGCTTGAAGGTGTTTTCCTTTTGCCTGAAGTGCTCATGGATGATTTAGCTATTTGCTCTTTTGTATTTGGTGCAGATGTTTGTCTTAGAAAAGACCTTCTGAGGCAGCCTGAGACCATTTAAAAAGGCAGCTCTTAGATGGACTCATCCTGAGATGAGCTACAAGACTGACGGTCAAAAGTGGAAGCCCAGTTTATGAAAAGATGTGAAAATATTTGGGTGGATGTTTTCTTTACATTTTTTCCCACTAGAGGGTGAGTTGTTCTGTGTCAAGCTGAGGTGTCTGAGCAGATATTCCTTCAGCCAGGCTGAAAGGACAGAGTGGATTGTGCACTTGTTGGAGATTCATTGCTGGTTCAGGACAAAACTGTTGGCAAGGGCATGTAGTTAACTGGGGAACCGCCACCCAAGATGCTTATCTCAGTGCAATCTGGTTTTCACATCTCGGAGCCCTACCAGTGAGGAGCTGCTATTTTGGTGCATATTTTCAAGCACGTCAGGAGACAGTATCCCTCTTTTCCAACATCTTCTGTAGCTGCTAGAGGATTGTAGCACGTTTATATCACAGGAATTTTGCTTGTTCTTTTCCCATGTCATTTGTGGGTGAGAATAACAGGGTGCTTTGTCTAGGACAATGATCATATGCTCATAAAAGATAAAGAGTGTCATCATGTCTTGTCTCCTGCTCAGTGGTGGCAGAAATAATCTCTGGTTGTCAAATCCCTCCTGTCTTGTGGTTAGTGGTTAGGACAGCTTGCTGGAGCAGTCCTGGCTCCGATAAATACCTGAAGACACTCTTTGATTTTCAAAGCTCTGCAGTAGGTTTATTAATATAATCAATTCACTCAGTCACTGAGGGGCAAAGTGTTCACATGTCTATGAAACTGGCTGCACACTTTCTTTTCTGACACTGCTTTCTATTTCTGACACAGGCAAAGACTCCAGAAGTAAGCTCTTGGTTCAGGTTCACTGTTGTGATAGGTATGGCATTAAAGTTGTTCCTTCATTCAGGTAATATCAGGACCCACGTGACAGAGAGGACTGAATAAGCAGCTCTACTCTTGTGCGCAGAATCATTGCACTTGTGAGACTAAGAGTATGTTATCAGCTTTGTCTAACTTTTATGAGTAGAATATCCAAAGCTATTGCTTTTTATTTATCAATGATCTAGAAAAAAGGCACAATTAGAGGAGTCAAATATACAAAATTGAATTAGACTAGTAGTACTTAGACTAATCAAGACTTGATAAGAATCATAAAAAGCATAGGGAAAATAAAGCACAGTGCCAATTTAACTGCTCCTAAATGCTGAAAGGGAACAGTCTGAATGAATTCTGCCAATTTTAAATTCAGTGCTGGCATTCAGGAAAGTAAGCCTTGGCATTATTGAGTTTGTCTTGATGACACTCTCATGTCACTCTGCAGCTACAGTGAAACTAGTGAAGAAAATGTTGCAAAAAAAGAGAGGGAAAAAATCACAATGTTATTGTAATGCCAATAATAACAACTGGCAGTATGCCTTCAATTGTTTTCCATTTTGGATATGAGATCCTATTTTAAATACTTCTGACATATAAAAAAATTTTTGATGCATATATCAGAAAATTTGCAGCTGGAAAAATAAAATAATTGAAGGAATGGTGAGACTTTGAAGAGGCTGGTGAACACCAGAATGAGAAAGTAAAGACAACATAAGTTAACATGGTTCTGATTATGAGAGAAAGGATTGTTTAAATAATTTAAAAGTTGAAAAATTTCAAAAGAAAAGAAAAACATTATACAATGTATAATCTCTTTCTGGAATTAATTGCTACAAAATACTGTTGCTTGCAAAATCCCACCACAATTTAAAAAGTTTTGTATTTATTTGGACAATAAGAAACAGAATTAAAAAAGAGAGGTTAATATCAAGTGTGGGGATTCTGTATCAGAAGGAAAGTTAATTACTTCCTAAAAATTTAAGAGGTATTTTCTCCCATTATTAACCCTTTTTTGCACATTTCAGAGGACCTTGTGCCCTTTTGTGGAGTATCTGGCACTGGCCACAGTTGGATCAGGATGCAGAACCTCCCATTTAACCCAGTCAAAATTTCTACATTTCTAAATGAGAATTATACTCTTAATAGTGCTCCCCAGCAGGTTATTGTAAAACCTTGATCAATTTGGAGAGTCTCCATGTATGCCTGATTTGTGGATAACTTCTTATGGAGAATAAGAAACATCCAGCACAGAAAAAGAATGCGTGAGCATAAATGGCACAGACAGCAGTGGCTGTTCTCTCTCCCACTAATGAGGGGCTGAAATCAAAAGCAGAAGAATGACTTGCTTTATGTGGGAACCCTGTGACTGAGCAGAGATCTGCATTCTCTGCTGCCCTGTCCCGGGTAACTTTAGCCTGGGCTGTAGCTAGGTTTGGCCTTTTAATGCAGCATAATTGATTGCTAACAAATTTGGATTATTTCAGCCTTTTTTTTCTATTTATTTTTTTTCCTTATTCCCAGTGGTTTTTAATTTTATTTTCAGTAGTTCTGGGTAATCCAAATAAGAAGTTTTTCTAATCCTCTCTGACTGATCATGCTTTGCCTCTGGCATTTAGCACATTTTTGACAGGACATTCTTCTTGTTCCAAATCTGAATTGACTTTTTAGGGATTTCTTTGGTAATACAGCCAGGAAATCAACCAGAGCAAAATTCCTTCTTTGACGACCAAAGTTCCCATAAGAGATGCTTTCTCTTTGTAGTCAACTTAATTTCGGTAAAATATGAAAATCAAACATTACTGAATTTTTAAATGAAATGCCTGAAATAGATTTGCACAGTAGCTCACAAGCTGAAATGTACTGCAGCTTGAGAGATTTTTTGTCATGTGTTGTAGTGCAGATGCTGAGATTTTGGAGACTGGAAATTCTAACAGAAGAAAAGAAACTATTTTATATGAAATGAAGTAAGAAGGCATGTGAAAAAGGTGCTTTTTCATTGCTGTTCCACTTTTATGCTGACTTGTTGGCAGGCATAATGTTATGCTGAATCACACGACAATTTTAAGAGCAAGATGAGAAATTTTCCTTAGGAGAAAAAAAAAATGTTAACAAATTTGGTAAAAAATTATGGTGGTTGAATTTTTCAGAGTATGCTCTGTACGTAAGCTCCCTTGTTTTCTACCATATCTGTAATTTGGATCCGCCACCAGGACAGTGTGTACTTGAATAGCAGAAAAGTGCCAGCAAGGCTCAGGGAGAAAGCTCTGCAAATTGCTAGCTCACCTCTGAGCTCTGGTGTGGATTAGAGGATCAAAAGTCATTACAATACACGCTTTGTTTGCTGTTGAATGAATGAAAACTAAGTTTACTGCGCAGAATGTTTGGTGGTTGGATTTTCACAGGCGGAGTAAAACAGGCTTGTTCATACTTCTGAGTGACGTTTTCAGGGAGGCTGAATTTGTTTGGAAGTATCCCCATATTTGTGGGTTTGTAAATTTAGTTCTCCACTAGTGAATATGGGTAATTTAATCATAACCGCCCTTCCCTGAGCAGAGGTGAGGCAAAAGGGGGAACATTTCCATTTCCAGTGGCTGTGCAAGACTTTAGAGTTTGATGTATTTTACTGGAAAAATTTCTGGTGAGGATGATTTTCAAAATCACTTAGTACTGTGCTGACTATACTCACCCTTGAATTAGTGGTAGAAAAAGCAGAGCGATCCATAATACTTCAAAAGTTTATCCTAAGAATTCACTAGGTGTTAAACACCTCCAGGCTACACTAGGAATTACCTCCCCGGTTGCAAATTAGGCCACATGCATGACTTAATGGTACCTTCAAAGCAGTAATTAGGGATGGGGGGAGTGAGGATATTTATAGCTGTTCAAATGATGAATGGTCACGTTGAAATAATGAAAATAAGTTCTGTAAAAGTAAGTTGTCATCAGGAAAAAAACAAAAATGGACAAAAGAACACAAAATAAAGTAATCAGACCCAAAAGTGGGTCTGCATCAATTGTTTTTTTTCTAATCCTTACAGCAACAGCGAAACCTTCCTGACTTTGACTCTTGATCAAATATCAACCTCTAAAACCTCTGTGATTAGAAAAAGAGAAATCAAATAAAATAAAATTAGTGTAATCATTTTAATCCTTTAAAAATACCCTGGTACTTCAACATGAGGGATATTCATGCTAAAAGCAAAGCTTTTATTTTGATGATATTTGTAAAAATAAACTTTTAGGCAACTCCAAATCCATCTTTTTTTGCAAGTTAACACATTCAAAAAATTGCCCCTCTGATCAGAATAGTTTGAGTAATGCTTTTTAATCCCCCAAAATGTTGTGCTGTCATAACATTCCTGACCAGGTGACCCAGAAGCATTTGGATGGAGGATGAGCTGGAACAGAGCTCCTTAACTTTGCCAGTCATTCTAGAGTGAGATCTACCAGCAACCAGCTCTATTGGCACAGCCCAGTGCCACAGGTTAGAAGGTGTATGTCACACAGGGAATGCAGTGGCTCTTAAAACCGAGTAGCTAGATGATAGGCTTTTCTTTTCTGCTATAAAGCACAGGTCTGGTGGAGATAGAAATTTAAATGATAGGGTAAAATTTCAGGAAAAAAAAAAAGTCCTTTGTTTTTTCATTCACAGTAAGTATTTTTCCGCCACGTTTTATGTCATTTTGACGTTTACTGATCTATCTACAGTGGCGGTCCCTAAGAGGTAGGAAAACCAGCATTAAACCAGGGGGGTTTTGAGCACAAAGACTATTAATTTATAAGACAGATGCATAATTAATAGACATTAATTTCTCCAGGCCATGATTCAGATCTTAGAGCCTTTGAATAATTCTTTTGCCCTTTCTTAACTGACCCCAGCAGAAAGCTAAGAGTACGTGTGCCTAGTCTGAACATATCAGTTCAAGTGAATTAAAGCTGGGCAGGAAGATCATGGGTCCAAATGCCCAGAGTATGCAGTAGAAAAGCTTTTGAAAGCAGTAGCTGCAGGTGTTTCTTGGCTGAGCTGGGAAACTATTTTTCTTCATTTTCTGTACTCTGCATGTTGTGTGTGGGGTTTGTTATTGTTCCTTCTGTGCTGACTACCGCTACAAGGTAACACAGTCTAAACAATAAAAGCAATCAAACAGCATTCTTTTGGATATCTGAAAGTTAAAACTCTTCTTGATTCATCAGAAACAGCTTATTATGTTTCTGTTTGGGAAATCTCTGAGTAAATTCTTTAGTTTTTGGACTAGTAGGGCAGAATATATTATTTGCACATAAAACATCTCTGGGCCTCTTCCTTCAGTTCTGCCCCACAACTGGTTTAAATCAGTGGGGTTACTTGAACAAGGACTTACTGCTGGGCTCTGAGATATAATTAGTAGGACCTGAGTTCCTAGGCTATTTAGACCTCTTTTAGAAAATACCTCCCTTTGTCTTTAGTTATGAGAAAGAGGTAATCATCTTCTATCCATAATTTTTTTTTTTTTTTTATTCTAAAGAGACATGTCCATATAAGGCGTACATCAACCATGGCGTAAGGCTGATGAGGAAGCTAATTCTGTCTTCTTTTTGCTAGAGAAAGGAGTTAATGAACAGTTGGCATAAGTAGGGTTACAGGGAAACAAGGGAATGAATAATCAAACACATTGTGTGGAAGCACCTTGAAGGCAATAACCTGTTAAGTAACAACTAACATAAATTGTCAAATGAGCCCAGTATTTCCTCACACCAGAGTCCTCTGACATAGAAGGGAAGCCTCCCCTGTTTTTTTTTGTCATTTCATGAAGATGGATATCCACCTGGCTGGCAGTTCTGCAGCCTAGGAGCTAGAATGGACCCCAAAATGAGCATGTATTCTCAATGTTAAACTTCTGCCAGAAATATTTTTAAAAAAGCAAACACTGTATCAGGATGTATAAACATGAGTATTATATGTAAACCAGCTGCTCTGCTGAATACTGGTCTCAGCTGGAGCATTACTGCATCCAATTAGAGGCACCATATTTCCAGAAGTTTGTGGACCAAAAGAAGGGGAGGGCAAAGCAAAGCAAAAAGATTGATCAGAAACCTAGAAAATGTGGCTTTAAAGAAAGAATTAGGATGGTGGAGTACAAGGAACAGAAAACTGAAGGGTAGATGTAAGTCTTCAAATACGTAAAAAGCTGCTGCAAAGGTGAGATTTACAAAATGTTCTCTAGGCATTGTTTAGGACTTTGATCCATTGATCTTTAGGGTGAGAAATAGCATTCTAAAATGCAGCTAGGAAGATTTAAGTTAGACATGAGAAGAGATTTTCTATCAATAAGGATAATTACACGGTGGAAGAGATTTCTGAGGGGAGCTAAGGAGTCTCGGTTGCTGGAAGTTTTTAAGAAAACATTCAACAAACATCTGCCAGGAATGGTTTAGGTATAGTCGATTCTGCCTTTAGACTAGTTGACCTCTCTACTAACTCTGTGATCATGACTGTTTATCCTGAGTGATTTGTAAGATACTGGTTTAAAGGTGATAAGGTCAAATGTGGTGGATATATTGATTTCCCACTGTCACTGGCTAAGCCGGGTGCTGGTTGGGGAAATGATGAGCTAAATTTACCAGCAGTCAGAGAAGACAGTGGAAGAGGGCAGAGTCTGAGATGAGTACTAGGGGTAATTTCCTTTTCCTCTCTTGACCTCTGGTTTGAACTTAGCTGATGGACTTGCCATCTGTACCTGCTTCTTAAAGGAGCATGCTTTCACCCGTGTGCTGTAAGAAATGGCATTTCCAAGTTCAGAACTGATCACTTCAAGTGGGAAAAAAAGAAGCAGGGTAAGAGAGCACTTTGATAAGTAAGAATGTAGCAGGGTAATAGTTGTTACAGGTCCAAATTTCAGTAAGACAGAACTGAGAGAGACAGAAAGAAGTAGTTCACTATCAAAGCAATTTAAGTTATAACAGAAGGTCATTTGAACCTTGGTGGAAGTGGGAACAAGCTGAATTTGGGATCTGCAGCCAAAGAGACGAAGCTGACATCTTACCATCCAAATTATGAGACGTTGTACCATATGGTCAAACTGTATATTTAAACTGCCCTCATCGCCCGAATATAAGAACCCTCCAGTAATGCATTAAGTGGGGTGATTTATATCTGCCAGAGGGGTTTGTTCTTTTGATCATTCCTTTTCCTGAGGGGCACTGTACTGTTCTGGTTTAGGAGTTTTTTAAATGGTATGACTGATTAAAAAAATGTTCCCCAACACATGACTTTGATATTCATGTTTCATTCCCAGGAAATCTTAAGGATTTATCAATCCAGCCGTGTGAAGCTAGTGAATGTTCACTTTGCTAGTTTTGTTATTTTATTTTGAATGATTCTGTGACTACACAGAGTCTACCTTAACTCCAAAAATCACAGTTTTGGGGTCAGAAATGTGGAGTCTCCATTCAAATACATCATGACCAGCAGTACTTATTAGTTAATGTAGTATCTAAATGAGCAAAAAAGCTAAGAAAGGTAGGAAAATAATTTTCCCTTTGTTAAGAACTTTTTTTTTTTCTAATATACAAAAGCTATGCATTTTCCCCCACTCATCTGTTAAAGAAAGAATGCTGATGTTCTGTAGCTCACGGGTTGTCTCTTTACATGGCAGATGAACAGTTTCTGTGGAGCTACTCAAACTGATGTCAGTTGAAAATTTTTAATATGTGATCAGAGAAGTTCAGTCATTTCTGGACTTCAAGACCTTCCTAGATGAAGGACTTCAAAATTGAGCCAAAACAGTCTTTCAAAAATGTGGGTTGCTACTGACTTCACATGGACTTAATCTCTTGCCTAATAACAACCAAAGATAGGGTTCACTGAATTACTGTTTACAGCAACAGGTCCAGGAGGTCTTTCATATCAGGTCTAAATATTAAGTACCAGGCACTGCTGAAAGACAAATTTTGGCAGATTTCTATTAATGACTGTGTGATTAATGATTTCTGCCATGTTTTATGTCCGTCTCAAGATATTTACAAATACTGCTTTTCACCCATCATTCAAACTTCACTTTTGTCAAAAACAAATTGGCTGAATTAGCTGCCTTTACCTTATTTCCCTTTACTTCATACACACACTGCACGTCGTCTAAAGACCTCTTATTCTTCCTCAGGTTTTCAGAAATCATACACTTGGATTCTGATGCTCCTGCTGGTTTAAAGAAGAAATGCAACACTAATAAATTATAATAAATTGTCAGTCTCAACGGGTCTGTGACCTTCAATCAGTAGGGGGTTATGTGCAACACTTCATTTCCCCTTCTTTTAGCTCTGGTTGTTTCCCTTGCTGTTAGGCAGTTTCCTTGATTTATGGGTGGGCCACCAGCAGGACATCTCACCTGCAAAAATAGTTCACACTGTGTTGTTTATTGTACTAAGTAGGCTTCATGCTGGCTGAGGGTTTTTACAAGGGAAAGGAGCTGCTGTCAGTCTTTCCATCATTTGAGCAAAGCTGGCTCCAAAGTTCTCTCAAATTTCTGCATGAAGCCTAGGAACAAGAAGCCAGAGTGAGCTATTGGCCCTTCTTCTGAGTGTCAGTCTCTTTTGTCTTTTTTGACTAGAAGTTCAACAGAAAATGAGATCAAAACTAATGAAAAACAGGGATAAAATAATAAAAAAAGACCCACTCTTAATTTAGAGCAAATATTTAATGCTGCCCGCATAATTTTCAATATCTGATTTTTCCCCATCTTAAATTATTACCTGCTGTGTGACACATTGTCATTTCTTGTGTTTAAAACAAAAGGTTTTGATTTGCTGAAGGAAAAGAAACCCCAACCTTTATTGTCCCAGTGTTGTAATTTTAGTGCAAATACAGGACAGAAACATTAGTTACATATTTAGCTTCCAAAATATGAACTAGGAGGCAAGAAAAGCAACCAATAAGTCAGCAGAGTTACCTGCGTGTTATGTTTTTTTCTGTCTTCATATTTATGAGATTTTCTAAGCCAAGAATATTCCATGTTTTCCCAAGGCAACATCAAAATAAAGAAAGGAAGTAAAGACACTGGGAATATATACCGATTTTGCATATGTATACATTGTCAAGTTCGGTAATAGGACACTATCGTCCTGTTACAGTCCACTGTGTCACTCCAAAATTGGTAAAAAGTTCCAGAGATTGTCAACACTTTCGGAAGGATGCTTGCTAATTATGGCAAATAAATCATCATATATAGTCCAGAAATACTCCTTTTCCACTCTGCTCCTCTTTAGCTGGTTTGTGCTGCTGCGGGGAGAAGTCACTGGGTGGCTATTGGGTGGCACGGTTAGTTTTGTTGTATCACCAAGGCTGGACTATTACGACGCTTTCCATATTATAGAACCTTTATCAGCCGCTTACCTGAACAAGACCGAATTCTTGGTTGAGCCAGCAGGAAATGCACAACTGTGTAGCGCTTTCTGAGCATCGCCTCAAGTGCAGTTAGGATGTGGTGTCATGATGGCCCATTTTTATTGCTGTTTAGTATTTATTCATTTTCTTTACAAGTCTCCAGGTGTTTCCAGTCTCTGACAGATCTTGCTACTGCATTTCTGGTGCTGTGTTTGGTTCCATGTAGTTGAATCAAAAATTGTAGACACTTTTTTTTTTTTATTTGTATGGGCATTTTAGGTTTTTAAGAGTGTAGTTATGGTTCAAACAAACAAGTGGCACAACAGAGAGAAAATACTTTCTTCTCAGACCATCAAAAAAGTTGGCTGGGTTGTGGAGTATCCTAAGAAGACATTGTACATGAAATCATGTTGCTTATCTCATTAAACTAGGATGAACTGGCATATTAGCAAACATGCTGTGATGCCAACAGACAACATTTTTGAAGCTAAAAGCACAGGTCAGAACTGCAAACTCTAGAGATGAAGAAATTAGGGTTACATATGTATGCTGCAGGCACTCTGAAGAAAATGAATAATATCCTGCTTTCCTAGTTCATACTGTTTTTGTATACCTCCTGATTGTACTTCCTTTGCTAAAACACATACAATGTCTTTCACTTCAAGAGTTTTTTTGCAGTTTTTTGGAAAAAGCTCTAGTTACAAGCAGAGAACATCTATCATCTATCATCTATATCTATCTACCTACCTACCTACCTACCTACCATACAACTTTGCTGAGGAGAAAGGAGTCTTGCTGTGAGTGTATTTAAACCTACTTAAAAATTGTCATGTTCACTATCTTGTACAAAAATACAGAGTTCATGAAAGAATGTGTTCTTTTAAACACCATTTAAAAATCAACATTTTTTTTCAGAAAAAATGAAGTAAGAAAGTAAAAAGTACTACCTCCTATTTCTTTGTCCAAGTATTTGCTTTCAAATGCATACATTTTTGATATGCTGAATTATAATACCATTTTTAGAAATCCAAGAAACAGAGAATGATACTTCCATAATGTGATTAGTCAGTTTCCCAGTGTTAAATGTGTGAGATTTTATCATTTATTCTGGAAAGAATGCAGTCAGAAATGTGATTGTATATTGCTACAGAACTGTGGGTTTCAAATATTTTTCATCAAGAGACACCCTGAGAAAATGGTGTGTCTGAATTCACCTTTTTTCAATGTGAAAAATGAAGCTGGCTGATGTTAGTCAGGGTTTTTTTGTTTGGTTTTTTTTTTTTTTTTTTTATTTCTTTTCTCACATCTCTCAGAAGTAGTCAATAGACCAAAGGGATGATCAGGTCACTTCAGAAATATTTATTAGCCTGAGTGGAAATTGTCCACTTGACAAATTGTTAAGATACAGTTGTCTCTGTTCCCAAACAAGCTTAAATAATAGTAACTTATGAATAAAATTCTGCTGGTTTAGGTCCCTCCACTGGTGCAAAGATAAGTAGCAACTGTCTGTGATACATTTTGTTGAATGTAAATTAAACATAAAGTGAAATAAATCTTTAAGGCTATGCTTTCTGGGTTAGCCTGGGCGAATAAACATGTCATGTGCTGCATAGACTTCAGTTTCCAGACATCTGACTCAAAATACAATCTGACTCAACAATACATTTGCTGACCTGATCTTGAAGGCCAAGGGATTTGCCATTTCACAGAACCTCCTTGCAGCCTGGGCTGCTCTGCTCAGCCAAGGAGACATTGGCAGAGACACACGGGGAGCTCCCATATCGCCTGCATGCATTACGCCTGGCTCTGCCATGTAATGACTACAGCTGCACTGTTCTCGTTTTTCTGAGTTGTTGATTTGAACGTACACAGTCAAAACATCCAAAGAATTTGATGGTCCTTAGAAAGAGTGGACTTTGCTTGCCAAGATTAAGCATGATTTATGGTAATGTGTACTAAAACTTTGACTCTTTCCACATTGCGTAAAACTCTTCAGCAGGTCTGTGTGATATATGTGTGTTGAACAATATGTATGGTTTAAACCACACTTCAGTTTTAAATTCTGATGCATCTGCACATCTCTGTTCATGACTAATAGGAATAAACAAAACAGGGTCTGTCTGGATATTCAAGGAGATGGCAAAGTCAATTTTTCTTGATGGATGTTGGAGGTTGGTATTTAATTCCTCGAACACTGCTTTCTTCTGACCTGTCTTGCAGAGATGTTGATCTTTTCTTCTACCACTCTTCCTCTCATACCCAAATAACCCACATAGACCTTAGTATGTAAAGTGATTTTCCTTGTCCCTTCCATTGAGGAGACCATGCCTGTCTTAGAAACTTTCTAGAGTTTTCCATAGTATCAAGTGCTTTTTGTATCCCTTTTCAGAGCTACTTACCCAATGTTGGGTTATAATATATCTGTCCACCAGTCTTCCGAATATTGAAGATCAATTTTTCCACTCCTGTTCTTGATCATCTCCATGGCTCATATCATGGTGCCGGTCACACAGGTTTTCCTCCACAAATAAATCTGCAAAGCTGTTAATCTACTTTCATCCAAATCCCTTTCTGATGATCTCTGCTGGATGCTATAAGTAATCAGCCAGAGATGCCAGACAGACAGCTGTAGATTGTTCATTTCCAAAAGGAAAACATGAAATGTAAAGGAAAAGAAATACCCTGATAACTCCTCTTCTTCTCTTTTCTTGAACCTGTGCGTTTTCCTGGCATCAAGTGAAATGGGCTCACAATGTCTATTTTGAATTGGATTTATGTGATATAAATAAAAACAAAAAAATCACCTTAACCAACCATATAAAAAAATTATATTAAGTTGTGTTTTGCTTTGCCTGCTGACTTCTTATATTTCATTTCTTATATTTGTTGTTCACTCTTAAAATTCAAAATGTTTTTTTCCCAGTGAAATAGAATAGAATAGTTCAGTTGGAAGGGGCCTGCAACAATGATCTAGTCCAACTGCCTGACCACCTCAGGGCTGATCAAAAGTTAAAGCATGTTATTAAGGGCATTGTCCAAATGCCTCTTAAACACTGACAGGCTTGGGGCATTGACCACCTCTCTAGGAAGCCTGTTCCAGTGTTTGAGGGGGAAGTAAGCCTGTTCCAGTGATAGTTATCTATCCATGTACGGCACCTGTTCACAGGGACAAGGAAAACTAACAAGATGGCATTGGCATAACTAAACTTGCCATCAAGATCCCTCTGCTTGGCTTATTCTGAACTTCAGTGAGAACAAGTGTCTGCTTGTGTAACTCCGAGAGCCGTATATGTGATGTGAAGAGAAGGAACACTAAGCAACCCAGTTAGTAATTAACACTTCGGTTTCATCACCTCTGAAACTCAGTGGGTCTAATTCTTTGGAAATTTGACTGAAATTGCCTTCCTTTATGTTTGTAATTTCTGCTGAAGAGTCAGTTTTCTGAGAATGCTGAGTGGATTTTTTTTTTTTTCATTGTTAAAGATACTTGTCACTTTTGAGCTACGTATTCTAAAGTGTTTTGGAAAGGAAGTTAATATCATTACCCCTACTGAAAAGCATTTTCTTTTGGCTGTCTTTCCTCTAGCCCCCCTAAAGAATATTTGGCTCATAATGTTTAATATTTTACATAATATTTTACTTATTTTCCTCTTGGCACTGAAACAACAGGGTCAAGTAGGAAATCTGGAATATGTTCCACATTTTTCCCTTCTGTCTGTGATCAGTAAGCTGTAAGAGATGAAAGGGATTGCGACTTGAATGCTTCCTTTCTGTATTTTTTTTTGAACCCTGAATATAGTTCTGTATTCTTTTTCATTCATTCATTTTTCTGCTATCAGCATAAATAAAAATTATTTGAAAAAATGGCAATTTTCTTCCAAAAATCGATCACTGTTTTAGTGATTAAAAAAAAAATTGACAATGATTCACAGGAAAAAGCAAGATTAATAATTTCATACAAGTGTAATAGGCATGATATCTTGACAGTGTGAACTGTGCATCTTATGTGCCATAATATTACAAGTGTATCTTAGCAGAGCAGTGTGCAGAGCTAGACTCTCTTTCTTGAATTTTTCTTGAATTCTTCCCTCCTGTATTCAGATTTCATATATTAATGTGGCCAATTAATTAAATCAATACATATATTAGTGTTGTAACTATCAACAAAAAAAGGCACAGACTGGAAGAATTATAATTTAAGTTTCATATTGCATAGCTGTAGCTATATGGCAAGTACCAAACTGTGATCAGACAGATGCATACATAAATCAGATAAATGACTGAATCTACAGAGACCTTATTAAATAAATATACAACATATATCATGAATTGGATGTAAGTGGTTTGCAAATTAATTTTTTAATTCAAACAAGAATGCTTGCTTCAGAAATATAAAATACTCTGGAATACAAATATATTACATAAAAAAATATCAAAATATGACTGAAGCCTGGAGAAGGAACACTAAATGCACAACATATTTAGAATGAACTAAATCAATTTTGTTACCTTTTGTATTTTTCACAGTATGTGATATTGAATTTTCTTGGTGGTTTTTTTTCCATTCCCTTTCCTTATTTGCATATGAAATAAACCAGGAAAAGGCAATTCAGATAGTTTTTCCATTGTCTTACAACTGAAACTCCAAGAGATCCTTTTTAATCCTCTCCCTTACTTTAGAATAAACATATCATTTCCCTAAAATTGCTCAGAGATAAGACCATGTGTATCTGCAGCCTGCCTGGCAATGTGCCATCTCCAGCATAACGCTGTGCAAAGGTCTGCATTGGTATTTGTCAGTCATTTCTTGGCAATTTATAACTGAGCTGAAGTCCTTCCTCCTCCCCTCCCCCATTCCCACTACTGCAGGAATTTGTGATGAATAGGATGGAAAATCCACAGCATGCGTATTAGTTAACAGGAGGCTGTGACTACAGTTTAAATCTGAACAGAAATCGAGAGGCCTCAGAGGAATTAAAGGGGTTTTAATTCATTTAAACTGACCAGCCCTGGTTTAACTACTCTACAACTGCAAGCCTTTATCATCTAGGATATCTATTGCACTCTACTAAGCATGAGAAAATATACATATTTTTCTTCTTTACAGCAAAATGATTAGCCTCCTTATTCACCTACATGTCAGGCCCTTTTGAGTTACAAAACCTACAACTACATAATTCAGCTGAGGTTTAAAAGCAGAAAATATCTATTGAGAAACCATGGAAAGTTATTATGCAGATACCATGAAATATGCTGGCTGTGTCTGACCAAAGAGCCAAAACTAAACATTACGTAGATCAAGTCCTATAAGACTTGGACTGAGTACAGTCTCATACTGAGTGCTTCCCCCTAAGCCAAAGACATTTTCAGTAGAAGACTGCCGGGACATCTAGTCTGTGGAGCAGGTGCCTTTGGCAGTGCAGAGTGCTCTCCCAGTTCCTCAGATGTTCAGCT
This sequence comes from Anarhynchus alexandrinus, assembly GCA_008711295.1. Lineage (NCBI taxonomy): Eukaryota > Metazoa > Chordata > Aves > Charadriiformes > Charadriidae > Anarhynchus > Anarhynchus alexandrinus. The sequence continues at coordinate 918,619 of VUYV01000172.1, forward strand.
CTAAGAAGGTGGTGGTTTACCTTGTGGGTCCTTTCCAGGAAAGAGGGAGAGATGCTGTGTTTCTAGGTCTTCCTCTCAGCAAGAGGAAAAGCGTTGGGAGCAAAGGCCGGGACATTCCCCTGACCCTCTGAGACCATGTCAGGATACTGAAAAAGACAAAATACAGTTTGGTGAACCTACAACTAGACATTTGTTTTTCATTTTAGCATATAAATTTTAATCTAAAACCAAGTTAATAAAATCTACAAACAAACATGACTTAAAGCTTAAAAGGCTTTCTAGGCATTATACGTGCTTTGACACAGAAAACAGTTTGGCAAAGACAACAACGAATGAGAAAACCAAAGACTAGTACCAACTACTCTTCAAGGTCGTGTTTTTTACAGCCCTGTCAGTGGATAATAGCCAGGTCATTTGCAGTCCTTTAGCAGTCTGGTCTCAAATACCTCTGTGTAGAATTGAAACAACAGTGATTATGGGAAACCTTATGATGAAGTATACAAAACTCAGAACGTATAGTCCTGCATGTATTTGGCTAACTGAATTGTAAACCCTCTTCACGATTTAAAGAAACTTTCTGTGACAAGATGACGTGCCTAGTGGATGAGGAAAAGGCTGTGGATATTATCAACCTAGACTTTAGTAAAGACTTTGATACCATTTCCCACAGCACACTCATGGAGAAACTCGCTGCACATGGCTTGGATGGGTGTGCGTTTCACTGGGTAAAAAACTGGCTGGATGGCTGGGCTCAGAGAATTTTGGTGAATGGAGTTAAATCCAGCTGGAGGCCAGGCATAACTGGTGCTCCCCAGGGCTCAGTATTGGGGCCTGTTCTCTTTAATATCTTTTTCAATGATCTGGACGAGGGGATTGAGTGCACTCTCAATAAGTTTGTAGATGACACCAAGTTGTGCGGGAGTGTTGATCTGCTTGAGGGTAGAAAAACTCTACAGAGGGATCTGGACAAGCTGGATTGATGGGCCGAAGCCAACTGTATGAGGTTCAACAAGGCCAAGTGCTGGATCCTGCACTTGGGTCACAACAACCCCAAGCAGTGTCACAAGCTTGGGGAAGAGTGGCTGGAAAGCTGTCTGGTGGAGAAGGACCTGGGGGTGTTTGTTGACAGATGGCTTAATATGAGCCAGCAGTGTGCCCAGGTGGCCAAAAAGGCCAACAGCATCCTGGCCTGTATCAGGAATAGTGTGGCCAGCGGGACTAGGGAAGTGATCATCCCCCTGTACTTTGGACTGGTGAGGCCACACTTCAAGTGCTGTGTTCAGTTTTGGGCCCCTCACTACAAGAAGGACATTGAGGTGCTGGAGTGCGTCCAGAGAAGGGCAATGAAGCTGGTGAAGGGTCTAGAGCACAAGTCTTATGAGGAGCAGCTGAGGGAATTGGGGTTGCTCAGTCTGGAGAAAAGGAGGCTGAGGGGAGACCTTATCGCTCTCTACAACTACCTGAAAGGAGGGTGTAGAGAGGTGGAGGTCAGTCTCTTCTCCCAAGTAACAAGCTATAGGACAGGAGGAAATGGCCTCAAGTTGCACTAGGGGAGGTTTAGATTGGATATTAGGAAAAATTTCTTCACTGAAAGGATTATCAAGCATTGGAATAGGCTGTCCAGAGAAGTGGTTGAGTCACCATCCCTGAAAGTATTTAAGATGTGTAGATGTGGTGTTTAGGGACATGGTTAGTGGTGGACTTGCCAGTGCTAGGTTAATGGTTGGATTTGACGATCTTAAAGGTCTTTCCCAACCTAAATGATTCTACAGTTCTATGATTTTTAGAGGTATTTACAGGATTTGGCAAGATGAAGCCATTTGGTCTGTTATCACAACTGTAGCGTCACAGAGGACTGTTTTGCTCTTTCAGGAGCAAGGTCCGACTACAAATATCAAACAAAATCAATTCAGGCTGTCAGGATTCTGGGGTTCTGCGTCAGTGATGGATGGCTCCTGACTGCTGGTATTCACAAGTGTATTTTTTCTTCAGGCTTGGCTGTTTTAGTTCTATATTCCCAATGCTATGGGGTATTTCATATCCCTTTGTAGCTTACAGCAAGACAAATAAATATCTTGAATTGGAAGTTGACCAAGTTCCTTGATTATGCTACAGTGAGGAAAGGAGCTTTCAAGCTATCTAATCTATATAGCTAATGTATGTCTAAAGTACCTCTCACATTTAGTATTTCTCTTGAACTGGCAGCTGACCAACTTCCCTAACAGTGCCTTTATACAAAAAAAAAAAAAAAAAAAAGACGACTTATCTTCATTATGTCTAAGGAACTTAAATATTATTATTTGCTAAGTACTAAAAAAGCCGAAGATCTATTAACAGCCCTAGTGCCAGAGCAGCTGCTGCTGGACATACAATATTAATGCACTTATGTCACTTCAGAGTAGAACTCTACCTCCGCATTTCATCATTGGGCTGAACGTGGCAAAGCTATCCATGCAGACTCTGCTAACAGCATAATACAAGTCTACAGGAAGCTGGGAAAATCTCTTCTCACTGGGAGCACAGGGATATGCTGTGGCAAATTTTTGACTGCAGTTTCTTCGCTACTGGTATTCAGTCTCCAGTGTATGCAAAGCAGCACAATAACTCATGGGCCAGTGCCTCCAACCCTGTTACTACTCATTGTCACCAGTTTCAGTCATCAGTGAATGCTCACTTAACCAAAAGTGCTGTGTATTTAATGCACATCTGTCTCTACTCACCTGCCCTTAGAATTTATTCTCTCCAGGATGAGTATGACACAGGCAGAAGATGAAGAAAACTACAGTAAAGCAAAGTCTTGTGAGTGATATAGTATCTACAGCATTTTTGTAGCTTTGCACATCTAAATATAGTGCAATAGTCTGTTTTCAAGCAGTAGGAATAGGAAGATCAGTTAGAGCTATCTATTGCCATCTTTGAGAACATCTTTTGTTTCTTCTACAAGTAATATTTCATTGTGAATATCAAGAAGATCATTCAGGCAAATTCATTAGCATATTTCTTAATAGTCTGTCCTACTTTGTTTCAGAGATAATAATAGATTACATATTATGTGTTTGCACCAGACTTTTATCACTGATATTGGTAGAAAAGATACATAATTGTAGAGATCATATACAGGCCTGCCAGCATGGGTTTTCCCTAGAGCTTTACCTATATAAAAAGCACAGGGTACAAACCAACTTAAAACAACAAGATTAATTATAAATAACAGAATAGGAAGTCCTTTAACCACTTGCTAGGAATGCAATGTGAATAAACATTTATAAAGTATCATCTGTTCAAAAATATATTATCAGTGTTGCAGTTGGATGAATGGAATAAAATGTTTAAGAATAACAACGAATCTTTAAATGATTTAGCTTTGTCTGTTTGTCTTATTGAATATTATTGCAACAATCCTGTCAAATCTGTGGCCAGGAATATTTCTAAACCAGTAACTGCTTACTCCAATCAATAGACTAGGTACTATCTGTTGTATTTCCGAAAATGAACATCATAAGAAAGCTCTAAATTGCATATGGACATTCTGTTGCAAGATAATTGTCAAATTATGTGAATCCAACTGCAACTATTTGGACATTAGAAATGCAATAACAACTGTTTCATAGCAAAAGTTTGAAAGGGTCACAGCATTACAGCACTTCTGTGACTAATAATCACTCTTAGCTGGAGAGAAATTCCATTAAATCAGTGGTAAAATCACTGTAATAGAAAACATACATTTTCATTTGAATCAGTGTGAACATGATTAGGAGGCTCAAGTCAGTATTAGTTTATACTTACTTGCATGTCAAATCAGAGCATTACATAATTACTTGCTTATGCTCTTTTGTGCATGTTTGCCTACACAGGCAGTAAATTTACTCTGCCTTCCCTTATAATAAATTCAACCTTGTTGTATTAAGTTCTTTGGGTAACAAAAATAGATTAGATTTATATCTATTCCCTCTACAAAGCAACACAGAAATTCCTAAAAATGCTGTCTTCTTGAAAACCAGGCACTGGAAATTTCTGTCAGAACTTTTATGTGAAGTTGTTTATTTTTACTATAATTTTTACTGAAAAGTTTGGCTTTTATAGAAATATTTCTTTTTCATTGGAAAAATAAATTACAGAATCATAGAATCACAGAAGAGCTGAAGTTGGAAGGTATCTCTGGAGATCTGTAGTCGAAGCCCCCTGCTCAAAGAAGGGTCAGTTACCGCAAGTTGCCCACAGCTGTGTCCAGTTGGGTTTTGAATATCTCCAAGGATGGAGACTCCACAACTTATCTGGACAACCTGTGCCAGGGCTGGGACACCTTCACTGTAGAAAAGCTTTTTCCTATGTTTAAATGGAATTTCAGTTTGTTGTCACTGCCTCTTCTCCTGTGGCCGGGCTACACTGGGCAGAATCTGTCTCTGTCTTTCTCATCCCCCACCTGCAATCAGGCTTTTGCACACATTGATAAGATCCCCACGAGCCTTTTATGCTCCAGGCTGAACAACCCCATCCCTCTCAGCATTTTCTCACATGACAGATGCTCCGTCCCTTCATCATCTTTGTTGCCACCCAGTAGGTTCATGGCTGTCTTTTACCAAGGAGCCCAGAACTAGATCCCTGGGTTCTCTGCAGAGGTCTTTCCCAGTTGGCTAGCCACCAGTGTTTACTAGAGCACTGTGAGAAATGAAATGTTTTCATTGACTATTCAACCTGCAGCAGATTTGGAAATGTTATTCTAAGATGTCTTGCTGTCCAAATGCATTTGTCAGAACTTACGATGGGCATAAACTGCTATGGACAGCTTGAAAATGAAAATATATGAAAATTAAACCGAAAATAAGTTAAAAGAACTGCTCAAGTAAACCAGGTCCATAAAAAAAATTAGCTGTTGGCCTTATATATCTTCTTCACATGTAACCTATAAAAATGATTTGAAGCTGGGTTGTCAAAAAGGTTTGTGGTGATAAAAAAACCAGTGGTGTGGCTCTACCCTTATTTTCTTCTTTAGGCCAGAAAAATATTAATTTTCTAGTAAGTTCTGATTAATAATCAGAATTTGCACATGGCAACTATTAGTTGTGCTACGCCTGAGTCTCAGAAATTGAGAGTTAGATTCATCTCGTCCATCTTTACAGGAGATCGGACACATGCACCCCAGGGTCCCTTTATAATGAGTGAAGGGAGATAGGCTGCAGCTGTTTATTGCCCCCTTTAATAAAACAGATAAAACAAAAATTGAGATGTCAATTTAGAGGTCTTAGAGTCAGTATTAGAAAATGACTAACTTGTTTTCTGGCTTAAAGAAAATAACATTTTATTCCCTCAAATGTACATTTATGCATTTGGTAATGTTCACATTTAGGTAGACAGATCCGACTTCAACTGTTGGAGTAAAATTCACACTCTTTAGGTGGACATATTTTCTTTACATCCTTCACAAACTGGGGACTCATAATGGCCAAAAGGAACAGCTATTATGACCTAGTGTGAGGGCGGTCTGTTCTGTTGTGCTTCCTGCAACAGACTTCACTCATGTCTGTAGTATCTAAAGCACCACTGACTAAAGAGTGTGGTGGCACCACAAGCTCCTATCCTTCCTGCTGAATTCAATAGTTTTTATTTTTGGGCATGCTCATACCGGACCTTGGGAACAAAAATCCAAGCTTAGGTTTATTGGCACATAAACAGATTTACACCAAGGTCAGGAAAACTGGGAAGTTTGCTATTTAGCAAAGTAACTTTCTCATCAGGCACCTGGATGCCAGGCAACCAGGTGCCTAGAGGAGATGGCAGAAAGGGGCAAGCAGGTTCAGCCCATACTCTTTGACACAGGTACTTAAATTCTGCCTTCATTTTATCTGTCTTTGTTCCTTTTGCTAAATGAGCATTACATTTTTTAGCCTGATTGCCCTACTTCGAACTCCTGAGATGAAGAACAAGTCACTTACTGAACAAGGGCCATGTAATACGAACAGTGATACATAGGCTGTGTAGCCTGACTCTCAGCCTGACAGCCTCTGTGGTCTTTGTCAAAAGCACAGGTTTCTCAGCTGAAAGCATGATTTAAGAGGTTAGATGTAGCAAAAACACTTGACCCATGAACCTGTGCTGCATTTTGGCAGAAAAAGGTAAATAGTAATTTTCCAATTAGCTCAAAGTAAGAACACAAAGACAACACATTTGAGAAACAGCAACAATAACAGGTGATAAAGCAAGGAAATCTTAAACAGGAAACTGTGGAAGAAAGCAGCAGTTCCCAGAAGAGAGCCGGAAAGACAGAGAAGACACACCGTGCCACTGGTGTGTCTGGTGAGAAATGGCCACCATGCTGATTGTGGGAGAAGTTAATGAGGCCAGCTTGGTTGTTAGTCTTCTTTTGACGCAGGCAAGAGCTATGTACAGACAAAAGAGGCACAACTGAGCCAATTTAAAACATCTTAAGAACCTTCATAATGAAATACAAGGCAGGTGAGAGGGAATAGGTCTGCCCACGCTCCGGTTCTGGAAGAGCAGTTCCCTGAGTCTGGGGCCAACATTTTCTGCTCTGTGTCTTGTCCCAGGGATGTGATATAGGGCACTGAGACAGGAGGCATCAGCACTAAGGGAGAGTCTGTCTCAGGTACAAAGCTCTGGCTCATGTTTGGGCAATCATCTGCTTGTGGAATCCCAAATTATATCTGGCAGTAGATGTTCACAGAAATCTCCTGCAAAAAAGTTTTTGTGCAAAACTTACTGAGGTCAGCAAAAGCTTTTCTGAACTTAACTTCTTGCCTAAAAACATCCAGCCCTTACCTCAACTCATCCCAGTCCTGTCACCAGTAGCAGTCATATATAGTTCTCTGTGCATTTTCCCCCATCCTCTGCAATGCATGGATAATTTTTACCACCTTTGTTTACAAACTCATCACCTTGTCCCCATTCAAATGCTTTCCAAAGCACTGTTTCTCTTTAAACACACAGAAGTGAATTTAAGAGAAAAGAATACCCTCAAGCCCGACATTGAGATCCTTAGCGTCTTCTACTGGGTCCAATCCACTGTGTATCTGAGTCAGAGAGTAGAGACGGGGATCATCTTTATTTGTGTATTTTATTCGGCAAGGATACTGTTCATATTAAATAACTTACAGAAAAAAAATGTTAAGAGATCACTTTTACACCTGTCTGTCTTCTATATCGTATAATGTTGACAGCCTCTTTCCTTTCTCTTCAAAAAACAATGGTCTCCTGTAGTTTGTACAAGTTGGTTTTTTTTTTCCTCATTACAAAATGGTTATCCACTTTTTGCTTCTTGCTGAGCCTTAGTACGGCTTCTTTAATTCAAAACAAATGTGCATGCTGCATTTTTCAACACAATTAAAGACTAGCTCCTGATAGAAAAATAGCATTAGAATGAATTAATTGTTGGTACTAGTTTGATACCAGATACAAAGAATCTGGTTTTAATTAAGTGTCCCTCTGGTGAAAATGCTGTGTTATAAAAATGACAACTCAGCATGCATTTGAATACTGCATTATAACTTCTATGTCATGTTTGCATAGTTTACTGTTTTATGAAATGTATTGCTGTGCTCTGCCCTACTGGAATTGAATTAAATTATGAAACTCAAGCTGGCACAGAAATAATGGACTGAGGATGTATATAGCATTAGATTCTTCCCACTCCTCCTAATAACAAATAAACCAAAATGTCATCTGGTTTCATTTTTTTGGAGGAAGTGGAGCGGTACAGAAAAGTCAGGAGGGGTGCTTTCATACTTTTTAATACTTGCATTGCAAGATGATGTAAAATTCTGAAATAACTTTTGCCTGGCTGGAGGAACACTCAGAGGAAAGTGCTTCAAACATAACGAACAAGATCTCTTTTGTTATTATTTTATTTTTAGAAAAAAATATACTGTGGAACTGTCAGTGCAGCTGTGACAGTATAATTCAGGACAGAAAACGTAGGAAATATATCTCTCCTTCAAAACTGAGACTGAGCTCTTAAGATCTGTAAAGCTCCGTGAGACTTTTCACAGCTTCAAGGTCTTAAGTTAGGGTGTCCCAGCTATTTCAAATGAGGAGGGTTTTCTGCTTACCTGCTGTTCTCCCTCATCTGCCCTAGCCAGCGTGTTCTGCTTTTCCTTTCATCAGCCTCTGCATGTGAAATGATTCTTGAACTTCTCAACCTAGTTTTGGATTCTTCCTCTGATTTAGGCAAGGGAAGAAGACCTAATTGAAAACTGATTGTTTAATGTGTGACCATGTGATGTTTAACAGCCATTTCTGTGGTATTCAGTAGTGAGTGAAGTGTTTCACTTATCTGACTGGGCTTTCAGAACCTCAGTGTTTTGAAGTGTCTGGTAAATACTGAAATAAAGGTGCTTAATACGCATGAATATTTTTCTGTTTTGCCCTGGAAAAAGCAGTTATAAGTTTCCTGAAAGCATTTAGGCTATATTGTAAATGATGTAAAAGACAAGCAAGGTTGCATGTCAGACTTAAATTGCTCAGAAAAGCTGTATGACTTGTCATAAATATTTATATTGCTTCTAAATAAGGCATCTCTTTTAATCATTGATCATTTTGTGGTTGACTAAATTGAATTTAACTTACCAGTCATCTGTGTAGGAAATTTATTAAAACAGGTGTAAGATAAAGATGTCACAGAGATTTTTTCCCAATCAAACACAGCATGTTTGATCAAATTGATTCCTTTTTTCTTTGGGGGGAAAAAATCCCCAAACAACTGTGAAAGGATCAGAGGGAGAAGAAATGTCCTTAGCATTCCCTTAGAAGGTTATCCCATATTTCCATCATCAGAATGAACATCTACAGAACTTGCCAAGGAACCCATGGTCTGTTCCTCAGCCACCCCAGGAAAAGTTGGCCATCTTCTGTTTCAGGTGAAAATCTGTGCCTCTGGTCCAGACTCCATCCTATCAACACTGAGGAGGATGCCTATTAAAAAGAGAGAGTGTCTAAAATGTACTGCCTGACATAGAAACATAAACTTACAGTCCCTATATACTTGTAGCATTCACAGCCTAATCTCACACACTGAGAACATGCATGTAGAAGAGGGAAAGCAAAAAATGATAAAGGCAACAGTAATAAGATTAGAGATCTTTAGTCAGTGGTTTGGTTTTTTTCTTAAAGTTGCAGAAAGAGCAGAAGACAAAAGGAGGCTTGAGTGGGCAAGTACCAATAGCTAGACTTAGTGAAGAGAAACTGAAGAGTTTAAAGCTTACAACAGAAGATGATGATAAGATGGTTGTAACAGATGGGACTTATGCTGCCAGACTGTAACTACATTAAAGTTCAGCATTCAGTCTAAACTAGTTGTCCAGTCTCCATCTGTAGAGGCTGCTCAGAGACCTTGCAGGACCCTATCGGAGACTGATGTATAAAGTGCATGGTATAAATAACTGGTCAATATACTTACTCTCTGTTGACTATAAAGGGAGTTGAGACAACTGCTGTAGACAAAATATCTAACATTTCTATGGTAGTAGTTAGGTGAGATGAATCTACTCAGTATGATGAGCAAAATTTGGAAGCAAGAGGGGTATTGAGAAGATAGGGAAAAAAACCAGAGGAACTGAAAAGAAGGTAGTGTGAAGGAAGGTGATAGGGAAAAAAAAAGAAGAAACTAGGAGGAAGAAGTATAAGAAATTAAAAAAGGATGCAGAACATATGAAAAATATAATCATTAGTCACGTGAAAAAATGAAAGATGAAAGAGGAAAGAACCTAGCCGATATCTCTGCATATTAAGTTCAGAAGTTTACAGATTCAGGGTCTTAAAAGACCCAGATGCATTCCCTGGCAGCTGAATTTTCCACTATATTTATCAGAAAAAATGTCTATGGAGAAGCGCCTGTAAGTATGCAGCTCCATCTTTGGAGTTGTTAAGTGCATTATCACCCAAGATTGTGGTGAAGAACAATCTCTGGAAACATTCTCTGATAGTAGAAACCATGTAGGATTCATTGGCACTGTAGAGGGATAATTGTTTGGATGCTCCCAAACTATAGCAGCAGCTTATGTGCCACCATATTAACCCATTATATCCTATGATAATTTGTGTTATGACATTGAAGAATCTCTTCAAAAGCATTTGGAGTTTGATACAGAGCATTTTTGCATGACTAGAAGTTTGGGCAAGAAACAGAAGACCAATGCATACAATAAAAATATCAAAGAGGTTTTGATTCTAATGTGTGACACAACATATATGAGTGATAAATAAGACGCACAGATCAGGCTTCCACTTGGATAAATTATATAAAATTGATTTTTTAACAGATTAAATGATCAAACAGCAAGTAAAGCATGTGATAGGAGCGATAAGCTGAATCATCAGTTACTTGGGTATTTTTCCTCTTGGAGGAAAGGTTCTATCCTTATCTAAATGTAAGCAGCAAAATCTTTGTCAGCTGATCAGTTTTCACTCAAGGAACAATGCCAAATCTCCTTCACATTTAATCCAAATGGACCAAAGTTGAGGACAATCTAATTCAGACTGCTCATAAAATATATGTGCTATTACTGTTCTTTCATGTTCTTTCATGAAGTCACAGTTTGACTACCTAATTATTTTTGGCTCTTTTATCATTGCAAATATCTATAAATAGGTTTGATAATAGAACGATAAAATGGACAAAACAGGCTCAGACTTTGAAGGTTATCTGTAGCCTGTTCAGATTCTGCATCTTTTCTTTGTAGAGATTCTACTGCTTTTAGGATGTTATTTTTTCCTAGGTTGCATTCTTAATTTTCTAACTGTTTTTATAAGAATAGCGGGTTGGGTCCTGAAAAAAATGTTGCTAAACCATAAGCAAGGAAGGATTTTTTTTAAGTTTTAAATCCTGCTTGGTGACAAAGAGAGACAATCATTGTTGCTAATGCTAAATGTTATTCAGAGAAGCAGGTCAACATTTCCTTAGGTAATGGGTTCCTTAGGTAAGGGTAATCAATGAGAAAGGAAATTAATCACTGAAAATCAAGGATGACTTCTAATGACTTAATATGACTGGAGCAAAACTAAAAGGGTAAAAACTTTCAGGGTCACCAGAGCAGCCCGGGTATTGTCTGATGTAGCCATATTAGCTGATTTTCTGGCTTACTTGTAAATTAAGCAGTTTTACAGATTGGAAGAAGATTCATCTTCCCTAATTTAGGTGTTAAAAGTTAGTTGTTTAAATTCAGGTTAGTGTCCCAAGGGACCACGTACAGCCAATGAGAGAAACAAGGAATCCATGTCATCTTAAACTAGTTGTATTAAGATAGGCAACATGAATTGTTTTCTGAAGTTACGTGATTTCTTCTATTGACCATAAAGGAGACCAGGGTGACCTGGACTACTAAAATGAAGAATCTTAGATTACAGAAGATGAATCCCAATTTGGGTATATTGCTACAAATCAATTGGTATTTGAGTCTGTCAGCTTTATTTCCCTGTTTTGGTGGGAGGGAAAAAACAGCCTCGCAACTGAATTAAAAATAGTATTGTATTATTTTTATATTGCATGTTTTGAATTTTTAAATATAACTTCAGATGCAGAATATTTTTAAGACATTCCTTACATTCTGATAACTAACAAAAGGTGGCAGAGATAAGAAATACAAGAAATATTTCAAAACTAGATTGAAGCTTGTCAATGAATAATAGCAATTATTGTTGTTCCCTGAATGATAGAATTAAACAGTCTGTTCAGTTAAAGCTTGCTTAACAGTGCCACCAGGGAGAAAGGTACAAAATACCCGTGGCTGCTAAATAAATAGAGTCCTCTTCTGGGAAGTCTCATATCCACCCAATGATTAGTGTTTGTTTTAAAATCTAAAAGATATGTTTGTATGTTCAAGTTACAATTGTTGGTAGTAGTAACTAGTGTGCTGCTGGATGTTCTTGTTATCCTATAATATTTGATTCCTCTTTAAAAGATTTTTTTTTGAGCAAAACCATGACAGTATTCTGTCCTTTAATGACTGGTTGCATGAAACTTCCTTTTGATAACCAGGTATAAAGTCACAGAGTATAGATTAGCAATGCCAGTTCATTTCGCATATTGTGGTTTAATTTTCTTTCTGTTTATCAAAAAACCCATGTCTTGCAGAAAAAGCATTGACTCCTCTAAATGGAAGTCCAAATCAGTATAGTATGTGGTATTTCCACAGATGTGAGCAATTTCATTTCTCTGTACAAAAATCCATAGCATACAAATGAGCATGAAAATTTGGAAGCATCAACACTAATTCCTTTATATCTGTGACTATTATTTAAAGACAATAATCGCTGAAGAATTTGCACAGATTTAAGGGATGTATTTTTTGTATTCTTAAAAAGCATTTGTACAGTGACAGGCTTTTCCCTATTTACTCTAGATTACAGACGATGCAGCTGTTGCCTTCAGAAGGTGGAATGTAAGGGGTATATTTTCAAAGCATGTTCTAATAGCATGATTTATTTTAGACCCTCTTATTTGTTGACTGCAATGCTCGGATAAGTTTTCAAGGATATCTTTTGAGTTTACAGAATAGCTTTTTAGGAAACAAAGTAACTTTTAAAGAAAATAAATCCCAATAGTGTCTGTATATGAAAATAGTTCAGTTAAAAGAAAAACATTGTAGAGCTGAGCCTTGGTACTTCTTCTACTGTAGTCAGTCAGAAATTATATTATTAACTCTGTGAGTGCAAAATGTGCCCTGCTGTACTTTTTGGATATTGACGAATTGTAATTATTCAGTCCTGTACAACTAACTGCTTTTAGTTTTTATAAATAAATCTAGCAGTTACCTCTTTTTGTTTTTACTTTAAGAACTATATAGTGATCATCCATTTTTTTGTTATTCTGTATTTTTGCTTTTTTGGCTTTTTATATAGATAATTTAAATGAAAATGAATTATATTAGAAGTCGCGATAGCTCTCCAGACTCAAATGTAAGCCCTTCTTTTTTATTATCATTTTGTTCCTCTCATTTTATCCCATTCCATTTATTTTATAATTAAAAACTAACCCATATTAATTATATGCATCCTGAATTTGGTGCTCTGACATGTATGCATGGAACATCACTGTTCAACAAAATGACAATGGAATGACAATCAGTTCGTGGTCGCATCTCACAGCAGCGAGTGGGAGAAAGGGAAAGTGCTGGGACTTCAACAAACGCGTGACAAGAAAAGAGATTCTGTGTGTGGTTTTAGTGAAATTCTAGTTCCCAGTTTCAAAATTTCTCCCTGTATATTTACAGTTTCCCAGAATAAATGGGAAATAGAAAGGAAACATAATCCTTCAAGAGGCAGGACAACTATCTATTCCGGGAGGTTGTGGTCTTCTTCCGGCATTGTGAAATCTGCATACATTGGCATGTGAAACCACAGAGTTCTGCTCGATGCTGACAGTATGATACGGACGTATTCAGCAGCATAGCTGGAGAAAACTTTCACAGGCTGCTGATAGCTCACAAATTTGCAGAATAATTCTGCCTGGGTTGTATCATCCAGTCTTTTCCACAGCCAAAGTGTGACATATCTGTGTGTTATATTTCAGCTCTTTGCCACAAGTGAAGTTTTGTAGGAAATATTGAACAAGATAAGAATAAGAGATTCTGGAACAGAAATAGTAACAGCAAGACAACTCATCAAGATTTCATTGTCCCAACAGTGAGTTTATGTAAGGCCATACTCTGAGATATGTGGGAAAGACGATGTTAAGTGAATATGTAGGCACTGTAAGTGGGAGGGAAGAAGGAACTGACATTCGAAATTTTCATTGACTGGGTGAGGTATTAGTTTAGTTGCACTAGCATTAGTATGAACAAACACATAGCCATTTACTTTCACTCACATATTTATTGATTATTTATTTCCTTACAGTAAGGTATCATATCAGTTTAGGCGCTTGCTTTTGTTGGAGTGACCTGGTCTAAACGCAACTGCAAAAATACTGGAAAACATGGAACAGAATGGTCAAGTGTAGCTGATACACTGAATAAGAAGCTTATACACTGAATAAGAACTCATTTACTTAAAAAAAAGGACTCTGCTTTCTATTTATTTATTTATTTAATATCTTGATTATACTAAAACTCTTTCTTGCCTGTATATCCACCTTCTGCACCTTTCACCAGCCTACTCTCAGGAACTGCTGACACAGGAGAAACATTTCACAACAAGATCTGGCAACATGTGAATAAACACCGCATAAACAAGAGAATACAACGTCATTTTGTTTCCAACATTAACCTGGTGGGATACTTGGATTTTACTTGGTTTTGGTAACCGTAGCAGTAAGTGGTTTCGCTGTAGCTTCCTGGGGCACTAGTGCAATGACGGTGTTGAGCTAGACACTGTACAAAGAACAGAATTACAATTCCCACCTCAAAGCTCACTCTCTACTTATAAGGAAAGAGACTGAAGATGGATTGAGTCATACAGGGACCACGAGGTAGCAGTGAGACAACCTGCAGCCTAAACAATGTCAAGTTTATTGTTAAGTTTCCTGTATGTATTGTGGTAAAAGAGAGTTCCTAAAGGCAATTTAAAACAAGATTACACGTGCAGGTATTTACTTCACATTTTTTTTTCAAAAATGATTTGATTTCAGCTGCCTGTTGCTTATGTTGCAGCTGATGCAGAATGACACAGTGTAAATCTGTTTAATTTGAACAGACTTTATAAACATGTGGGAATTACCGGTAATAGCAAAATGAACCCTTCATGCAAAAAAACCCAACCCAACCAACAACCAAAACTGTAATAAACACCTGAACAGATAATCATATTCTGCGGTATAAATTATAAAATAAAAATTAAAAAAGAACCAGAAAAAGTCTGTTATTAAAAGTAAATCCTGTCACTCTGACTCATATAAGAGGCCAAAAGTTTAGACGATGCATCTAGACATGAATTGGTCATATAATTGAGGAGCATAAACTTGAGGCACTATTTTATTGTACTAGAGCTCAACTGCACGTGATTTGCCGCACTGGTTGAGATGTTCCTATATTGTTCACTCGAGTTTCTTATTTCCTTCTCTGGGATACTTTCAGAGAGTGAAGTAGGCAAGAGTAAAATGTCTTTGAAAAACAGCAGTGAAGTTATTCTTGTAGCAAAAGGCACTGGGTAGGTAATTACTATCAGCTATTGCTGATTTTGGCTAACGTTATGTTTGACTTCGACATTGTTTTTACATCTGTCTCATCACAAAGTAATCTTGGAATACTTATGCAGATATATTGATTTCTTTCCAGGAAACTGACCCAGCAGGTTACAGTAAGAGGATATTGTTTTTAACAATGAAGGAATAAACAAAATTGTTGGCTTGGAAGTGCCAGTGAAAAGCAACTACTCTTTTCAAAAGTAATATGTCTTATTAAAAAAAGCAAAAGGTTTCCTACCCAAAAGATTAAAATATACTGTTTTTTCATTAACTTGCGTTAACTAAGCCTATTGGATTTACTTCAGGTCATTTGTATCATGGCATTACCATTAAGCTACAGACATTATGCCACCATCAAAACTATTTATTCAGAGCAGTGTGAGTTGGTGTAGTCTCGTTGACTAATAAGATACCGCTTTGTTTGGAGTAACCGTATTTCAGCCACGCCAATATAAGCGCAGTTGCCTGCACATTGCCGCATGCTCAACTCGGCTACAGCGTTTCTACTAAATGAGGAAAGCTGTGTGGCATTGGATGGTTATTTCCCTCTCTGCAGCTTCCCAACCCCAACGAGGTGCCAGGGAGAGCATCCCTGCTCCCTGCCTCAGCACAACCCCCTGCGCCGGTGGCTCCTCCTATTCCTTGGGAGGAGAGCTGCCTATCTGATTTTGGAGCTCTGGCAAAAAGCCTGAGCTCATTGATTACAGATCACTGTTAATAAAGAGCATTTGTAATGCAGCAGTGGTGATACAATCTCCACACGCCAGTTCATGATGGCCCTTCAGTCTCCACAATTAAGTCGTCCAGCAGGCATGCCCCCTGTTGCAGCTGCTCTGTCAATCTCATTTTGTAGTACAAATGATCTTAGACCCAGTGTTTGACATGGGGTTTTAACACCAAAGAAGGCAATTCTGCAACTTCAAATGAGCCTAATTGGTTGTGCGCTCAGGCGTTCACTCAAGCTGCTTCAGTCCATCAGAGAGAGATTTCCAACTAATTGAACAGCTCAGAAGAAAAAGAACCACGGAAATCACAATGCACTGGGCCGTTTGAGTGGGTTTTTCATGATAAAAACCTTCAAAATAAGATTTTTTTTTTTTGTTAAATCAGCCACCTGTCAATCTAGAAAGCGGTTTCATTGGTACAGAAGCTCTTAATGAGATACGGCCTAAAAATCAGTGGCTGTTAATAGCAAAGCCTACAGGTAAATGTAATTTTTTTCATATTTAAAAATGTTTATTTTGGATTGTTAGACTATTTTCTTTAGACTGGCAAGCTTTTCTTATGGTGCATAACAATCGTGGTAATCGCCAGATTCGGCAAATACAGGACATTTCTTACCCGAGGAATGCCATTTGAGACAATCTTACTGCTAAAGTGTGTAAAGTTATTCATGTGTACAAGTGTTGGGAGTGGACTGGGTGAGATTCTGCTCACGTAAATATTTGCCTTTCTTATTCTTTTTTTAGCACTGCTGAATTTAAATTTGCATGTTTGTTCTAGGAAATTATGAATCTGGTTTCTCTTCTGAATTGCACCTTTTTTACCTCTTGTTTTCACTCTACTGATTTAAATAACTTTCCTTCAAAGGTCAATTCAGAGACTTTTGCCCTAGTGTTTACATACTGTATGTCTAATAATTCCATATCTATTCCATGAGTGATTCAAACATATAATTTATGCAATATTTGATTTGACGTTCAAGGTAGTAGTTCACATCTGAACTGATGACGACTCAGTAGCTGCTTTTTTAGAAAAAGTAAGATAGAACAGACTTAATAATATATATTTATTTCCTTCCTGTTTAAAATAGGAAAAAACTGAAGACTTTTGCTTCAGTAAAAATGAGTGCAGAACTTCTTTTATTTAAATGAAGGGGTGTTCTGGGGAGAAACTGATTAACCCAGTCTAATAAAGCACTTCAGCAGCTGTTTAATTGTAAGCATGTAAGTAGTGCTCTGATTCCAAATGCCAAGTTGCCTTTGCCACTATCTGGACTGTGGTGGTATGGAGGGACTGAACCCATCTTTAAGTCCCTGTTGAATGGTGTGTAGGCTTCAGTTAGGGACAATGCTTACACCGATATTTTTTGCAGATCTTGTAGAAAAAAACCCTGACAGTGTGTCTATATGTGTGTATATATACATGCATATATATAGATATAAAATAATTGTTCCAGCTTGTGGAAAATTCCAGAGGCTCTGAGGCTTATGCCTGTACTCGATTATTTTTCAGCAATATTTACACAATCAGACTCTAAAATAATTATATATCCCAATAAAAGAAGACCTCAGTTGACCACAGAGAATGCAAAACTCCATGAAGTCAATGAGAGGTAACTATCAACCAGATAATTATAGCAGTGTTTATATATTGTTGTCATCTTTAAAGTCCAGTGGCAGTGAAACTAAGCCCAAAGTAGTAAACCATTTGGTTGAAGTCTCATAAATTCATATATCCTAACATTTTACAGGCATCCATAGAAGTTAACAGCAACACTCTCATTTGACTTCAGCGAGAACAGCATCAAACACTCCAGTTTCATGATCAAAGACTAAATGCTTCCAGTTGAAATGAACAGTGAAGAATAATATCTGCATGTTCAGAATGTACTTTTCCCAATCACTTGAGGTGCCTTATTGCTCTGGTGTTGAATCATGACTCAGAATTTTAAAATTCCAGCATATGTAAGAGGATATAAACATAACATAGTTACTTAAGTAAAATATCCTTTTATTTCAGGAATATATACTAAATTAAATTAAAACATCATGATGATTATTTCTCTGAGGATATATTTCAGTGTGAACTATACCCCAAGAATATTTTTGTGTAAAATCTGAAGGATCGTAATATACATATGATATCAAATGCACTTGTAATCCTATAGTAAAGAGAGTAATTGTTAAGTGCTTTCTAGGTCCCCTAACAGTGGGGTGGAGCTGTAGCTACAGGGATCTCTGTTGCTGAACTCAGCACACAAGCTGCCCATGTGATTCCAGATGTTTCTGTTTTTTGGGGCAGGGGACCTCCCAGGATCACAATGCCAGCATGTCTGAGGTAGAGAAGCCACCCTTTGACACTGGAAACTCAGTAGTCCTAACCCTATAGCTCTGCAAGGAATTGAGTTGGATCCTTAGGGGCAGATGGGCTAAACAGATCCATGTTGTCAGCTTCCTTAGCCAATTGCATCTGCCAAAAATCTCGTGTTTAATTTGCGCGCACACACACACAGAGTACATTTCTAAACCAAGAGGAAAATAAAAAAGCCAAAAAAAAAAAAGGCCGAAAACCTTATGCAGAAAACCAGCTGCACTCATTTGTGCTGTGAACCAGCTGAGTCAGCCCTTAAATCGAGCCCTAATTAATTTGTGCACACGGTGTAACCAACAAAGAATGGCAACAGACAGAAGAATGGATTGTGTTGAGGGGGATTAGTCTCTAGCAGAAAGGGTGCCTGAGAGAGAGAGAGCCTGATGACAGCTAATTGCTGCCAGGAGGACCAAAATAATGGGCAGCCTGCAAGAGAAAGAGAAAAGAAAGGGCTGGTGGAAGCAGTCATCAGGTGTTTGCGGTGATGAAGTTCATTGCCCGCACTGTTTACTCTGGTGTTCAGCCTTAATGTCCATTTGGAACTGGCACAGTGAGGAGCCTTGTTAAAATAATAAGATCTGAGTGTGTCATGTACTGCTGGAGTCAGAACTCCATGCAAACGCCCCTTTCACAGGGAATATTTAGTCTGACTGGCGTGTAGGGTTCAGGCACTGAGCGCTGAGCTTTGGAAGGAGCTGAATAGGCTGGTGTTTGCGCACAGCAGCTCCTGCGGACACTTAACATCTGTGCTTAATACAGCTTCCTCTAATGGCAACTGTTTAAGTGGGTGATGTCTGAAGAGATTTTTGCCCTTTTAAGATTTGTTCGTTCTGTTGACATGCTATTTTTCATCTAGGAAACATGGCACGGTGTTACTCAGCCGCCAGTAACCTAAACATCACTCTGCACTATTTTAAACCTGCCTTGCTGGAAGCGGAAAGAAGTTAAACATACTTCTGTGGTTCCATTTCTTAAAATCCAAATAATGAATGTTTAATATTTGATAAATATACAACATATTAGACTGCCCTTGTGGTTTCTCATGTGTGAATGTGTTAATATTTCATCAGGAAAAAAAGTGGAGCACTACTACTGCTCTTGAAGTCGCTGTAAATTGCCAGCAATAAGTACCACTGAAATTCAAGCCCCGGGTGTTGCAAGCTAAGCACTGAAAACTGATGGTCTGCAAAATCCTAACTCTCTGCTCTCTCAAATGTTTTCAGCATTTTGCTTTACATATCCATTACAGCAGGACTGGCTTAAACTTGTTACCTGAGAATTATTGAACAGTGCTTTGTGGAGGAATGAGTAGCAATTCCAAAACAAACCAAAATATTTTCTGTGACTAGGAAGTTACCCCAGTTAGAAAAAGACATGGGAATGTCATGCATAATGTATATGTAGACAAGACATAGAAACATGTGTTCATGCATATAGAGATATATGAATGTTTCACCAACAATAGATGTCATCAGTGACTGATAATAGACAAAGGAAAAATATCAGATATTTAAGAATTAATGCCTACAAAATAAGAGAGAAAAAAGAAAATCCTACTGTTCATGGAGTTCCAGTATGAGATAAGGGTAGAACAGCTATCAAATACAGTGTAAAAGCTACCGTCAACTCACAAGAATGTTAAACCAAATCTAATATAATAAGAAAATTTGAATCAATAGGACTACAAAACCTACATCCATCATAAATCAAAGTTAGCTCATTAATTTCTCGGTCACTATTCTTGATATGTAAGAAACATGGAAACACTGTCCTGATATGAAAAAAGATAAAACTGTATTTTGAGTATTCAAACTGACTAGTCTTCTGATCAAAGCCATGGAAACGCTCGTATCATGCATAGTCAAATAACAAATTAAAACACGTTTACATAATCAATGCCAGCTGATGAAGTTAACTGTATTGACGTCATGTGCAATGTAAGGGCTCAGTACCACATTACGTTCTGGTTAAAAATAGTTTAATAAAAAATACCATGGAACCCACGTGAAAGAAATTAAACTGGTCTGCAAACACTAATTTCAAATGGAAAATCTACATCCAAAAAGGGGCAAAAAGTCTAGTTACATCCTGCCAGGTCCTGTTCATGAATGATATATACCTATTTTCTGTTGCGATCTAGAAGAAAGCATAAAATCATTGCTTAGGAAATGATGATGATAAATAAAAAAGAATAACAATAAAACTGTGAGGAAAAGATTGCCTGACAATGAACTTCCTTTGCGTGGAGTGTGGAACAAACTAAGAACTCAGAATTTGCCTTCGTGAACTTATACTGTGAACTATGAACTTATACATTCTGCATTAAGGAAAAACAATTAAAAAGACATTATTTGACTACATTTACTTTAATATCTCATTTTAATATTAGTTGCTTTTTTAACTCAAAAGCCCCTCCCAATCAGAAAAGCAGGTATCTTGCTCTCAAACTGTAAATCTCAGCATTGCCTTTAACATCTTTCTTCCAGAACGTAACTCCAGGAAAACCTTTGTGATTCTGATAGAAGTGGATATTCAGATGGAATATGAGTCCATCAATTTTTCTCCAATTAGTCCTGCTAATGTAGGACTACAAAGTAGGTCATGCATACCAGATGGGCGGCATTGATCTGGAATTAGGTGACATGGAAAAGAATCCAGAGCCACAGTAACGAATCAGCTAGGTATGAATGAGGAATATCAGCTCGGGGTTAAAAGAGAGCACAACAGGCAGCATAGTTTAAAATTGCATAATCCACTGTACAAAAAGAAACACTACAGAAATTATAGAAAGGTCACCAGAATTGTTGGAAGTCTGAAACATTGCAAATATGCAGGTTATGGTTAGGCCATTTCTTAAGCTTTCCCTGGATAAATAAAACATATTAAGCTTCCAGAGGAAGACATTCTGAGATTGGATAGGTATTTAACCTAGCACAATTTTTTTTCTGATATTTCATATTCCCCCAAGCACAGCAAAGCTGAAAATACATTAACATGGCTTGAAATGTTGTCTTTGAAATAGTGATGTACATAATGACTACAACTTTACCTGGGGATCAGACATGGCCAGAACTAATCTCTGGCCCCAACAGCAAGTAGCATGGGACAGTTATGTCTATAAAGCTAACCTCATCTACACCCCCCTGCCCACAAATCCCCGTTAAGCCTGTTGGGAGCAGACCACACCTTGTGTCCTCTCCTGAATGTGCCAGGGCAGTGCCTGGACCTATGGGGCACTAACCAAAGCTGTGCCAAGGAGCACAATAACAATTAAACGATATGGAAAAGTCTGATCCTGGATAGTTTACTGGGACAGAGGCAGTCAATGTAGTCACATAAAATTAGTCTTCCTTCTCCTTTATTTTTTCCCTTGTTCACTATTGATTGTCCTATACTTAGGACCCACTTGCCCTCATGGCTGACCAACACCACCACCAAAATGGTTAAAGATGGTGTTCTGATCTCAGGTTTGTCATTGGTGCATGGCTTTGCGCTACTGAATTAAGCTTTTTCACCAGATTCTGCCTACCAGATCTAGACATGAAGTGTGCTAGCTCTCCCCGGTATGATCCTGTTCCTCTGGTGGCTAAGCTGCAAACCTGGGTGAGGTTCCTCACTGAAGGATGTGAACTAAGTAGGATGGATCCAGATCTTTGCGCCTTAGGTTGTTTATCCATAAAAAAGACACTGAGTTACCTTCCTGAGGTGATGAGAAAAATTAATTGCTGTTTTCCAGTCTCAGAGAATTTTCCATGAAGAAATCTTGTACAGCTACTGAATGTTTCTTCTTTGCTAGATAGTGATGGTGTGCTTTATGGTTTTGCAGCAGACCAATTTTGTACTAGTAGATTTCAGTCAATTATTCAAATTATTTTCTGATTAAATTAATATACTTAATAAAGCATAGACAGCTTTAAAACCAAGCAAAAGTACTTAAATCACACATAGATAATGTCCTTTTACAGAAATCCCATCAAATCCACTCTCTTCCCGAGGAATTTCTGTCTTGGCAAGTAACCTTCATCGCCAGCCGCAGTAGTATGCTCTGCCCCAATCAGTCGTATAGCGCTAAGCTCTGTCTGCCTGAGAGACCCCTAATCCAAAGGTTAGACACACCAATAACAGCCTCAGATGTTGTCTTCTGCAAAGAAACAAATTGCTTTTATGTCTGTCCTTCGGCTGCCTTGGCTCAGCTTGGGTCCCCCGGGGTATATCGAGCTGGCGGGCTTGGGCAGTGAACTTCCTCCCTCCTGCCAGATTGAGGCAGCATCCAACGGTTTGCACAGCTCCGACTGCAAGATGGTCTTTTTTATGTGGATGTAATGGATGAGGACTCAGGGGCAAACGGTTGACCATTTCATAACACAGACCCTGTGATATGCAAAGCTTTCATGGAATAAGGACTTATGCTTGATTTCAACTCTGCACTCTCTGTCTGTTCTAATATCCTTTCAAATTGTGTGACAGGGTTGAGAGACACGGCAAGAGGAAAGTGCGTTAAGAGGTTTACAATAGTTCTCTTTTTTCCAGGAGCAGCGTTAACAAGAAAAGACCATGTTCCTGGCACAGTCCCATAGTAGACATTAATCTCATCCCTCTGGGATGATAAGGGAATGAGACCCTTGAAGACTCAGCGTCTTTTCTGAGAATTACTTTTAATAGTCCAGCTAAAATGATCAAACTGACCAAATCATGGACCAGTGCAAACCAGAAGTGTCCTATTTAAATTGTTATTTCTTGGTTTTTGCTTTCTCTATAAAAAAAAAAAGTTTTTGAATGCTCTCTTTCAGCTTAATCATCCTTGCATGTTTTTCTATAGTGCTTGTGCAAACATTTATGAAACCCTTGGTATTCTCTTTCCTAATGTGACCTAGTGGCAAAAGCTTATCAACATTTCTCAAGAGACTCTGAAGTTAAAAGCACCAAGGCTTTCAGTGGAAATGCAAGCAATCATTTCTATATGTTGGCATTTTTTTCTCCTTAGACCTGGAAAGCAATGTGATAATGAAAGGTTTATTTGTGATGGCTAGATGAACAAGGTGCAGTTGAATAGAGGGCAAACGTTCTGTGGTTTCAATATGTTCCTCAAGTTGCTTTTCTTTGTGTGAAGACACTAACACTTGAGTTGGTTACTTGGCACATTTCTCATCTTGATATATCAGATTTTCCCGTTGTCTTGGCTTTTGCCTATGTAATACATCTCATTTGGTGATTAATGCTGTGGACTCCTCCATCAAAAAATCCTTCATCCAGACAGCAGTTGGAATGAAAAGCTCAGGGCTCTGCCATTGAACCCTGATCGCAGGACTAGGAAAGGAAGTGAGAGGATTTGCACGTTCTGGTGTGTACCTCTTTTTCTGTATATATTTATCATATTCATGTCTAAAAGGAAAAAATCATGTTGTCTTGTTACTGAAAGGGTATACAACAGAAATCAATTTAGAGGAAAATGTGGTTACGGAAAAACTGACAAAAATATATTCACAGAATACAGCCCATGGATTCTGCATAAGCTCAGAATTATATTTGATCAACTGTCGTATACATCCTTCTTTTTAGAATGATAAGATCTCTAAGTCTTTTTAATCCCACTTGTTTTAAAATCTCA
This sequence comes from Anarhynchus alexandrinus, assembly GCA_008711295.1. Taxonomy (NCBI): domain Eukaryota; kingdom Metazoa; phylum Chordata; class Aves; order Charadriiformes; family Charadriidae; genus Anarhynchus; species Anarhynchus alexandrinus. Next base: position 942,450 of record VUYV01000172.1, read on the forward strand.
GATTGGCTATTTACTTAATTATCCAAAATGGAAGAAGAGTCTCAGCCTTCATTCATTAAGTGCAAATATTCAAATCGGCATAAACTGTGTGACATGCACTGAATACAAGCCAACCTGTTAGGCAGGTGATCATCAATGCCTGGATACTTCAGGCAGGTAACTGTATTTGCAAGCACTTTCAGGCACATATAAAAGCTAGTTTAAATACTAAAATGTCGTTTTTCCTCTCAGCAAAGGAAGTACATCATGCAAGAGAGATTAATAATTACTCATTAGTATTTATGGAGGGCTAATGTATTGTTATGAAGCCAAATAATATTTTTACATATTCAAATAACTCAATGTTATTTCATTTTTAAATTGATATTGAAAAGGTTTTGGTTTGATGCTGATTTTGACTAGTATGTGCTATGTGAATAGATGATATCGTTACTAGGAATCTCATCAGTTGGTGTTATGATTGAAAGATAAAACCAATAAATGAATTTAGGTTGTTGGACAGATATGAGATCCTTGAGTTTTTATCCTTTCATTGCTTTAGTTTTGTTTTTATCATATTTCTTTTGCTTACATGGCTTGCTAACTATGTAGTTTCTATAGCAACATCCATTGACCGTTGAAATAATGAAAGCCACAGCAACTCTCCTGCAGTGAAATCCTTCACGCTGACAAGAACAACTCCTATTTTCTTTGTCCAGTGTTGCCCATTACTTACATGACTGACTCATTTGTCAACATACTCGAGACATTCGCTAATTACTTCTGAATTTGCCTAATATAGACAAGACCTCTAACCTTTAGTGTACCTACAAATTAACATTCTAACAAAGAGTTAAAATAGGAATCCTTTTTGTGTGCTGGAAATATAATTTCTTAACTGTGGAAGGGTTTCAAGTATGTATTTGCGATATTTAGGAGAAAGAACTACTTGAATTTTGAAAAACAAAACCAATCAAACAAGTGTTAGTTTCTTTAACTTAATTTTAAAGTTTTTTAAGGCTATTTCTCTGAACTACTGTATTTTATGGTTCTTGAATTTGATTCCAAATCAGCAGCAAACAGGATCAATGCCTGGATGCTGGACGCAAACGAAGGACATAGGAGGAGCAGGAAGTGGTTCTGGTCATTCAGTAGGTGGCACTTAAGTTTTGTATCTCACTGAATCAATGCTTCATCATGAAGTTAGTGGACCCTTTACTGTTGGAGGTGCCATCTTCCAGCTGAAATAGAGAACTAAACCACTGATGCTAGCTCAAGAGCCTGTAGCACTTTCTGCGTTAATCTAATGATGTTGACCATTGCACTGTGCAAGTAATTGTATTTTTCCACATGGTTATACTATATAAAGCAGGAGTGACCTATTCATGGCTTTTAGTCAGATGCAGCTCTTCCTCTGTTGAAGTGAAGCTTCCAGACTGCATGCTACCTGTAAAATGGAGGATGGAGGCTACATCCTCTGGACTCCTGGTTACGTGTGTAAGCAAGCCCACGGAGGCTTCTGCCTTGCCCTACTCTGGCTCACCCCGGCCCCCTCTAGGCAGAGAAACAGTGACATCTTTGGAGATCAGCTGTGGTCTTTTGTCTGTGGACCACTTTCCAAAACTTTTCTTTTCCCTGGTTCTCCAATCTGAGTGGCTGCTGGCAGCATGAGTGCATGCGTTGGTATGAGACTAAGTGGAGCGATGATAATGGCTGTTTTTGATACAGAGTGATGATACCTTGCTTAGCTTCTTCTCTTAGAGTGGTATGCATTCTTGCTGTGAACTATTAATTACTATATGCACTTTGAAGCTGGATGTAGCACTTACCTACTTTTGTAAGATTTAATACTGATGAACTGATTTCAAATGCTGGTGGAATTGTTAAGTTGAGCATTAATCAAAATCAAATCATGAGTCCTGGTAAATTGTAAAGGCACTTGACATTTTTTCAGTGACTTTTTTCCCCTTTTAAAAAGATTGGTTTGAAACCAATCCAGACACCACAAAAGTTATTTATTGTGTCCTTTTGGATTTGCCTCAACAATGCAAAATATGGCTTCTGGGGTTTTTATTTGATTGCTGGTATGATTCATGCCTTTTAAAAGTAGCAAAGTAAAGGAAAATGTGGGGACAGGAGTAAAACCTAAAAGAGTCAAAATACATTATTTAAATATTAACATAACAAACCTTAAAGAGTCAAAATACATTAACAATTTAAATAGTTATATAACGCTTTGACCGAACACAGTTTCTGATTTCATTTTGCAGAACAGCAATGCAAAAAGCAGTGCAGATGAGCAACGCTGTCAGCCTGGTCAGCACAAAGCAGCATTGCTGAGAAGGACAGGTAGAGCGAAGAGAACTGAGAGGTTACTCCACTCGAGGAGATTAAGTTCTGCACATCTAGAGATGTAAGGTTAGAAGAAAAAATCTGCTGTCATGTCATGCATTTGGTTGAAAATAAATAACTTTATCTGCTTCTTTGGAGGTGCTCTCAAAATTCCGTGATTCCATGATTCCGTGAACCCAGCATTTCACTCCATATCTGCAAAGTGAAACAACATCTTAGATTTTCCTGCTGTAATATCTCAAACTTTTATTTTAGCTGTAACAAATTTAAAGACGTTTCGCTTTCTATGTAGGCCGGCAAAAGGTGTATGTGCTACCTCTATTTTTGGATAATATAGCTGGGATCTGAAGCTCTTTATCTGGATTCATGGAAAAGCCTTTTGTTTTCAAACAATTTGTTGCCACCATCTCAAACAATTTCAGATAAGCCTTTCACAAGGGAAAAACAGGGTCTTCAATAAACTGCTTAGTATTGCTTTAATGCAATTGATTTTTGTGTTAGCGCTTGGTAAGCTCTTAAGAATTTAAAACCCATCAGGCATTTAACATACAAATGTTCAACACTCAGGTTTGCACCAGCTTTCGTCTGAAATAAACTGACAGAAGTAAGTAGGATTGCACAGGTGTAATTCACCAAAGAGTGTGATCTAACTGGTTTACTTCTCCTATCACATCAAACGCACTCCTTATGGTGAGTCAATCTCAAGTTTAGTGGCGAAAACTGGCTAAATTTATTAGTAGCATGGATTCTTCTCAAGGTTTATGCCACAGTAGCCAAAATCAGCTACGGTCTCTTCAATTTAATAATGTTGTATTTGGACAGATGATTGTTCACTTGAGTATTTTGAAACAGGAGTCAGTTACTGTGCAGACTCTGTTCAATCAATTTCATGGCTTGGATACATTGTCCTTAGCTAATGGGTATCAACTTAATTGCTGCATGGAAATGTTCCTGTGCTGTACAATTCTTGCCATGGCGGTATGCTGTTTTCAGTAATCATCTCTCAGGAGTGGGTTGATGCTAATTTATATATTTAAATTCATTCATAACTAGCTGACCGTTTACTAGGGCATGAAAATCGAGAATTTAATTTGATTTTTTTCAGATGAGCTTGTCAAATCTGTTTATTGCACAGTACAATTTTATGGGCATAAATGTCTAAATTTACAAATTACCTACACTGATAGACCCTTGAGCCAAAAAAAAATACAGTAAGTATTTTGGATAGTCAGCCTTGATGGATATAGTCTGGTGAGTCTTTTACTGGAGGAAAAAAAACCCCTAGCATACTGTTTAGTGTAGCATTGTTACATCCCTGTTACATTCATTTTTAGTTCAGTTTCAAAATAAGTAACAATCATTAGGAATCTTTGATAATAAAAAACTAAGATGAACTTTGTCTTTTGAGTTCATGTCTCTCTTTTTCATAGACTAATGTAATATATTGAATATAATATTACCTACTGGACCTTTAAAGTTGTATTTTCACTAAAACAAGTCTGCATTGAATCTACAGCAGTTCTGATGCATCTGAAAGCATTCATAAGGCTGTAGTATATTAAATCGATGCACCGTACTGCTTCAAAATTTTTCAAAATCCTTTCTTAGGCGATGCTTATATGTTCTTCTCAGCGCATGAGGATGCTTCTCTCTGCTAATTAGACATATTTTTCTTACAGAGGAAAGAGCTGCCAGAGAAGACACTGAACACAGAGGCAGCCCAGGTGATTCCCACAGACTGCACACCTAACTTCCTCAGGGATGAACTTAAGTGATACGAAGTACGTGCTATAAGATGAACACACAAACAAGAGTATCTCTTGGCTGTTGTATTTTTGACGTGGAGGGACAGTAACTCTAGTTTTGTTTTCTTCTTCCAAACAGACCGAGTGTTTTCATACCACTGCGGAGCTGGGGTGGCAGGAAAACAGTAAGAGGACAGGTGTGTTAATACAGCCCATCGCCCAAAAGCTGAGCCCCCGCACTCCGCTCCAGGTTTTACCTCACGCCGTAGCCGAGTCGCATCATTTCTCTAGCATCTCTGTTTTCCTTCCCTTTCCATAAAATGTGGGTAGCAATGCTATCCTGCAGTAAACCACAGATATGTAAGAGTGCATTAAGCTTCTTGTATGACAGTTCTCATGCAAGTGCTAAATATTCTGTTATGTAATATGGATGTTCTTGCATGTGGTTGTCTTTTGATGTTAAGGAAAGACTGAAGCAGTTTAAATACAGCACAGATTTACGGATGGGTGATATGGAAACAAATGATGAGGCAGTCCATCTGCTGCCCTCACTGAAAACATTTTCCGTTTCAGGGAATTTATATTTTAATACAGATAGTTTCCACACAGTATAAGATTTTCTGCGATTCCGTAAGACAAATTGGATCAAAAAGTAAATGGCCTGCATTTCCACCCATAAAATGGATTGTTTCTAGATTACGGACAAGACAACCAGTTCAATGGCACTGGTAGAAGACAAAGAGGCTCTTGAGAGATCTAAGTAGTCCATTCACCAGTACTCTGGCCCATACCCAGCTATGAACTGGCTTCCCTCTTGTCAGATTTTTATGACAACCAATTAAATCAATATGACTGTTGAGACATATGGCAACAATAACGCTCTGAGTTTCTGCCCATTACCACTCCAGCAGGAAACCAGGAACACACAGTATTTGTTATTGCTTTTTGCAGGGATTCACTGAAGAATATCTCCTTCTTAAATAATAGATTCACTGTGACTGTGTCAAAGGCAATCAATACTGTGGATGCTATCTGTGGAGCTGCTAACATATCAGTGTGCAGAAGGAGTTCTCCTGCTTTTCTGCCGTCTGGAGCCATATTCAGAAAATGTTGCTGGAATCTTAATGCGCATCTGTTCTTGCCAAGACATATTTTAAAATATTAGATATTAATCTTCCTACAGAGAACCCTCTGAGACAAGCCTACACTAATGTGCATTTCTGGGGTTTCTGCTTCATGGATGACTAGACATTTGAGTGGTGCAGACTGTGGTGAGAATTCACTAAACAGAACTTCTTTCAGTGAGCACATTAGAGTCATGATTTGTAGCCTTTATCAGCCATGAATTTATTTTGGAAAATACGCATTTTGCTCCCTGTATTTCTAGGTCCTGACAGATTTTTCTTCAGATGATGCCGTGTTGGTAGAGCTCGACAGGGAATTTTAGTGCAAGGCTGTTTCAGTGAAAGGTTTGACTCTGGAATTTCCATTTCTGCTTGGATCAGTGCATAAAATGGACATGATCCAAAGTCTCTGGGTGTTCTGATTAGTCATTCTTAAGTAGGGCTAATGACCAAAGAAGCTGTTTGGGGATTCCCTCCCGCCTCTCATTTTTTGGCAGGAGTTGTTGTTTTGTTGCTATGTTGGGAAGAGAGAGGTCTATTTTTTTACTGTAACTGTGATTTATATGATATACTGCATGTGCTCCCAAGGCAGAACAAGTGTGGACATATTTAAGAGGAAGAAAACCCATGGGACTGCACTGCATAAGATGACCATGAAGTTGAGACATGGGAAATGTGGTGATATTAGAGCCATAGAGAGCTGTACGGCACTGCGGTTAAATGACTGCAGGTATCTCAGTTGACTAGCTTCTGCATATGTATCTTAATTTCAGATTAATAAGTAGATATCCAAAGAAGCATAACAGCTCTCTTGTGCCACTGACTGACAGAGCCTTTTTGATGTTCCTTCTAATTCTTAAATTGTTATTAATCTCAATCACATAGAGGCATAAATTTGTGTATTAGTGTGTGATTACAACTTCCCTTGTGTATGTGATCACAAATGGCTTTAATTTAGAAAATATACATTTTAAATCTACTATATAGTAAATAAATCTACTATACAGTAGATTTATATTATGGGTAAGGAACGTGCAGACTTTTTAAATTATTGACTTTTAATTTTGAAATTAATTTTTCAAATGTCTTTTTAATGCTTTACTACAATTTAAGTCTGACATCTTTCAGGTTGGAACTCAAAGTCTTCAAGAAGACACATATGTTTATACATTTCACTTAAAGAGAAGCAACAACTTGAAATTTACTTAGCCTTTGCTATTTCAATAATCTAATGGTTCTTACATCAGATGAATATATGAGTAGAAATAAGGCAATGGTTTTTTAAGAGTTCATGGGAAAGTTTGATACCATGTTAAAGAGCCATGCTTGTTTTCTTCTTCTTCTTTTTTTTTTTTTTTAAATTCAAATAACACCCCCCACCCCGAAATACTGAAGTTCAATACCAAATGAATTCTAAAGTTTTGGCTTGGTTGCTCCTAACCAGGTTGTGGGAGTTCATGTGATTATGAGGGAACAAAAACCTTTTGGATAGAGCCAGTCATTCATGCTTTTAACGAATGTCAGGTGTCAGCTTCCTTCAAGGCTTACTCCACTGATGAGAATAGAATTAGTTATAGAATAAATTATTTTTCAGCATGAAAAAAGGCGATATCTTCTGATCCAAAATAAAAACCTGGAGATTAGGCTTTAAGCACATTTAAAAGGTGAGATAAAACTTGCAAAATCAACTTAGGTTGGGGCTTTTGTATAATGCTGGCACCTAAACCACTGAACTGATTTAGAGAGATTATCTGCAGAATTATATAGCTCTAGAGTCACCTGTGGATTTCTAGATATCCTGCTAGTGGTCTTGAAATTTTGCTAGATGTCTTAAGTTCATGTCTTAAACATATGCATGAATGCTTTGACTTGAGCAACTGGGTGACCGAATTCCCTCTCAATTTTATCATGATCCAGCTGGAAAGCAGAAAAACACATGAATAGATTAGCCCTGAGAAACATCAGACTCTACACTGCTATCAATGAGCCTAGCATCGAGAGCACAAACCCCATTTTGGTTACAAAAGACTAACAACAAAGGGCACATTGCTGAAGGGAAAAAGGAGAGGGTTAAAGTGTGGCTCTGTTTTTATATAGTAACCTAGTGATTTGAACAACTGCCTAGGAAGACAGAAAATGAGGGTCAGTTCCCTTCATAGCCTGAGAACATAAAAATTTCTTATATCTTCCACTTGCCAGGTACATGCTGCACTCAATCCAGACAATGCTTGAGAGGCATCCTTCTCTCATCTGACTGACACTGGCCACCACGGAGTGCATCAGTCATGGAGTTAGAAGAGGAATAATCCAGGAGGGACAAGACTTGGAACTGTTGGTGGTGTGATGGCTAGGATATTCAGACTGGCCAGAAGATGTCTTAGGCCTGGCTTGCACTCTGAGCACCGTTTCTGTAGGGAGCAATTGATTAAAATATAAATTCCACTTAATTTCAAATTAGTTCCACATACCAAATATGGGTCTAGATTTTGAGAGCAGAATGCTTCTGCACAAGTCCAGAAGCTAAGGTGAGGGAAAGCACATCAGAAGTTTTTACGTTCTCTTCTGCGTCATAGCTCTTAAGAAGGTGGTGAAATTGCTTTATATGCCGTCAGGCTTTCTTGAGCTGTTTTTCTTGGACTAGGGACCATGGTAGCACCTAACTCAGTCTACCAAGTCTGAAGCCTGTCTTTGTCAATGTCTTAAAATCTAAGTTGAGTTTCTCATGTGGACATTTTTGACTTTTCTGTGACATTTAGTTAATCTGTTTTCTGAAGTTGTCCCACTCATTCCCTTCAGTCTGCTAAGGCTATTAATTAGAGAGTTCTGGTAGCTGATTTAATGTGTTTGGATCATAGGTTTAAAACAGCATGTTATTTTGTAAACTTACTATTATCTATAATTACAAAAGAATATTTAAAGGTTATTTTAAAGGGACATTAATGATTTTAAAATAAGAAGGGATTAGTTCTACACATTTTACTGATTTCTTTCATAATGTTTTTAAAAGTATAGAAATTTTCATAGCTACTTAAATGGCTATTTTTATCTGGTAAAACACAGATTTCTTTTTAGGAAGTTCTTTCTTAAAGAAAATGTTTTCAAATATGCATTTCAAAAGCAGCACATGTAAAACATCATTCCAGTACTTCATATTAACATTTCTGCATCTTAAATTTTTACCTCTATCAGATCACATGAAGGGAAGGTTTTGTGTTTGGAATCATTGTTTCTCTGAATCTCCTTGACATTCTGGAGACGTCAGCCTCCCCTGGAGTACGTCTCTGATAGTCCATCTAATTCCTTTGTTTCACAAGGGAACTGAGCTGAGCATGGCTTTGTGATTTTTTGTTCTTGAAGTACTATAAAGAAATGGATAATGATCGCATGCAGCGTTCTATACCAAATGTTGGTGGCTACTCAGATCAAAGCAGGGAATTGCTTTCTTATCCACTGCTTTAGAAAAACACTCATCTAAATGGTTTGTGGAAAAAGGGCATTTTCATAGCTCTTGCTACACGTGCATGCCTTGTTGTATTTGACCAAGCTTAACATTGTTGTCAGTTTTCATAGGTGAATGAGAAAAATAAATATTTCCACTTATGCTTATGCTTCTAACATAATATTTATATTATTTAATTAAATTTGTCATTCCAGTCTCATTATCAGTGTCATTCCACCATGAAAATGCTAACATACCAATTTTCTTTTTTTTCTGCATTGTTTCACAATGCTCCAGCTTGCAGTGTGTAGCCAATTAGCCTTTGTTTTCATAGACATAAGCTACTTCATTGCCACATCGGAAGTAGAACTTCCGAATGGCTTGCAACAACGCTGAAGAAATAACCAAGACCAATGCAAATTCAAGTCGTGATAAAATACACGGGTAAATATATTATGCTAAAATCTTCTTCCAGCCATTTAGAATGGCTCTCATTTTCATCAAAAAGCTTTCAGTACTTCAAAGAAGGTAGTGCCAGGTACTTGCCAGGAAACCAAGAAAACCCTCTCCCAGATAGGTATTGTCAAAGGAGTGCATGGGGTGAATCCATGTGAAAAGCATCATCTTTAGATGTTGGATCTTTATTTCTATCAATTCAGTCTCTTCCTTGGAAACTATTATGGAAGAAGGCCACATTTCTAATATTTGATTTTCATCTTCTCTAACTTAAAATGTCTAATTATATACAGTGTATGGCCTAGTGAGGTGCACCTAGAAGTACAGACCTAGCTAGAGAATAAAGCTGCTGTTCACAATAGGTCACAAGAAGACAAAACCAAACTGATTTATGTCTCTTTCCCCAGTTACAGGAAACTGGCTATTATTTGTTATTCATGCCTGTATCGTTTTCGTAAAGAGATACAATATGAAACACACACTTCTAAAAAAATCTTTACCCAAGAGGCACAGAAGGGTTCATAAGAGCATAAAATGCTGTCCAAATTAAGCTGCTAAGCATGGGGGTATGAAGCATAATTTGAAAAAAACCAACAATGAAACATTTCTTTCCCAGTGCCTTAGCAATGATTTCATATTACTACTTCCAATAACTCTTTAGAACATGACTGGCTGCATATGGAGGAAAAGATCGAGAGCTACTTCTGCCATAAGCACACTCTTATGGTTAATTCACAGTATTTTTGCCAGATGCCTACAAGAGTTTCACCTCAAAGTGAAAAATATTAACGGTCACTTCCCACTTTTTGATCCTTATTTTGGAGAGCTGTACAGCAGGAAAATGTGGTTAACAAAAAGTGTAACAAGTTGGTTAGTTGTTGATTGACAGATTCTGGTGGTCAATGAGGAGAGTATCGGGGGAAAAAAAACTTAGAAAGTGTTTCTTTTTAGATTTTGAGAAAGATGTAGAGTTAGGACTTAGAAACTCTCCTCCCTCCAGACTATTAAATCGCTCTCATTTTTGCCCCCACCATGTAGATGATGTTCTGCATTTTACACAATAAATCTTTAAGTACAAGGAACATGGAGTGTTTTTTTGCGGTTAGTCAAAAGGGCCTGATTACACCTCCAGAGTTAACTCAAGAACAAATACATAGTTCTGAAAACCTAAGTAGTTACTGATTTGAAAGGTGCAATAATGCAAGGACATGATGTCATAAAGAATTGGGGCATTGTTTCCTTTCTTTGAGAAGTTTGCATTTCCAAAAAAGTTTAAATAACCAGTTAAACAACAAACCAAGCTGAGTAGTCCAATTATACATTATAGACCAATTTTTCAATTAAATTGTTGGTTCAATAAGATGTGTGCTCACATTTAGTGTTGTATCTGTCTAACTTTGACAGCTACTTTTAGTTGCTTGCAAAGTCAGAGTAGTTGTATAAACTTATTGGTTAGGCCGACAGCTGATCATTAAATGATTTAGCTGAAGGTAGAGTTGCAGCCGTAGATTACCATCTGCATTAGAAAATGTGATACTTTTAGGAACTTTGTCATAAAGAGTTAAATCCTCAATTTTGCAGGCTACTGTCTTGGCTCTTGACTCATCGGAGCAGCTCTTACACACTTGGGCTGACTTCAGATAGCATGGATACTGCTCTAAGTCCATTGTCTTAGTGGAGTGTCTCCTGGTTTAAGGTTGCATAAGAAAGATGCAAATCAGCTGTATGGCTCTGCCTGTGCAGCCAAGGGCATCCCACCCAGGGAGCAACCCCTTGCCTCCAAACCAAGTGGTGTAAGGTGGCTTCTAACTGTCTTTTCCTGAGCAGAGTGAATAACATAATGAGCATGTGGCCTACACTATCCTCTGGGCCTGCTGTGGTGCTCCCATGCCTTCAGATGCTGGTTTTGGAGTGTGTGTCTTTTTCAACAAAAATGTCTTAAACAATATGAGGAGTGCCACAGTCACGAGACCAGTGTTTTTGCAGCATGAAGTTGCAGGTAGGTGTTTGAGAAGGTGAGCTAGGTGTCCAGGCTGAAGGTGGATGCTGCCATACTCAGTTCAGTCTTTTTACAGGGATGATGTCAGGGTTAAACCATCCCGGGAAGCATGTGCAGCTTGATCCTGGAGGAACTGTCTGGATCACTCTGAAAGAAAGCTTGAGAATAATTGTAGGCAGTGAGACAATAAGAGTGAAACATAGAGGCAAAACACAGAGGTAAAGTATTTGTCAGTGGAGGCTGACCCCGTAAGACTCATTAATGGCAAGACCAAGGTCTTGTCACATAAATAGAAGTTATCTTACGGAAGGTCCAGCCTCATCAGTAAAGATCTGTACAGCTGGTTATTAAGAGGATTGCACAAAAATAGATAGTGGAAGCTTGCAAAATACAGAGTCACAACATGTGCTCATTTTCATTTGACATCAAAAAAGTCTGCCAAACAAATATTTTTGTAATGCATTATTGTGTGTACTCAAAAGAAAAATTCCGAAAAGATATCGCCAATGTTTCTAGCTGAACTGTTTTTTTCCTCAGGCAAGTAATCAGATTTTGGTAATGGTTTTAAATTGCGTGCTTACATGTTACAAATGCTTTTAAAGATTTTAAATCTGTACCTGGTTTATATTCAGATTGTGTCTCTCTGTAATTTAAATCTGGTACGGTAATGAGGAAAATAGTAACCGCAATAATCAAAACAAGATCATGGAATAAAAGTGATTAAAGTGAAAATGCAACCTAGCTGTATAAAATAGTGCTAATAGTAATAGCTGAAGCAAGGATATTTAAGATCTAAGGATCTTGCATTCTTTTTTTATGATCTAATAGAAGCTACTATTACAGCACTATTGTTTTGCTATAAGGCCTCTGACTAAATGGAAAAATGTTCTTTCCAAAGAACTTTCCTCAGAGACTTAATAAGCTGTTTTAGCCGAAAAGACATCTGATAAAAGTTACAAAATTCTTGCGATAAGTAAAAGTTACCTCTTCTAAAAAACCTCTCTCCTCCCCTCTCTCTCACTCTTTTCTTTTCTGAGTAACTGTAAATCCATTATGGTCACATTCGCGTACTGCGTGGTAAGCAACTGGGAACTGTTATAAGTTAAAGAACTAGTATTTGGCACTTATGCATGTAACTGAAATACTGTTTCTTCCTGCATAATTCGGGTGTGCTTTTCATCAGCAAGAATCTGTGTCTGTAGTGTGAAATTCCATTAGCTGATACTGGAATCGCCTTAATGCAATAGCAGCAATATGAAAAGGCTCATGTCTAATTCATTGCAGTACCCCCAAGCCTCCCCCCACCCCGATGGATGAAGGCATGATCCTCCTGTAAAAGAATGCTGCGTAGGCCTTCCTCCAGAATACAGCTCTCTGGGATGAAATATGGGACAAGTTCATTTTTTTGTAGACTTCAGGTACCCCTGACCTCTTGATCTTTTGTATGTCTCTATTTTTTTGGCTTGACAGACCACATGCCAACGTGCAGCCCAGAATTCCTCACCCGCGTGATTTATTGTTTACAGCTGTTCGAGTATTTCAGACATGGCAGCTGCTTTTCAGATGTCCTCAAATTAGAATGAAAGTCTTAGATAGAGGTCTTAATGCAAACCTGTGTGCTTGCAGAAAGAAGGGGGAAAAGCTAATGAAAAAATCATCTGAATTCTGCTCTAAAAGCTCTCAATTGATCCTAGCCTTGAGGGCAAAGGAAAATGTTTGGTTTATTTCGTAAGCTCATTAGGTGTGGGAGAGCCTATTTGGCATTTGCTATTGACCGGGCCTGAGCGAAAAGTGATCACCAGCAGGATGCTCAATAAGAGATCAATAACAAGCGTGTGATTGGATTAGCTACTTGATCAATGCTTTGTGCTAATATATTAACAAGCAAATTACCAGGCAGCCCATAAGAGCAGAGTGCTGACTATAATTGTATTACAAACTATCGTGATCTAATGACCCTTGAAGTGCAAAAGGTTATTTATACAGTCAAAAGGCCTAAAAGTACTTTGAGTGATGCTGCATTATTTCAGAAAGAAAATCTTTCCCTCAATTATCTAGCATTCAATCATGTGATTAAAATGGGTACATGTGTTTTGCATTCTTCCAAAATTTTCAGACCAGTTTTAGCTGGGCTGGTGGGAGAGAATGAGTGACAGTATTTCAGTGGGCAACTAATGGTGACAACGCTTCCACAAGAGCTGGGAAATAACTGGAGGGGAGAGTGGGGAAGGAGGTGGCTCCTGGTGGGACAGGAGAGCATTATGAAGCAGCACCAGAGATTGAGTGGGAAGACTGCCATGCAGCTGAAGGAATTGCTTAAAGGCACCCGAGCCCGCGGAGAGGGCTGTGCAAATACTTAAATTTAAATCTGAAAATTCCTTATGAAATTTAGAATTAAGATGTAAAGTATTGTAAAAACAGAAATCTCACACTTTCTATAGAGTCTGTGTTGGCTTAATTTGTCTACCACGAGACCAGAATAAGGTATCTGTTGCTTGGATTTACTTTGCCTGGGTTCTCAGCATGCAAACTGTATCTTTTAGGTCTCTGTAAAGAGCAGAAAAGTGTGTTTAAAAGCAAGATCAGTGTGTGTCTTGAGACAAGGGGACAAGCTTGTCTTCTAAAGGGAGGTCATCCTCCCCCTCTATTCTGCCCTGGTGAGGCCGCATCTGGAGAATTGTGTCCAGTTCTGGGCTCCCCAGTTCAAGGAGGACAGGGAACTGCTGGAGAGGGTCCAGCAAAGGGCTACAAAGATGATTAGGGGATTGGAGTGTCTTCCTTATGAGGAAAGGCTTAGGCACTCGTGTCTTTTTAGTCTAAAGAAAGGAAGACTGAGGGGGGATCTTATCAATACTTAAAGGGAGGGTGCCAGGTAGATGGGAGCAGTCTTTTTTCAGTGGTGCCCAGTGATAAGACAAGAGGTAATGGGCACAAACTTGAACATAGGAAGTTCCATCTTAACATGAGGAGGAACTTCTTTACTTTGAGGGTGGCAGAGCACTGGAACAGGCTGCCCAGAGAGGTTGTGGAGTCTCCCACTCTGGACACATTCAAAACGCACCTGGATGCCGTCATGTGCAACCTGCTGTAGGTGACCCTGCTCTGGCAGGGGCTTTGGACTAGATGATCTCCAGAGGCCCGTTCCAACCCTGACCATTCTGTGATTCTGTAAATTTGGTCCTCGCAGTTAAATGGAAAATTAGGAAAAATTATTGTAACAAAACCCCCCCAATTCTATTCACTTTCTAGTTAGTTCTCAACTTTCCATTGTATAGTGCAAAACCCAAACCGGTTTTATTTCTGTTTTTATGGTCATTACCCCTGATATACAGCAGGAACAAGGCAGGTAAGCACACAGCTGTTAAAAAAAAAAAGCGCTCGTGAAGTCCTAGACTTCATATGCACCTGGACCGACGTTTTAGCTGCAATTTCAGATTTCCAAGGCTTTGCTGTTGCCCTCCCCCTTCCCTTCCCCTTTGCCTTTCCTCCCTTCAGAGGTGAGGCTGAAACGATGGCAGCGAGCTATTACTTGGGGGCAGGCGGGGGGCTCTGCTGCGGCTCAGGGGCTGAGGGGCACCCTGGCCGCGGCCACCAGCGAGGGGCAAGGCCTGGGTCGGGTTCCCCGTGGTGACCAAGGTCCCTGCCTGGGCTGACAGCGGCCGGCCGCAGCTGACAAAACAAGCTGCCAGGCTGCGGCCCTCGGGGTCCTGCTCCGGGGGGAAGAGGAAGCGCTGTCAATCAATTTGCACACACGTAGAGCGGGAAACATGATCGCCGATGGAGCTGCTTCGGGTTTTGACGGGTGCTTGTCAGTGGTTTCTGATTTCTCAGGCGAGTAAGGGTGTTTCTCCCCGGCGCAGACATGGCCAGGAGGGTTACCTGCAGCATCGGCATGGGCTGGTTCTCCCTGTGTGCGCCCGGATAAAAGGAGCGTTTTTGCCCATTTTCCTTCACTCTGTGTCTTTTTATTTTTTTTGTATTTTACAGAAGGAGCTTCCCACAGATGTCAGATGATGAAACGGGGCTCTCTGACAATGATGGCTTCGAACCATGTGTGATTCATTTGACTTCTCCTTTCTTTTCTTTCCCGTTTTAGAATTCCAAAGTGACCGTCTGAAAGTGAATGTTTTCACAGCAACCAACACCTTTACAAATGACTTCAAAGTAATCCATTTCCTTTCTAAAGCCACATGTTAGGACTTGAAAAAATATCTGCAGTCACTTTTTTAAAGCATGTTTGGAAGAATTAAAAATTATATATATATTTCTTATTTCAGCTACAGGTCTTATTTACCTTAAAAATTTATAGGCCCCAGACAATACAATGAAACTAATTGCCTGTGACAGAACAGCTCAGTCAATTGGTCTTCAAGTCACCAGGTCACTCAGCATAATTTCAGCACATACGTTATACTGTATGTGTCCACAAGGAAATTACTAAAGGAACATTTTGCCGTGCATCCTCCTAAGCAAGCCCATCCAAAATCTTGCTTGCCAATTTTAGACTTCAGTTTGAAGTTGAGGGTAGCAAAGAAGGGCATAATTTCAAAACAGTGTTGAGCCACTAAACTAGTTATCATTTTTACTTCAATTGGTTATTGCTCCATAAGTCAAAAAGATATACACGCTCCTATCACCTGCAGTGGGAGGGAAAAAGAGTGGTCACATATAGTTTGTGGTTTAGCTAGTTTCTATTCATCCTAAACTTAGGGTCTAAAACTCCTTGGGAGATTTTTTGGTAAGAAATAGATATATGCCATTTAAATTACTATTTTTTGGTGTATTTTCTCACAGTCATTCTGATAACTACACTTGATAAAATCAATTACTTTTCAGATTTTGAGTTTTCCACAAAGGGTTCTGTTAGGTTATTATAGACTAAGAAGTCTGATAGTTGGGAATGCTGTTCACTTTGTGCAGCTTGAACACATCCTTGCAGCTTAAAATAAATATTAACTTTTTTTGCCCTGTAGCAAATCCTCTCTCCCAGTCTTCACAGGCAGCAGGTTCCCTTCCAGTAATAACAGTGATATGGAAAATTGTAGCTCCTGACTAAGATAAGGTTTGCCAAGATTGGACTGAGAGCATTTTTAATGACAATTTATAAATCATTGCCAACTGTAGTCCAATACTGTTATGTCACAACCTGCAATATAAAACAAACCCACAAAGTGGAGTTAGTCATTACATCTTCAGTAGAGAATAATGCTTCTTTACTAAACAGTAAAATGCCATTTAATTCTTAAGCTTCCGTAACTCATCCACAGGTTTATCAAATGCTTAAAATGAGCCGTTAGAGAAAATCCTACATCTTAGTAAACTTCCCTAAAGCTATTAGCTCTTTTTGTGAAGCTGTAACATAATATTGCTCTCCATTGCACACAATATATGGCTAATTGTACTTCTAGGAATAACTGCTGGAGGTGTTTCTTCCTGGAAGGAAGCGTTGCACAGGGTGAACCCCACCTTCTTCAGTGAGGGCCATCTGATGAAATGTCTAGTGAAAAAGTAGTGCCCCTACACCGTGCCTTGTGATGGCTGGTTGGTGAGTCTGAGCTGGGAGGCAGAAGACTGGGCAGCTGATTGTGAGAAAGAGAGGGAGAGAGAGAGAAAAAAAGAATTCGATAGTTTCTTAACTGTAGGCCAGGCTGGCGGTACTGTGTAACAGGCTGGGAAGATTAATAATATACTGCTAGGCCATTTCAGTGGCGCCACTAAATGGATAACTTAAAAGAGAAATTGAATTGGAACCTTCTGACTGGTTTATACATTTACTCACACAGTGGCAGCCTTTGAAGCACAATCCGTTATGCTTCAGACAACCAGCTAGATAAAACGGGAGAGTCCCAAGCATATACTTTTCAAAGCCATAACCCCACTCGAGCATCATGGCCTTGGTTTGTATCTAGAGTGATAATAACTGTGTGTCTCAGGATGGGCATATCTTCTTCTAAGAGCAGAAACAGTCACCATACCCTGGGAAACAGTGGAAGCAGTTCTGTCCTCTTCTGATGGGAAAGGAAAAGATTGGTATCGTGCTTATCTCAACACCTTAGATGATAATGTTCAGAGCCTTCCTTTCTCCACCTGACACCATGTAATTCCTCACTGCAATGGTATTATTTTCTGGGCTACAGAAGAAAGTGGTCTTGAGAATAAAATCCTACTGAGACACAAGAGATAGCTTTCTTCTCATAGAGTTTCTTTCTGGGCTTGCTTCAAAACCCAGACAGGCATCCCTGCTTTGGTTATAGTTGGCTTGAATTTCAACCCTTCCTTAAAAAATGTGGGGCAGTGAGAAGATGAAATTTCTTTTGAAATGAAAACTGAGATTGAGACATAACCATATGAAGTCAGGAATTTAGACCGCAGGCTAGGCATAAAGTACCTATGCTTTAATCAGGCCTATCTCTAAGCCTGTTTTATGACCATTTCATCCTTGTTCTTTGATGAGACCATTTCAGGGTTTCGTTCACATTAAGTCTTGATTTATACTTAAAGAAGTTAACTGTTGGCACTGGGAATCAGTAGCACTGTAACTGAACAAGGATGAGTAGTTGTCACGAATCCTGATTTAGGATCCTGCCGACTACGCCAATTTGTCGTGAATGGGCGATTTAGACTGCTTAAAGAACCACTGTCAAAAGTATCAGCAAAAGTGTTTGTATTGAAATACGATGTTTTAAACTTAACAAAGTTTGATGGCAAGGTTCACTCTATTACTTACTGCACGAAGGATGTAACAATGATTTAAAACTACCAAGACAGAATTGAAGTTACCAAGACAAAATCAAAATTACCAAGACACAAATCAGTTACCATAATACAAGGTTATGTGTGATGTCAGTCGCTTACCAAAGATCTGCAGCTGGTGAAAGGTCTCTCTGCCTCAAGGAGCAACCGTGAGAGGTGTCCCAGCTCAAGGGGAGATCACTGCCACGCAGCCAGCTGCTTAGCAGGGAGAGCTCAAAGAAGGCTCACTTAGGCTGTCGTATTTATGGAATAAAGTGGTTGGCTAGTAGTCAAATTACATGCGATGGAAAAAGTATGCATGACACTGCTTCACTGCAGAGGACCCTCGGAGAAAAGGAAACCCCTCTACGAGTGAAGGGGATCAAGTTAACCAGGCTAAGGGACTCGTGTGGGCAGCACAGCTCTGAGACCCAGCATTACCGTAGGGTAAGTGACCCTTCTTTCTTCCTTGGCTGACTCTCCCGGTGGTTTAGAAATTAATGAGGAAGAAGGGGGTGCAGCAGGGTAAATCCAAAGAGTATGTAGGCAAGGATTATAGAAAAGCTTTACCGAGGTAGCCATCGGGTAGCCAGTGATTGGCATCAGAGTTCTCTGCATCCACTTTTTTTTTTTTTAAGCAACAAACCCAAATACCTTCCTTGTGGGATTGGCCCCCTTGTGAATCCCCTGAGTTTTTAAGAGAGTCTTTTATTGTATTGCCTTTCCTGTACCTCTGGTTAGAGCTCTTGCCCAGGGATTTCTAACCTGCCAGTGGTCCAGCTCACAGGCATGAAGCACCTGAGTCTTCCACGGCCCAAATCGGTGCTCTGCGTGCTATTGTTGTTGAGGTACATTCTCTCTCAACTCATTCTAATTAAAAAGACCGTTTCATTAGTGCAGGATCTGGAACTCTGTTCCGCTCAGTTCCAGCTCGCAGTATAGGTCCTTCTAATATTTTTTCAATGTCTCTAAGTGAAATGGTTTCCAACCTTTTCCTACACACTACAACATCTTTTCAGATCAGGACCTCTCAGTTGTAAAGTAATGATTGTATTGTTGTTATATTGTCCAAATAATGAGTTGTAACTATACAATATTTACAAACACTTCTATTAAAATATTTTGCATATGGTGTGGGTAGGAAAAAGGGAAAAATAAATAGCTGTTAGCATAGAACAGGTTTTATTCTTTTTCTTCACTGCCTGGAACATTATGTGTGCAACTTCCAAACATACTTGTAAAACTGACTCTACACATATCCAGAGGAAGAGAAACAGGTATTCTGTGTGTGACAGTGATGACCTGGCATTTTTGTCTTTCTTTTCTCCCTTGCTCATCGCAAAGCAATACAATGCAAGGTATCTCTGCCATATACATAGTTTAAGGGGTGCACATCTGCAAAAGTACTATAGCATGGGTATTTCTGAGAGTCAGTGGCATTTCTTACTCTTATTAGTACTTTATTGAAAAATAAATTTAATGGAATTAGTAAACATCAAAGTGTGCAGAATATCCTTGCACATATATCAACATACCAAACAACTTTCCAGTATTGTTAACTGCAGAAAAATCACTGCCGAGATTTACCAACTCTATGCACTTCAAAACAGCTCACTTAAAATCCCCCATTCCTTTGATCAAATACCTGGAAAATATGCCTTAATGCATTGACAGTCTGGAATAATCATGCTTTGGTCATTCTAATGCATAGTTAACGTTCAAAATCACATACAGATTTTTGAGATAGAACAACTTTCCTCTTTTTTTTTTTTTTCTGCTAGTATTGCATTGTGCTAAGGCAAAAGTTCAGTTGCTTTGCAAATTTGTAGGAAATGTTTTCACACTTAACATTCAGAAATTATTTTGTTGGTGATATGGTTGCCCACCATTGCGGTCAGCATTGCATCAAGGTTTTCGTGATGAACCTTGATGTACAACTGCATATATAAGCCTTTCATTCAGACATTTATTTCTTATTCTCTGTGTGGTGCAGGATATCCTACAAAAACTAGTTATGATTGTAAAGGAAATAGTTAGTTAATAATGGAAAGCAAAAAGTCCTACGGTCCTTGCACACCCCAAACTGTCTTTATATTGTAGGAATATTCCAATATGAGCCATTATTTTCCACTGTGTCTTACAGTCACTAGTTAATGTAATCTCACTGCACATCTATAACGTCAGCAATTATTATTATTAGCTCAATTTCTTATGCAGGAAAACAGACATTGAACATCTGAGCAATTTGTTCAAAGACTTACCTCAGCTGAATGAGAAAGCAATGAAGAACATCCAGATCTATCCTTAACCACATGACAATCCTGCCAGACGTAAAAAGGCATATTGAATTCTACTTAATCAGTTCTTGGAGCCTGATAAAACACTCACCAATAAACTTTGATGAAATAGACACTTTCAAAGTATTAATGATTGGCCACTACCATTACTTTATAAGTAATTAATTATGTTATAAAGACGGAATTGTCCCTCCCATCTGCTATATGGATTTCTCTATGTATCATGCCTGCATTTCTGTACTAAGGCATTTATGTGTGAATGTCACTTCTAAAGAATTTAATATTCTTAACACTAAACAACTAGTTCCTATCTTTCAGACATTTCATTCATGTTAACTTTTTTTTTATTTTTTAAATTGAACACTAGTATATATTGGCTTAATACTTATGGCAAATCGTTGAACCATTCTCGTTATTCCCAGTAGATGAATTGATTAAGTAATCTATTCTGAGCATATTAGTCATTCTGCAAACTTTCCAGTGGTCCTTGGTGGAGCCTGCATTTGTATGAACGCAAGTTTTATGTGCAAATCATTTTTATGGGTCTTTCAGCACCCTGTCATTTTTGTGCAAAATCAATAGAATGTGCACACATCAAACCTCATTTAGATGTGAAAATAGCTTTCATACCCATGAAGAGAAGCCATTTTGGAAAACACAGGGGTTTTTTTTCCTTCTCAAGTCAAACTTGGCTTCTAAGAACACCTAGGCAGGACTACGAAGTGCCTCCAAAAGTATCCCATTATTCCATGTTACTCTCTTTTTACAATGTATGTCTGTATTTATTTCTTTGTTTATCCAATGTCTTTCAATGTGTGCAAATATGTGTGTTGATTTGGTAGTGCTCTAGTATTTAAAAATGTTCTTTACATTTCTGAAAACTTTAACTTGTTCTTTGTGTTGTCCATTGCCACTGTACTACCTGCAATATATTTGCGTAAGTATGTCAATGAACAAACTTTAGTGATTGTAGAGGGTCTGTGCATTTGTGAATACAATGATCAAGTGGTATTTCATTTCTAATTTGTATTTGTGGAACATTACCCCAAGGTAAAAGAATATTCACAGTATTATAAATTATGAGAAAGGGCTTCTTGCCTACTGAATGAACTACATATCCAGTTTGTGCTTCACTAAGCTTTCTGAAGAAGGAATGCTACCGATATGTAGAAAATAGTACAATATATTGGAATTTCCTTTACTTTTTCATCTTTCTTTCTCCTTCGAAACTCAGTTAAAAGCTGTTGGAGTGCTAGGGTTGGAAAGGGGAAAAATTAAATTTCAGAAGGCCCAAACTGAAAATAACGAACACAATCTTAACATTATCCTCTGTACACAAATATCATGGTAAAGACTTTGAAGCTGTGATGATGTATCAACCTCTGTTCAGGTCCCTGGTTTTGTCCAGGTTACAGATTTAGGGGAAATTATGAAAGAATGTGGCTCCTCAGAGATCCTCTGCTTTCCTCGTTCAGTCGCTGATTGTGTGCAGGGGACAAAATATGAGAGATTTCTTGAAGAGAACGACGAATGATTTAGTGATGCACTACTGCTTCACTCCTCTTCTCCTTCCAGAACGGGAGGGCATGAGACAGAAATCATGTACACTGTTTACATGTTTTATGTAAACAATGTCCGTGTCATTCAATTAAACGCTGTGGCCCTACATTGGAGCTATATCACTACAAACCTGAAATTATAATCTGGATGAAGGCTGTTTGATAACACATATACACAGAGGGCAGAGCTAGAAGCATGAAAATGTCACATTTATTTCTGAATCTCTCTGCACTTCTCTTTAAAAGCCATACTATAATTTCAGTGTAGTTTTTATAGAGTTTTATGCAGACATGCATACATAGAGATAACTTTCACTGAGATACTTTCAGTGCCCATTGTGAACGACTAAGAATGAAGAGCAAATAAGTAGTTCGAGAGCGCTGCATTAAGTTCTGTTTTGCTGTGTAGATGTTTCTGAGTCTTACAAGAATTTACACCAAGTAAAGTCCAAGTAACATCTTTGGAATGCATTTGCAAAGCAATTTGTAAAATAGTATACATTTACATCCTTCAAAACTGGGGAGAAATATGGCTGGTATGACCCCCCACATTGGCTGGTATATCCTATGTCCCATTTAATTTACATAAGTGGCTCCTTTAAAAAAACAGAATCTGTGGCAAAAATTAGGGATGTGGCATAAGTAGTGATACTGCTCCATTAAAATGCTGTTTTAGGATGGTGAGCAGTAAACCTGATGTTCACTCTTGCACAAATAATTGTTTTTAATGAATTAATGAATAACATTTAAGGAAATTTGAAAAAAGGAACAGATTATCATTTCATTTTATGGCCAGGTAGTAAGAGGGTTAACACGTTTTGCTACAGTTGACAGCACAGAGTAGCAAATTCAGATCTTGTCCAATATTCATTTTTAAATGCTAAAAGAAAATACAGTTCAACTCATGGAAACACCATTCAACCTTTTTAATTGAGTTCATCAGTCACTGGCCTTTTATATTTTTATTTACTTATTTGGTTGTTTTAGAAAAATTCTCCATTGCATTAACCACATTAAAATCCTTCTTCAGAATAAGATCAACATCGGAGGCTAAATTTAAACCTCAGGAAAGGTAAAAGAATCTTTAATTTATGAAACTGAACAAGTAGACTTATCAAAACATCTCTAGGGCTTTAATGGGGGATATCTATAATTCTCTGAATTGTATTCCTTTCACAGTGATATTTTGTAATTCCATTCTATTACCCTTGCTTAACATTAATGAGATAAAAAGATCACATTATGGCGATTGATGTTCTTCAAATTAAATGCACGTTTCCATGTACAAAGCTGTCTGCTAATTTAAAAAACATAGCATGTAACATAGAATCATGACCATGGTCATCACTCAGCTGGGATCAGATAGCATTTTTTATCTATTCATTGGATTTAACAAGGCATGAGATGGAAGCAGAATACAAAGTGTGGGTAGATTATCCCATATCCCCCCTTTTGGCCACTTCTTGGCAATCTCAGCAAGGAAACTGAGGCTTCATGTTGCCATGGAAATAAACCTCAAGGTCAAAGGGGCATATGGAAGGTCAGGCAATGACAAAGGAACATCTGAGAGGCCATCTGGATGAGTGACCTGACATAATTAGTCATTAATCCCACTCTTGGGAACAATAGAGTTAGCCGAGAATGTGTTTGGACTTTGATCGTGGTCAGGGTGATCTCATGGGGAAAAGGGAAGAAAGCTCCACTTGGTAACTAAGCAGATTACCCTGGCATGCTGTTAACTAAAGAAGAGTAGTCAGAAGAGGCCGGTGGGATATGCATTTTACATATGCTGTGTTTTCCCTTTAGTTACTACAGGCCTCTCTAGAGCCATGTGGCTCTAGGATTAGCTTTTGGGTAGTGATTTTTTTTTTTTTTTTTAACAGTTTTCAATGAAAAGAGAGCAAGTGTCCCAAAATACTTCGCTTAAAATTCCCAGGCAACAGATGGGAAGAGAGCTGAAGAGCCAAAGGCATCAGCCAGCTTGGTTTACAGGTGTCAATATTTACTAAGCAGAGTTGGCCGGGGTGCCTTTTGGGAAAAAAGGGAGAGAATGGCTAATCGGTAAAACAATAGCAATCATCCCTGTTGCCTGTTTTATACTGAATGGTTAGAATTATAAGATGACCGAGTGTGTGGCAAAAGCTCCCCATCAGCATCTGTCTTTCTGCTCCCACTCCTTTCCCTTGCATGTCATGTTTTCATTATTGAGACCAGTGCCTTGACGAGAAGATATCCCTCACGTGTATCTGAGATTCTTCTACTTGAAGAGTTGGTGATATTTGGTGATTGATGGTCTACAGTGTTGTGAGGTGTGAATGTGATAATGGACTACAGTAAATGCATGCAACACAGGACAAGCAGAAATTCATTTTCCTTGGGATAAAAAAATACGCTTTTAACTGTGCCATCAAAGGAAGTAATAAATGAAATAGACAAAGGAGACTGTAGAGTAAGAACAGAGGGAGATTTCAGAGATAATGTTTGGGTTTTTTTTTTCAAATCAAGTGAAATGCAGCATGTAATGTGCTCATTTTCAGTGAGGGTATATTTGTTAAGTATTTTCCTCTTAAATAAAAAAAATAATATTTGTTCCATCATGTTGTACAATCTTTGCTTTCATGTATTCTCTTTGCCTGTGACAAAGGCATTTTCCTAGGCTAAGAGCAAAAGCTAAGCCACTGATACTTCACTATAAATACAAGTAGGCATCCAGGAACCTCCATGGAGAAGGTCAGATATGACACCAGCAACTGCAATGCTTTGCTGTCCCTCTGTAATGAAAGTAACTTTTGCAAATAATTTCTGCCACCAACAGGTTCCACATTTTAAATTAAGTCTTTAATAATAGACCAAACCCAGGAGGAATATGTGTTGCTTCTCTGTAATTAGTACTCGATTTAATAGTGCACAGATGAAACCCAGTATTCTCCTTTTGTTGTGATTTTGACACCAAAGGCCACTATTCTTTACCAAGATCATATGATTAATCTGTTTTATTAATAAACAGTAGTTGTAACCCAGGAAAACATAATATTTGGCAGTAAGAATCGTCAAAATCCTTGGAAACTGTAGGTTTGTCACACTCTTCATTCCCTTTAAAATTATCAAGTGAGAGACTGACAAAACTGTATTGGTTTGTACTTTCAGAGAACTATATGGTGGTTATACTATGAACATCTAAATCCATTACCCAACTAAAAATTAATTTCACTTTTGTATTTCAGTTTTCCTAACAACATTTTATGGACTATAAGAAATTGCTGATGGCACTCCAGAAATGAAGATATAAGCTATATTATCTTTGAGGAAAAGTTATTATTCCTTGAAGCACAATCAGTATCATAGCTGTCATTAATGGATTGGACCTTAATAAACAGACTTTGCATGAATAAACACAAATCAAATATTGTCAGCTTCATAAGAACATAGAGTCAATTTTGGCAAAATTTCAGCATTACTCGGGAAGGAATAATCCAGCCCACATGATCAGTGGCGTTCACACAATGGCAGAACTCAAAACTATACAGGATGCGGAAGACATTAATTTGGAACAATCTATGAGCAACAAATAGCCTCTTTATATTTTGCGAAATCATCTTGTTTTCATTTGAGAGAATCATGCTCTGCCCATTTTATTAGGGAAAAAGATTTCCACATTGTCCCATTTTCTTTTTTCTTTAATTTTTTTTAAGAATAAGAGTGGAGAAGAGGGGGATTATGTAATATGTTGGCCATTGTGCACGACTTCAGTGTGAGATTATATTCTTCCTTCCTTTAACAACATATTCAGACGCAAGCACTTGACTTGAGTAACAGTATTCTAGCCTTCACAGATAATAAGTGCTAGCGTAGAATCAGTTGAGAGAAGTCATTGTATTCACAGCGATGAACTTCCAAATCTATAGATTCTTTTATGTCTTTATAGTAACAATATGATCTGTTCATAGGACTTTATCCAGACTTCATGTACCATACTCTCCATGAGTAAGTCAGAACAGAATGGCTGAATGGGGATATAAACAGGCCATTGTTAAATAGTATTATTGCATTGCCTAAGGTTTGACTTGGAGTTGTTAAGATATTGTATTTCAGAATGACTCATCCCAGTGCCAGCGGTAACAATCTGCATTTGGTTTCATTTATCAGTACTATTAAATAAAATACATCTTCCGTGTCCCTGCTGCCTAATACATAGACAATACTCAAAGGAGAAAACCTTTCCCCTGTGGAGTTTGATTTAACAACTCTATATCATGCAGGGATGTGTTGTTTTCATACATTTCAGTTTGTTTCTTTCTTGGTTGTGTATACTTTTGAAGATAAGACCTTAATCTCCTTGTTTTAATTAACATTTGGGGAGATTTGAAAGTGTTTAGAATCATAGAATCATAGAATCATAGAATGGTTTAGGTTGGAAAGGACCTTGAAGATCATCGAGTTCCAACCTCCCTGCCATAGGCAGGGACACCTCCCACTAGACCAGGTTGCCCAAGGCCACGTCCAGCCTGGCCTTGAACACCTCCAGGGATGGGGACTCAACAACCTCTCTGGGCAACCTGTTCCAGTGCCTCACCACC
>VUYV01000172.1:969976-982126 GCA_008711295.1 Anarhynchus alexandrinus
ACAGTTTCCCTAGTCTTTCTTTTCTCACTGACATATTTAAAGAAAGATTTCTTGTTTGTCTTAATATCCCTTGCCAGATCCAGTTCCATCTGGGCTTTAGCTTGTCTAACCCAAGTTTAATTCTTGATCTTTTTGTCATCTACCACAGGCAGGGTCACGTTGTCCCTCAGTGAGAAATTTCTGCCCTTCATGCAAGGAGTAAGAATGACACTACA
The DNA here is from genome assembly GCA_008711295.1 of Anarhynchus alexandrinus. Taxonomy (NCBI): domain Eukaryota; kingdom Metazoa; phylum Chordata; class Aves; order Charadriiformes; family Charadriidae; genus Anarhynchus; species Anarhynchus alexandrinus. The sequence continues at coordinate 970,192 of VUYV01000172.1, forward strand.
GTTTATTCCCAACTTTGCATAGGTTTCTTATATTCCTCTTCAGAATTACTAAAGCTTTGCGTACAAGAAATCTGGGCCCTAATCTACCGATTTCACTGTATGTGCCAACACCTGACTGATGACTGCCAGGCTAGGCAAGCTGGCATTTTTCTTTAGACCCTGAGCCTGGGTTTCTGGTGTCTTTGTTGCAGTTGTTCTCTCATGAAGTGGGGTGGGGGACAGAAACTAGCTGCTGAAAACAATAAAGCCTTTTTTTTCTCCAGCTTTCTCTCAACTGCATCTGTCTGAGGGCTCCTTGTTTGCTCTAGCGCTCCCCTTTCCTCCCAAGTCAATGAAACTGATAGGAAATTAAAAAAAAAAAAAACACACTTTCAGCTTTTAGCCTCTGCTTTCCAGCCCGGATTCTGTGTGGCTTGGTCTGGTTCTGGCTCACCAAAGAAAGCCCAGGCCATCAAGTGATGCTGGCTGTTATCTTGCTTGGGATCACAACCCAGAGCTGGGGTTTGCACCTCAGCGTGGGCACTGAATTAACTGGTGGTGGAGGCGTGTGTGATTTCATACAGCAAAGCTGCAGGACTAGAGCCTTCATTTCCACCTACCTCTCACAATATTCTGTAATCCCTGAGCTGCTCTGTTTATTCTCTCAATACTTGATTGAAAAATGGCTTAGAAATACTGAGAAAATTCTGGTGATAATTGAAATATCGATTGAGTACTGCTATTGATATTCTACCTTGGAAGATTCATAGCGCTCTGAGGTTATTTCCAATCCTGTTATTTGTTTTCACAAAATGGAAGCCAGAGGTTATGAGCTGATTTCTTATGACCTAGAAACATTCCAGATATAGACAAAGAAGTTGCAATAAGTTTACTGCTTCTTCTGAATTTGTCATTCCATGTAAATGAGAAAGAAAACCAAAAACCTCTGAACTCAATTTTTACTGCTAGTCTTCGAAGACTGACAAAGTTATAAAAATATTTTTAAAAGGAGCTCTAAAGCAAGTTTTTCCAGTATTAAAATCTTATTTAAAAATCTAAATAACAAATAAAAAGTGATGCTTTTTGAAACTAAAAATAATTTAGTTTCATATGGGAAAGGTAAATAAATAGAACAATGCACATAGTTCCTAAAGAAACATAGTAAGCAAAAAAACCTATAGCTGAATTTTCTTCTTTTTTTCATAACAGGAATACTGAACATTTACTTCCTTGTAAGACAGGAACTTAAACTTAGGTCTTGAAGCTGACGTTTCAGATCAAAGACCACTTTGGAATAAGTTTTACTTTACTACTTAATCTGTTTAGTAGTACACTTCAGGAAAAAAAATCCTCAGAGGAAAATAATTATGTTTGAAGAAAGCTTAATGTGTTAAGATTCATATTAATTCAGTGCTAAGATTCATATAGCAAGCCTTAAATTTGCTAGTGAAGTAGATAAACCTTCTACTCATATTGTCATACTGTTATTACAGAATTCAGAAACAGGACTGAAAATCCTGTTGTTGACTGGGTAAACCAATTAATTAAACTAATATGTAAACTCGATACCCGTCTGCAATGTTCTATGCCTGCAACTGTTACCATAAAAGCAAAAAATAACAATTTTGTTATATTACAGTTCATTTGAAAGTATACCTGTGCTATAAATGAAATGTTCTGTGACTGATGAACTGTCCTAAAATCTTCTCTAAAAGAAATATGAACTTTTTGTCCTATGATTTGGGAACATGTGATCAAAGTATTACATATATTCATGGAGTAAAAGCGAACATCACTGAAATAATAATTCCAATCAAGCAAATAGGAGAAGCAGTTTTCTAATATGTTTGAATTTAAAAGGGAGCATAACGTATTAAAATTGTCCTAAGCACATATCTGTCAAGACGACTAATGAAGGGCCTAAAAAGGCCTTAATATTTCTTACTCACATTCATGAATATATTGCTGGACTGAAACTCACAATGTTTGATTTATGGTGCTCTTAAAAGAAAAGAAAAAAAGAGTTGAAACACTCTATGAAGTGATGTCAGACATGTCAGGTATCATTCAGATAAAATAAATGTTTTCAGAAATCATCTGAGTGATGTCTGCCGAACTCTCAGAAGCCACTCAGTGTCCACTCCGGCAGCTTTCACTGTTAGGAGTGGACTCCACAAGGCTACAGTAAGTGCCTTCCATCTTTATGTAGCACACAAAAAAAGCTAGAGCTGAAAGATGAGTGCCACAACAGGTAGCATGCTCAGAAACAGAAACACCTACACTCAGAATCCTTAGAAGAAATCTTGAAGGACTGTTGTCTGGCGGTCTGTTCTGTCTAATTGACCACATCAGTAAATCATTAAGCTTATTCTTTTAGTTCTCCATCTTCATCACCCAAAATGAAAGTGTTTCAGGGATGAAGTGCAGACTCTGGAGGGAACATACAAATGCTCAAGCTCTGAAAATGGGCTTAACCATTTTTACTGTAAAGTGCAGATGGAGGGGACTTGTGTGCTATTTTTGAGACTAACATATAACAGGTTGGTCTTTATTACTTTTCAGGTTTACATTACTGGTTTCTGAGAGAGCTATTCTGCTCTGTTTCAGAGCAAAGTTAAAGATGCAAGTTTAAATCACTAAGAGTCATGGCTTTCAGTCTTCACCTGTTTGATTTTGCTTTCAAAGGGACTGCATGTATCCTCACAGCCAGTTCCCAGGTCTTAGCTGGGAGCCAGGATCAAACAGCTGAGAGATGATAGAAAACAGGTCCATAAACTACTTCTCACTTATTCCCAAACATATGAGCACTTCCAACCTGCTTGTTTGATTTTGGCATGAGGCAAGTTCAATTTAAGTTTTAGTCTTATGTTATCAGCTTGCCTCTGCCTTGAAAAGGAAATGCTCGCAGAGGTATTGCTGGGAAGCAGTTTAGGAAGCTGCTCCTTGCTGCCTCTCAGCTGTACGCTAATGGCTTCCAGCTGAACTAACTGCAATTCATGCTTCTCCCCCAGCCTGTCCCCCTGCAAACCGCGGCTGGAGACGGCCACAAGCCCAATCAGATGTCTTGGGTATCAGAGCCGGGAGCCACTGTTTCTTAACAGTAACTTTACTGCTTTCCTGCCTATCTCCAAGTGAGTTCCTGTCTTCAGCTCTGCTCCTTCAGTGGTCTTCGGCGAAACGGGGTTAGCACTCGCCTAGGCGGTGTCTGTGCTTCAGCTGGGAGCCATTAACTGACAGCTTGTGAAATGGCAAGGAACAATTTCCTAATTGCCTGTCAGCTGTAGCTGCCTGAGGAACTCTTCCAGCATGTGTCACAGTAAAGTCAAGCAGGTTATTTCGGTTATTTCAAACAACCCCCAGCAGAGATTTAGGCTACTCTGGTTTCATTTTTTTTGTGTGATGGATTTGTCTAGGAGCACTCAGAAATTCTGTCTGGGGAAGGAGGAAGCCATACATCCTTAAAAACTCTCCACTTGCAGTTACTTGCTGTCAACCCAGACACAGCTATCCATGGCCTCGTTGCACCAAGGGAAGTTTAGATTGGATATCAGGAAAATTTCTTCACCGAAAGGGTTATCGAACATTGGAACAGGCTGCCCAGGGAAGCAGTGGAACTGCCATCCCTGGAGGTATTTAAAAGACAGGTAGATGTAGTGCTTAGGGACATGGTTTAGTGGTGGTTTTGGCAGTGTTAGGTTAATGGTTGGACTCAATGATCTTAAAGGTCCCTTCCAACCTAGACGATTCTATGATCACATGGTCACACTCTGTGCACATGAGGCACAGAGTGAGGAAGCGCACTGTGACCCTGGTGGGGATGGAGACCATGAAGGTTTGCCAACAGTCCGGAGTACACCCTGGACAGAAGCACAAACATCGCTGGCGTGTGTATAACTTGCATGCTGTTTTATTGGGAAGGTAGCGGAGAGAGAAGTCAGTGCCTGCCTTTTGCATAACCGCTTACTGACAGAAGGATTCATGCAGCAGGAGAGACACCTATGTTAACCACTCCAGACCCTGTTCAAATAGCTTCAAAGCCAAATCTTGCATGAGGCTGTTTTACCTGCCAGGGTACAGAGGAGTCTGGGCCAGGGAATGCTTTACCATTACTCTTAAAGCCAAACATCAGCACAGCCAGGAGTGCAAGAGCCTTCTGGTCAGAAGAAGAGGAGGGAAGAAGTGAGTTTATATGTCTGTAGCCTATTTGTTAGAGCTGTGAGGTGTTAGACTGGGTTTATGTTCCTGTTTCCTGAATGGTTTGTGTATTTTATCTTAGCCAGTTTTATATATTATTGCCCCAGGAGCTGAGCAAGTGGGAGTTAAACTGCATTTTGTTTGAGTTTTCACCTGTGCAAGCTCCATAATCAGGGATCTTCCAGTGACAGTATGCTGCCACTCACCACAGTGGCAGTAGTCGGTATGGAGAGGAGCAGAAAGGGTGATTGAAACACCTCAGCTTTATCTCACTCAGGGCGGTATATGGAGGGACAGGGACTTGGAGCCAGAATTTTGCAAGTTATGAACTTGCAAAAACTGAATGACATTTTTAATACCAAAGCCAAATGTGCTCTAATGGCTCTGGATAAACGTAAGAGTGAACTATTTGTCTGGAGGTGAAAGAGCATGATTTGTCTCAATAGATCTCCATCCAAGAAATGTGCATAGTATCTGCACATTAAAAATGAAAAGCAGCCTTTCTAACTGTTGTCGGCCTGTGAAAGCCTGATTTTTATTTTGGAAGCCTCTTTGTTTCAGAAATTGCTTATGCTGAATGGGTGGAGATTAAATAAATTGGCAGGCACTGTAGAATCAGGCCCTTACTTATGAGTCCAACAGGTCTCCAGGCTGACATCCAAGAAGACCAGAAGGGGCCAGGCAAAGATATTTTGGAGAGGTGGCTGTTGAGTTTCATACATAAGATTAGGAAATAGCTCAAAAACTGTTAGTTCCATAGATATCTAGGTCTCCAAACCCACTTCACTACCGGGTATCTCTCAACAGTTGTCTTAAAACGGAGTCTGGTGACTGAACCTCACAATCCAGTGCATGTATGTTATGTATGCACTGCCAGCTATAAATTCAAACCCCAGATGGCTTTGTGCTTCATACTGCAAAAAGATCCCTCTGATACATTAGCGTGACTTAAGTGACCAAATCAGCAGATGAAATCAGCTGCATTAAGTACCAAAAATGTGCTTCTTTCAGAGAGCAAACGATACACAGCCCTTCTGAATGCCAGAGTTGCAGTGTTCTGCCATTTAAAAACTTGACTGTTGGGAAAGATACAGAGTTCTTAAATTCTTACCTGAAGCAAAAGGGCTTCTGTATATTTTTGACAGTGTATTTGAGCAACACCTAGTCCTGCTGGAAAAGGAAAGAAGCTGAGGCTGCTCACATGACTGCTCTAATTGTCACAAACTAATTAAGTGCTTTCAGCTGTGTCTATATTGTGCTATTGTTTACTTGGCTTGTTCACACTCAGCTGTAGGTGGCTCTTCCAAACATTCCTGTGTTTATTACTTTTGTCCCCTGTATCAGCGTGGTTTTTGAGGAGATATAATATTGACAAACATGTCAAACTTAACTTTCACACCTTGTCTTGTAAATATATGGCTTGAAAACATGCTGATGGTTACTATAAGGGAATGTGTAGAATGCAGACGTGGGTGCTTGAAAGGAATAGTCGCCCTTGAAACTCCAAATCTGTAGCTGCTTTCAACACAGATTGAGTGACCGGCTTCTTTCAGGACTGTGGTGTAATTCCAAGCATCAAATGCCAATTACTTTTTGGAATATTGTTACGATATATTTAATATCCTTGTGGCAACCAAACTGTAATTGCAAAAGATATATCACATTTCTATTTTCAGGTGCCTCAGGTGAAGTTTTGAAAAGTTTCATTTGTGAACTGAACTTTCCCTTGCTGGTTTCTTCCCAGACCTAAATTTATTAAATGTGTAGTAAAAATCTAGCTAATTTAGGCTTCTGAAGCTGACAGTAAGCCAGTGTTTAACTCATTTCCAGTTACATTATGCCTATATATAAGTAAAACATCCTTTTAAAAATTACTAAACACACAGCTTGTGTGATATGACTTGTGAATACTGGCAGCTAATTTTGATTATTCAGCTCCAATTGCCTAACTAGATATCATAAATTAGAAGTGATGAACAAATCCTTGTAAAATTTGGCTTACCTTATTAGAAACTAGTTTGGTTTTGTCTGAAAAAAATATGCAGAGTATTGTAATAAGTTTGTTGCTTTTTCTTTTTTAATAGAGTTTCTCAATCATGTAGATGGTTGAAAGAAACACAGATCCAAAGTTTTCCTGCTCAGCATTGCCATCCAGACTGACCCACTTTTTTTCACACTGCTTGACATTTGACATGTAAGTTACAGAAAACATAATGAGGCGCAATTGTGCAGGAGGTTGGACAAGATGACATCTGGAGGTCCCTTCCAACCTAGATTATTTTATGATTCGGAAGGCAATTAGCGAATACAGAAGATATAAAATCAGAACAATAAGTTTTCTACACCTGCTTTCCCCAGTGCTTTGTAAGAAACTACATAGATATTATTATAAATTCCATTCAAGTTACCTTAGTTTGAGTGTTAGCAAGTCACAGTCACATTACTGGAACTGTATTCACTTTTAAGAGAAGCTACTCCTGGGAGGAAATCAGAAGGACCTTGGCAGGGTCTAAGTCCTTCGTTCTGAATGGAGTGAGGCCTTACCAATTTTTTTTTTGTTTACAGGGGCAGCGTTAGGTAGAAGGGACCAGAGGTCAGTCAGTGTTTGAAAAAAGTCTCTGCTCTGACTGCAAATTTGGGTGAATAGACTAAAGGTAGTAGAAAACATACTGCTCCTGGCACCTGCCGTGCGAGTACCCTAGGAGTAAGCACATAGGAACAGAAGAGTTTTGTACGAAATGGCTATGATGAGGATGAGCCCTGAGTGGAAGCGTGAAATAACGCTGCAGTTCAGACTTGGAGGCTGCAGGCACACCCGAGTCAGCTCGACATTAGCTAACCCCTGTGCTGCTGGCATCACGACCCAAAGGTTTGCACAAGCTAATTTACCCTGTTTCCTATTTAACAGTAATCCTCATGTTACTACTGCGGCCTATCAAGCAAAGATATACCCTCAGTCTCTCAGCGAGACTGGAGGAAAAAAAAAAAAAAGGGATAAAAGCTTAATGGGATGACAGTTCCCATTGTTCTTAAATTGCACCCAGATACAGTGGAAGCATTCCACTGCTGCAGCATGTGTTCAGTGGTTACAGTCATGGGCAACAGTAGAAAATCCTATGACAAATAGATGTTGATCACTTTTGAAAAACCCTCAGTTTTTGCTGAACACTCCTATAAGGAGGCTCCTCTATGCTCTGCAGCGCCGTATTCAGTGCAGGAATGTAATAGGAATGCGGTATGTATAACATTTATATATCATTATCATCATCATCATAATCATGATGTGTTATCTGTCTGGCAATCTGCTTGCAATATGAATGACAATTCTTCATATTGGTCATGTTTTTCCATGAAGCAGATAATTATTGCTGGCAGAGAAAGGCAGCTTGGATTTAAGAAGGCACCAGATGTTGCTAAAACTGCTTTTAAACTCCTCTCTGTTGCTTCCCAGAGCTTGCAGCATACAGAGAAATGGCTGCAAAGTACTGCTTCACCAGAACTGGTAGCCTAATCTCTTCAGCTCTTTCTGTTATGCTTTAGCACTGATGTCTGTGCTGTGGACAGCCAAGGAAGCCAGTAAAGTTAGTCCAGGTCCTCACTATGGTCCACTGGCATTAATTAAAGATACTCATGGCGGCTAGTATCTACCTTGTTGAGAACAACCATGACTGGGACCCGTACCAAAGGATAGCTCAGCCTAAGGTAAAGAACCGCCTAAGTTTACTTGAAAGCCAAACGTCTTTCCTTTTAGCAAAATACTTAGGACTGAGTTTTGGCAGCAGAGGGCCAGGCTTTGACACTGAATATTGGCTTCAGTATCAGCTATTTGTGAATATATATATACGTATTCTGGAACATGGTGTCCAGTTCTGAAACTGGACACCAGCTTCAGAGTTTTCTGCTTAAGAGACTGCTTCCACTTGTCCAAGACCTGTATTTTCTATGGGTTTGTCCTAAAGTCCACATCATGTAACTACAATTAATTACTTGAAAGTTCCTGAACAGAGATACCATCAAACATAATTTTATCATAGGTTAACATAAAGGAGTTGGGAAGGGAGTTATGGAGCGAAATCAACAGGACTGAATGTTTTGCATGAGTGTGTTATCTATGGCTAGAACCATTATCAACACACAGTATTATATAGACAATAATTTATGGATCTCAACAAGTACACATTTTCAATTATTTTTTCTAGTTTCATAAGGCTTTGGTGGTTGGTTTTTTCTTTTTTTTTTTTTTTNACACCATTTATCTTCTCTGGCAAAAGGTAGCCTTCAGTTACCTAAAGGACTTTTTGTTAAGTTTTAAAGAGAATTACAGATGGCTTAAAATCACAGTACGTTTTTTTAACGATCTCTTGGGTCTGATTCTCTCTTTACAGGCACTAAATTACACAAGCGTGATTATGTTTGTGATATTTCACTGGAGATACTCTGAGTCCTACAACTGTAAAGCAACAAAGAATCAAGAGTCTCATGTAGATTTCAATTTCTCCAGATTATGCTGGGGTATAGTGCAAAAAGGGCAAGGAGAGAATCTTCCTGAAAAATATCCATTTTAACCTCATCAAACAACAAACAAAGTCCTTCATGGAAATCGTATAATCAAGCATTCGTTTGCATGGATAAAATATGTAGGTATCCAACTGAAATAATGATTTTGATTATCTTTATAGATAGTCATTTGTGTCTGAGATACGTTTATAAGCCAGATCCTTAGCCAAGATAGGTCAAACCACCTCCATTTCCTGTATCATTATCTATCATCTGAACATTTTACTGTCTGTAAGTGGAGAAAAGTTTAGTGGAAAGAATAGTTGGAATGTTAAAAGTATTAGCATTTCATTATTTTTCTTAATTAAAATGTCACATAAAATGTCTCATATCTAGATGCCACGATCTCGTTTTCTAAAATGCTATGCCCAAAAGACAAAGCTAAAGGTTAAAATTAAATGCAATTATATTCCCCAGGAATAAAATGGATATACATTAAAAGTATAGTTAGGCTGTAAATTCATTTAAGCTTTTAACAATTACAAAGGAATATATAAAATGCAAATTAAAGGAGAAAATCTTATTTATCTCCCCTGTTTGTATGGTAATTGGCTGCTTTTAATGAATTAATCTCATGCACAGACTCCTGCTAAATTAGACTACCTATAATGTACTGTCTTCAAGTAACTTCACATTCTCATTATGGCCTCCCTAATTTCTAAAGTAAAATTAATATAATTAGGGAGCAAATCAATACATATTGATCTTGAGTTACTTCAATGGAACAAAAGAATAACAGATTAAAAGGAGGTGATTTTTGTTAGCATTGATTTTGTTAGCATGCTGAAACAACAGTGCTGAAGAATTAAGTCTTAAAATATTTTCCTTCCCTGAATGATATCCTCTGGTCATTTTATATTCTCTGTGAAGCAAACATTTTTGCATGGTTGTGTTTGAAAGAAATGAAAAAATAATCTTTTTGCCCTCTGTATTTGGGTGACTGTTTTCTTATGGCATAGTTTTCTTATGGCAAAAGATATTGAGTATATTTTCTTTTCATGGAGATACATTTCAGGCTGCAAATTATTTCATCAGCCTATGTTTCTTTTTCCAAGTGTAAATTAAAGGTGGATGCATGCTGGCAAACACTACCTGAATAAATAACTGGTGGTAAACTGGGATATAATCAAGCATATGCAGTGAGGAACTTGAAGTTCATAATAAGAAATAATGGAAACATTCACAGAAATCAAAGCAGCAATGCTTTTCTACATACCCACCAACTTATTTCATGTGGACGAAAATTACACTTCCTGGCAGAAGAGAGTAAGTTCTTTTTATTGTATTCAGGAAGACATATTGCTATATAATGGCTTTAGGCAGACATTTATTAGTAAGGTGTGAAGGAAAAATAATAATGTGTTACCTCAGCGGCTGAAGTCCATATTCTAAAAGTTGCTGCTGGGGATGGAAATGTCTCAGGTGGTTCTAGACAAAGGCTTGTGCCGCTCCGCGTTCCTCTGGAGCCTCCGCAGGGCACCAGGCTGCTGCTGCAGGTAGACTTTACCCAAACTCATAAGAGCATGTTGATTGAAGTCAGGGGCAGTTAATTTGCTTTTCACATCTTAAAGTCTCTACAGAGCGTAAACCCTTTTTCCTAACTCATATTTCATTTCTGTATTTCACAGAAGCTTTATAATATGTGAACAAATTCCCTTGCTGGATGTGATAAATCTAAATTGCTTTGTTTAAAAAGGTAATTAATTTAGAGTTTTTCTTTCAATTTTCACACCATATGAACATGAATAAAGCTTTTCATGGTGTATAAATTTATGTGCAGTGATTACCCAAATGAATGGCAGAAACAGCTGCACCTTAAATCTTTACACTGAATATTCTGATTTACTTGAAGCTAAATTGCAGATTCTGGTTGCATTTCAGATATCCATTTAAATCATAATTTTAGGGAAACAATAGCAGTACATATAAGAGATGCTATAAATATTAGAGGAAGAAGAACATACATGTTTTATTTGCAAATATATAGAAGGATTTGCACTATATAATTTTGTTTACTAAAAATGGGGCTTAGATGGAAGTAAGGTTATTTGACTATTTAACAGTATTCCACATTAAGTTATATGTTGATACAATTCTAATTCAATGAATTGTATAACAATCCAAAAGTAAAACATACCTGACCTTCTACATGATGGGTGAGAAAGCTATTGCTTAATATTAAATATTAATATTTTGTCATTGAAAAAACAAGTATACTTTTAACAGAAAATCTTAGTGAAAACAACATAAATGTAATGTAGAAGCTGCCATCACTAAAAAATAATGCTTTTTCCTTGTATTAAGACACAACATCATTCTAAGCTGGCACAGCAGAGGATAATGGCATTTTAAATATTTCTTTTTATTGATAATGTAGGAAAAAATTCTCTGTTATTATAAACAAAACAGCTACAGTTGTGCAGCAGTACGACATTACCAGGAAAACTGGGCAACTTCCTCTCTTTTTCTTATAAAGTAATATTTACTTTAGCTCTTCTTTGTATTTATTGATTACATTCTTGCCACATTAAGAGATATTAGTAAACCTTATTTAATAATAATTTTCATATGTTCTTGATCTTGGACCCTATTTGAACAAATGAAGACCTGATGGTAACAAATTTTGACTTGAGGCAAAGTCTGGGCATCTGTGCTGGAACCGAAATAATTTCATCCAGTCTTGCTGGGTGACAATTATTTTGATTTCAGTTTCATTGGGAATCCCAAGAAAAAGTAACAGGAGAAAAGGCACCATTGTCAGGAACAGACTGATCCTGGAGCTCAACAGATAAATGGCACTTCTTGTTCGTGTCCACGAAAAAGAAATTTAATTTGGGGGATATCCCCCTGAATAGCGATATTCCAGGTCAAGGATAACCTATTACTATCTGAGATCCTGTGTGGATCTCAGGTCCATGTTCTCCTAAGCTGAAGTGAAAGACGGAGAAATATTTTTCTGTGAGTTCACTAATTGGTAGAGTTACAGGGAAGTGAGGATTTTTGTATTTGAGTCCTTTTAAGATAACTTTTTTTTTTTTAGGATCATAATGGCAAATGATTCTTCTTTTTTTTCCTTCTTTCCTCTTTCTTTTTCCTTCTCTCTTTTCTTTTCTTTTCTTTTCTTTTCTTTTCTTTTCTTTTCTTTTCTTTTCTTTTCTTTTCTTTTTTTTTCTTTTTTTTTCTTTTTTTTTTTTTTTTTTTTTTT
>VUYV01000172.1:982188-1276361 GCA_008711295.1 Anarhynchus alexandrinus
TTTTCTTTTCTTTTCTTTTTCCCTGTGTCTCCTCTGTCTCACCTTTTTCCCCCTTTTCCCCTTTTTCCCTTTTTTCCTTTTTTCCCCTTTTGCCCCCTTTTTCCCCTTTCCTCTCTTTCCCCCCTTTTCCACCCCCACCCCCCCTTTTTCTTTTTTCATTTTTCCTGGGTTTTCCCTTCTCTTTTCTCCTTTTTCCTACTTTTCTCTTTCACATCATCAGCAACCTTCTCTGGCAGAACAGTGCTTTTGACATACTATACAGATTCCCACACTAAGACCAGAAAAAAGGAAGCGAGTCTTCTTGTTAGAAGTGGAGAACCATCCTTTGTGGGCAGAGTTAATGTCCAGCATGTCATACAAATGCCTAATAAGAACAAGAGGTAGAGATATGAGAGAAACAGTAGGTTCATTCAAAGGGACAAAAAAAAAAAAAAAAAAAAAGCAGAGTTGACTCCAGAGCCATAAACTGAGGGAGAGCTCAACCTGGTGCTGGGAACTCACCTATGACCCAGAAGTCTAAAGCTGCTGGCTCCAAAAGAGTCCATCCATGTCTGTGTAGTGTTAGTGCAAGACCTACACTGAGTGCTAAGTTCACTATTGTGATGCAAAGAAGAACACCTAATTCAAAGGAGCTTTGTTTTCTTTTTAACTGGAAGAGACTGGCCAAATTCACATTTGGCTAAGCCAGCTAGAACAGTACCATGGATATGAGGAAAAATGTGTCTTTCATGGTTTCTTCTGTTCCTAATTTTTAAGCTACAGCAAATATATTACTTGGCCAGAGAAACAGGCAAAATAGCCAATAGCCAAGACCCCGACAATAAACGATGATTCCCTCACAGATTACATACAGCTTGAAGATAGAAGGCTTAACAGAAGAAAGCTGCTAATTAAAAGGAAAAGTAAAAAACCCAATGTTTTCTAAAAATTGGAAAATTAAAAAGTAAAATTTGAAACTCATAGAAATATACAAGAAAGAGTCAAGCTAGAACTCAGGAGAAATTAATTTGAAGGAAGGCCATTTAACATACAGAGGTAGTCCCAGAGAAGCTTGAATGGAGGAGCAAAACTGAGGTAGAGGGATGAAAAAAGGGGAAAGACAAGTAAATGGGGTCCTTCTGGTGCCTGCCTCCTGAAACGAAAAGGTCTGTGTTTTGAGCACACGGGCACATGTGTATCCATCCTGTGAGTGCAAGTCTGGAAAACCACTGGAAAGACTGCACAGGGAAGATTTGCTGGGAGCAACATATCTGTACCTGAATAGCCATACAAATAGGACAGAAATCACCAAAGCCAGAGTCCTGGGAGATCTTTCTTAGGGAAATATTCTTCCCTTAGAAGGAGGTAATCTGTGTCACTTAAGATTTCCCGAAGAAGTAAGATTTATGGAATGGAACTGACATTTTAGGAAGAGAGGTTATCATCCTCATTTCCGTATCCACACCTGGATATATTCCCATCCCAGAGAACTGCTGAGAAGAAGATATTGATCAGTAAGTTAATTTTAGTTTAAGTATAACACTGGACTGGACTTATGTTTACTTTTGGACTTCAGTAGTTTTTTAGCTTGCTTATAACATCTCTCACAGGATCCAGTGAGAGATTTTTTTAGTCATTGTTGTGAGCCTTGCGAGGCCATGGAAAAAACCCTTGTAACAGCCATCACCTCATGGAGCGGTAGAGAAAAGATACTAAAAATATTGAAAAGATATGACAAATATTGAATGAGAAAAAGGGAAAGAGAATGTGCCAGGATATGGTGACAATTGAATTAGGGAATCTAAAATGAATCTCAGACATAGGCAACTATGCAAGATGGATAGAGTTCAGTGGATTTGGAGAAGCATATTAGTGCCACTTATGCAAAGACTACATTATTTTAAACACAGAATCTCAGAAAAGGGGGCTTAAAATTTTAGGGCTACTTTAGGTAAGAAATAAATCGGATCCCCACAAAACTTCCTATTTCTTGGGAAGCACCAAGATTTTTTACAGAAACATCTAATTTATTGCCAAAAAGCATGGACAAAAGTGTAACAGCAGAGTGGTTGGAGACAGACAAAGACCTCCTGAGCCATAACAGCAAGAGATATCAGGGACATTTCATATTTAAATGCTGGTGGGATTCTCTGATGTATCCCAGCATTGCCTGGTACAATAATTAGTGATTACCTTACTCATGTCATACCTTTGGACTAGCGCCAGCCATACCCTTATGTTGGCAATCTTGCCAACATAACCATAGTACCCAATAAATATGAGGGTACTCAATAAATTCACAAGGCAGGAGTCAACAGGGAGAAGGTAGGGGTACACCATCAAATAAGTTCACAATTACCTTCAGAAAGTATAGCTTCTTTTGAAAGTTAATTTATTCTGTAAATGAAAGTTACTCATAAAACAGATGGGCTAATAGCCAAAATTTCATAATAGAAGACCTTTATGACTTGCATGCAAAGTTCCTCATTCAAGCCTGTGCAGGCTGTCCACTGTTCCTCATTATTTCTCAGAAGGCAATGGGGAGCCCTGGATATTTATTGGCCCAAATTATGCATCACCTTGATTGTATATGTCTAGGTTCCCCATGGGTGCCATAATAGCATTTGAGTTTGGCCCCAAAGTATTTGGTAAAGGAATTAATTATTATTTCTTCTGCAGTGCCTCGATGTCTAGATTATGTGGATTGGTAATATCTCACATGTTGAGTGTAGAGATGAATGAAATTTGGAATTGCTGTTTGAAATTGCTATTATGCAGAACTTTTTAAAAAATGAAAGCTTAAGGCAAAATCAGAATGTCCCCAGGGAAAATTTGCTCTTTGCCAAAACTGTGATTTTAATTGGAAAATTATTCTTCATTCTATCAGTTCTGGTGTGTGCCTATTTTGTAGAGTCTGTCCAAAGTTTCATCTAGATTCTGTGTCAGTGAAAATTCTAAATTATCATTTAAAATTCTTTTACCAAAGGAGACTTACAGTCACTGTGGACAAAATACAAATAAGCTATTGCTACTTTCTTTTCTAGCCCACAAAAGCTGTTCTAATAGGGCAAAAAGAGCAGATGAGCATGAAGCATTTTTTCCCTCTTTCCCATTCCTTTTTTTAATGGCATAGGAAGCTAAAACTTATATTCGACAAGAAAAAACAATAAAGCAAACACCGAGAGTAGGCTATTCTCCCAAAATCTTCAAAACTACAATGAATTTAAATACAGAATGTCAAGTTTATATAGCCAAAGTCAAGAAAAGTCAAGAAATCCACAAAGTTTTCAACAATTACTGATCATATTCTATAAATACTCCATTGGTAATCCTGTTTCCTTGTTAAATGTGAAGCTTAATAGATTATTGATTATGCTGTAAAATCTATACCATAAAATATACAAGATATGCGCAGTGGTAACATTGAGGTTGCTCTTCTAGCATTAACTTTTATGTTTCCTGACTCTCTGGATTTTAACTACAACCTTAAACATTACATTTTTCTACTAACAGTTCATGGAGCTCTTCCTAAAATAAATTGCACCTACCTTTAGCATTTACCAACAGACTAGAAAAGTAAGACAACGGTCTTTTTATTTAAAATTTGTTGTGACAGTCATGACAAACATATGGATAGTAATAGTCTTGCAAGCAGGATGCTTATCTGTTTTACTAGTTCAGAAAGGTCTGATTGATGTGAAAGACCAAGGTCTCTCTAAAGATAATTTAGCCATTTCCATACAGTTTACGCTTGTGTTAGCTGTATCCTGCAAGGGAACTCCCAGGGGGATTTTCTCTGACCTTCCCTCTAAAAGGTAACACATAAGAGATTCCTAAAGGAACCATCATCTAACAAGACTAATGATAGCTTCCATGCCTATTATCATTCAGTGAGAGCAAAAGAGACTTTAAAAATGCAGTACCACATTCCTCCCTTGATGTTTCTCATGATCTATTAAGGTATTAGATGCCAGATAAATTAATCATTAAAAACTTACAGTTAAGTCTTTACAAATAATAACCAGGTGTACTTTGATTATTTTTTATCTCACTATATATATTTATATATTTCTGTCACTAAGCACAAGTGATACAAGGCAATTTGTTTATTAATGACTAATGGCTAGCTAAAGTTCACAAAAAGACCTATATTCTTCAGCCTTTCAGTGCTTTAGAAAGTTAGGAGGGTTACAGAAAACCATCCGTTCTTCATTTCTGAAATAGCTCATGATTTGCCATTCAGCTATCCTTTCATGCTATTTTAGGGAGTGTGAGCTATTGTGATGACTGTTTATTAGTGTATGTAACCTACCACTTGATTTATTTTTTCCTGATCAGTAGTACTTTGCCTAAAAGCCCCCCAGTATGGAGTTACTACAGAGAATTTGGTTGGGAACTAATTTTTGTTGAAGCAGTCTTCCTTCGTTATCTTAGCTCTTTTGGCATAAAAGAGATGATCTAAATTTCTGTTTAAACCCTTCTCACCAAAATATGATTATTGATATATTTTTTCAGTGTTATGCAATGTATATTTTTAAAAAAGAAAATTAAAGCTCTTTCAGAGTAGTGATGACTTGTTGAATTTCACTGTTGTAATAAAGATCTATTTATTTTTTTCAGGATTTGTATTCAGTTAGTCCCATGGGGACCATGTGCCTGCATTTCTCTAGTGACTATGTTGCTTTCCACAAATTTTAAGCTTCCAATTTAAAACAGAAAATGTTTGACTTGTATGGCTGGACTTTAAGTTTCCTGATGTGAACTAGTTCTAGATCCCTAGGTAAGCATACATTTGCACTGAATATGGATAATTCTTGGTGTTTCTCCTCTGGAATATAAAAAATATAGATGAATTCAACAGAGTAATTCTAAATATGTTTTTAAATGCTGAAAAAGTATTCCAACAATACTGTTTATAGTTTATTTTATGAATCAGCATGTTTATAATATTTTCAGTATGGTGCCTTAATATCTGTTTTGTTTTATTTTTTTAAGAGTCTTGATTGTTATATATGGATACTTGGAAAAGTTGCGCCAGAGTCTGGACTATTCATTCAACCAAAGGCACAAGATTTCTCACATATTTCACAGCGTGATGTACTGATACAGATATATTACTGTATAAGAAGGCCATCTGGAGGTCTTTGTGATCTCCTGGCTGTTCCTAGTGGGTCCACATCTGCCACAGATACCACATCATTTATGGCAATCACTGCTAAATAATAGCATGGATGGGCCAAAGGCAGCAAAACCACACCCTGTTTTGGAGGTGATTGCTCAGTATTGCTCAGTTAAACAGAGAGGTGAGGCAGTGTGGAAACTGTCTTTTATCACAAAACTCTTTTTTGCCCAAGTCACTGATTTGAAACATACAGGAACATGCTTAATAAGTAAGGAACTGTAGTGTGCATGGCATCCTGGAGAGTGTTCAGGAAGAAAAGATACACTTCCTCCCTTTCCGTCACCCATAGTCGGACAGCGTGACAGATGCTCCGCTGTGGCAAGTCTATACCAGCCAATAGACCTTGTGTGCTATGATGAACAGTCTCATGGGGTGTGCCAAAGCTCTCTTCCGCTTCCCTCAAAACTGTGTGGAACGATGCTATCTTAAACAGCAATGGCAAAACTCCTACTGACTTTGGCAGAGACAGCGCTAAATACACATCTACACCCAAGGTATCTACATCTATGGTGTGACATGACATCTAAGAGTAGTTTCGCTTTCTGAAGGCAGCAAAACTTAAACAGAAAAGAAAATGGAGGGATCAAATGATGATTAATGAATCAATTAATAATTCATTTAAATAACTGTAGCTTTTTTCCCCCACATTATTTGAACAAGGTCTTTACTTTCATATGTTCTTTGGCAAGGTTATTCATTATTTCTGGAGATAATCCATAACCTGCCAAACAACAAGTAGAAATATCCTAGTATATTTTTGAAACCTGAAATCTGAAAAGTTTTAGTCATGAAAAGTTAAAGTGATGAGCAAAACTATGAGGGTTGGATTCTGATCTGTATACTCATTAACTTTAGGTTTCACTTTTCCTTTAGGTTTCACAAAGCTGCTTTCTTTGAAATATTTTGCTATTTGTTTCTAAGACCTACAGCTTCTATCCCACAATAGGGTTGCAGTACCCATAGGAGATTCTCAGCGTTACAGTAATATAAATAAGAATTTACAAAAAACCCCGATTTTTCTAGAGAATATTCCTGCCACTACAGTTAATTTCTTACTATATTCATAGAAAACATGAGAAATGAATGAAAAAAAATTGAAATGTTCTGTTAGTTAGTAAACCCATAACTTATGCAAATCAATGGAGAAAGGTTCTGCTCCAAATGGTGTGAGCTTGCTAATACAGAACATATCTGAAAGTTAACTACAATCAATGGACACAATTTAAGTTAGTTCTCATGTTAGGTGTAGGTTTTCTAAGAATTTTCTAAGAATTCTAAGAATCTACCAGAGTAGCCATGTCAATATTTGAAAATAATTTTGCACGCTATGTTATGAGTCACTTAGTTACCCATCTCTGTCACTGGCACTTGAACAAAGAAAAGGAGATGTGAAATCCCTTCATAGGAGAGCTGTCCTCAAGACTATATTTAGTGGAAATGGTAAGACTCCAACAATTGTTATGTAATCTATAGACACTCCTGTCCTTTCTTCTAATCCATTCATTTAGACATCAAGCTGCAGTGCATTTTGTAGCACTAAAAATGTGTGTTATACAAGGAAAACTGCTAATAATGATATTTACACATAGAATCACAAAAACATAGAATGGTTAGAGTTGGAAGGGGCCTTAAAAATCATCTAGTTCCAAGCCCCTGCCATAGGCAGGGATACCTACAACTAGACCAGGTTGCTCAAAGCCCCATCCAACATGGCCTTGAACACTTCCAGGGATGGGACATCCACAGCCTCTCTGGGCAGCCTGTTACAGTGTCTCACCACCCTCAGAGTAAAGAATTTTTTCCTAATATCTAATCTAAATCTACCTTTTTTCAGTTTGAAACTGTTACCCCCCCCTAGCACTACAGTCCCTGATAAAGAGTCCCTCTCCACCTTTTCTGTAGTCCCCTTTAAGTACTGAAAGGCTGCTATAAGGTCTCCCCAGCATCTTCTCTTCTCCAGGCTGAACAAGCCCATCTCTCTCAGCCTGTCTTCATAGGAGAGGTGCTCCAGCCCTCGGATCATCCTCTGGACACGCTCCAGCAGGTCCATGTCCTTCTTATGTTGGGGGCCCCAGAGCTAGATGCAGTATTCTAGGTGAGGTCTCACGAGAATGGAGTAGAGGGGTAGAATCACCTGCCTTGACCTGCTGGCCACACTTCTTTTGATGCAGCCGATGGTACTCTTGGCTTTCTGGGCTACAAGTGCACGTTGCTGGGTCATATTGAGCTTCTCATCCACCAACACCCCCAAGCCCTTCTCCTCCGGGCCGCTTTCAACACACTCTCCGCTGAGCCTGTGTTTCTGCTTGGGATTGCCTCGGCCCACATGCAGGACCTCACACTTGGCCTTGTTGAACTTCATGAGGTTGGCTTGGGCCCACCTCTCCAGCCTGTCCAGGTCCCTCTGGATGGCATCCCTTCCCTCCAGCGTGTCGTCACACAGCTTGGTGTTGTCAGCAAACTTGCTGAGGGTGCACTCAATGCCAACATCCATGTCACCAACAAAGATGTTAAATAGTACTGGTTCCACTACCAACCCCTGAGGAACGCCACTCATCACTGCTCTCCACTTGGACATTGTGCCATTTACAGCAGCTCTTTGAGTGTGACCATCAGCCAATTCCTTATCTATCGAGTGGTCTTGCCTTGCACAAGTCCAGGTAGATGATGTCAGATGCTCTTCCCTTATCCACCAATGCTGTAACACCATTGTAGAAGGCCACCAAATCTGTAAGACACAATTTGCAAGACACAATTTGCCCTTAGTGAAACCTTGTTGGCTGTCAGCAATCACCTCCTTTTCTGTGTGCCTTAGTAGAGTTTCCAGAAGGATCTGATCCATGATCTTGCTTGGCACAGAGGTAAGACTGACCAGCCTGAAGTTCCCCAGGATTTCCTTTTTGCCTTTTTAAAAATTGGGGTTGTTTCCATTTTCCAGTCAGTGGGAACTTCACCAGACTGCTACGCCTTCTCAATAAAATAGTGGCTTGGCAACTTCATCCACCAGTTTCCTCAGGACCTGCAGTTGAATCTCATCAGTTCCCATAGACTTGTACACCTTCAGGATCCTGAGATCATCTTGAACCTGGTCTTGTCCTACAGCGGGTGGTTCCTCATTCTCCCAGTCCCTGCCTTTGCCCTCTGCAGCTCAGGTGGTGTGGCTAGACCCCTTCCCAGCGAAGACCGAGGCAAAAAAGTCGTTGAGTACCTCAACCTTCTCCATATCCTGGGTGACCAGATCTCCCGTTTCCTTCCTGAGAGGGCCCACATTTTCCCTAGTCTTCCTTTTGTCACTGACATACCTATACAAGCTTTTCTTGTTGCTCTTGATGTCCCTGGCCAGGTTTACCTCTAACTGGGCTTTGGCTTTCCTAACCCGATCCCTGGCTGCTTGGACAGTTTCTCTGTATTCTTCCCAGGCTATCTGTCCTTGCTTCCACCCTCTGTAGGCTTCCTTTTTGTGTTTGAGACTGTCCAGGAGCAAATTGTTCATCCAGGCAGGCCTCCTGGTGTTTTTGCCTGACTACTTCTTTGTTGGTATGCATTGCTCCTGAGTTTGGAGGGTGTGGTCCTTGAATATTATCCGGCTTCCTTGGGCCTCTCTTCCCTCCAGGGCTTTATCCTGTGGTACTCTGCCAAGCAGATCCCTGAAGAGGCCAAAGTCTGCTCTCCTGAAGTCCAGGGTAGCAAGCTTATTGTGTGCTCTCCTCAACACCCTAAGGATCTTGAACTCCACCATCTCATGGTCACTGCAACCAAGGCTGCCCTTGAGCTTCCCATTCCCCACCAGCCCCTCCTTGTTGGTAAGAACAAGGTCCAGTGTGGCACCTCTCCTCGTTGGCTCCTTTATCACTTGAAGAAGGAATTTATCATCAACGCATTCCAGGAATCTCCTAGATTGCTTATGCTCTGCTGTATTGTCCCTCCAACAGATATTGGGGTGGTTGAAGTCCCCCATGATGACCAGGGCTTGTGAACATGAGGCTGCTCCTGTCTGTCTATAGAGGGCCTTATCCGCTTGGTCTTCCTGGTCAAATGGCCTGTAGCAGACCCCCACTGTAACATCACTTGTCCCTGCCCTCCCTTTAATCCTGACCCATGAGGTCTTGGTCAGCTCCTCATCCTTCCCTAGGTGGAGCTCCATGCACTCCAGCTGGTTCTTGACATAGAGGGTGAAACCCCCTCCTTGTCTTCCCTGCCTGTCATTCCTGAAGAGCCTGTATCTTTCCATTCCAACACTCCAGTCACAGGAACCATCCCACCACATCTCTGTGATGCCAATAAGATCATAGCCCTGCAGGTGTGCACACGTCTGACTCCTCTTGTTTGGTCCCCATGCTATGTGCATATAGAAGCATTTAAACTGGGCCCGCAATGAAGCTGACTTACTGACTGGAGTGGGTAGTTTTCCATTGTCCTGCACCCCAGGTGCTCTCTTGCTGACCTGCAACCCTTCTCCAGGCTCTGGGCATTTATTACTCGTATTGGCATCATATTGGTAGGAGTGGGATGATTGTGGTTTCCCTCCCCCGGTGACTCTAGTTTAAAGCCCTCTTCATGAGCTTGAAAAGCCTCTGACCAAAGATGTTCTTCCCCTTCTCAAGAACATGCATCAGGGGACTTCCAAAACCTGCATGACATACCTTCCCTAAGGGTCAGATACCTAGTCTAGTACTGGTCAATAATAGGATGCAAGTATAACATGTTTTTCATATTGTTGAACAAAGTACTGAAACCCAAGAGTTGTATAAGTGCTTAACCAAAAAAGTCCTTACCTGGCAAATCTGTGAGACAAGAAAAACAAGGTGAGAGGCAAAATTGCACCTAGAATTTTGAGACTCCCCACAATAAAATAATTTCACAAAGATTATAACATGAGCCAGAAGGGAAAACATTAATGACAGCATCTTCAGTTTCCTCTTTTGGACTCTTCCAAAGCTGGAAACCAGCTTCATCCCATCTCTCTCTGGACATATGCCCAATTAGGATTCTGGTCTATGGGCACTAAGGAAGACCATCAAGGACAGATCACATCTTAGGCAGGCTGAATTGATTTTGAAGGTTCCTTTCCCTCTCTCCAGTAGGGGAAAGCCCTAAAAATAGAAGCCTTAATTTTAGCAGCATTTTACTGACCAAGAATGGATTAAATGGAAAAGAATACCCGTAGAGTATCTGTCTGCTAATCTCCTTCAAACTGGATTCGGGTATGATGGTCAGCTCTAGGATGGCTTGCTCCTTAGTCTGGTAGATAAAAGAAAAAATTACGCTGTTTTTCCTTCATAGGGAGGGATGGAATGTAGTTCTAAATGTGTCAGAGATTATCACTTAAGTTATTACACATTGTCTATTCAGGCTGGATGGTGGAGGTGGCCCAAGAGGCAGTTGCGCAGTGTGGTAAGGAAGGTGAGCAGAGACAGAAAAAAGCTATTGGATATTTAGCACATGTAAATGGTGAATGTTATTCTCTAAACAAAACGAGTTTGATGTTGAAGATACCACTACGCATCCGACATTTTTCCTGTTATCTCTGTGTAAGTATTCTGTGCATTGATTAATTATTTTTTGGTAACCATGTTGCCCTTTCTAACGTTTCTCATTTGGTTTCCTAAGTACCCTGTTGAAGACTTATGTTCAAATCCTATAAATGTAGAAATGAATGATTGCCTATAGTGTTAATAAACAATAAAACCTCCAACATAGGATTCATATAAGACAAATGTTTTATTATGGGAATTAAAAAGGTGTAGTGTGGAGGAGATGTAGAATCTGGAATGTGGAAATGATAGAGATGCAGAGCACTGTCATAGGAAAAGAATGTTATACGAACAAAGGGCAGCGAGGAAGTGATGGAAAAGCACATCAGAGAACCATTCTTTTGCTCTGTGGCCTGGCTGTTTCTAAGCATAATAAAAATGAGAGATATGAGGGTAATAAAACTCATGCTAGACACATCTCTAAAAAGGGAACTGACCAAGGAATAAAAAAAGTGCTTTCCTCCCATATGTTTTAAATTTCCCAGAGTGTATTCACCTCCAGTAGCAAAGTACAAAGGTACCAGTGGCCCCTGGCTAATTTAAGATATAGGCAGCTCTGACGAAGGGCAATGTATGCATAGAGCAAAAACTTTAGGGCCATTCTGAGGGACACCTTTTTTCTCATCTGTTCCTTTTACAAATGTCTGTATCATCACAAAATACCGTGAACAGTTTAGGAAGGGATTCATTTTGGTTGTCTGTAGCAACTGTATGTTTCAGGACTTGTGGGTATCATTCATAGCTTCATCAAAGGTTTTAGATCAGATGATTGTGCCTTGAATTCTTCACTTTGTAATAAAGCCTAGCCTCATGTGACTGCTAATGAAACATTATGCTTTAACTTCAGCTTCAACATTACAGAAAATCAAAGTGGCAAGAAAATTCTGAGTGGCATTCACTATTTAATAGTAAATAAAGCTTTTTTCCCATAATCTATATATGTCTTCTCTGTGTTGTATTGTCTTGAAGCTTTAAACTTGTTGACAATGAAAAATACAAATGTGAATAAACTGGTTTTCACCATGTCCTTTTTGAAGAGCTCACTCACTTGTGCATAAGCAGAGATGTGTGGGAAAGAATTCTGCAGCATCTCTCCAACGGGTCTTGACCCACACCTCCTGCCTCTGCTTTGGTTCCAAGGAATGCAGAAAATATATGGGGATAGCAAGAGAATTATCATGGAAGTTTTAAAAGAAGGGACAGAACACTTCAAATGTCTTAAGTAGATCCTCACTGCAACTAGAAAACTGAAAATGTAGTGGTTTCAGAAAGGTCTTGTTGCAAATAATATTGTCTACGAGGCAGTCTTCTCCATGGAATGGGGTCTCAGGCCAAGTCTGAGGCGTTTCACATGTTAGGGTGTTGTTTCACAGTATCTCGGCAGCAAAAGCGTCTGAAAGTGTAACTTCTCCCTCACTGGCTCCTTGTTTCCATGTCTGTGTTGCAGCTTGACACCAGCTATGCTGACAGACTTGCGTTTTAACCCTTTTTCTGCATACCCAATAGGACAATTACACAGCAACAGATAAGACTTAGGAAATGACAGCACAGGGATGGGAATGAACCGTGAAGGGGATAAAGTAGGTCTTCTTCTGCCAGTTCTGGTAGAGTTTCTACCAGCTCTTCTGGTAAAAGAAGCGAGAGAAACGCAAATGCAGCCTTAGTTAGAATTACAAAAGGCTTATTTATGAATAGTTTAGTTTTAAACTGAATTTTGGTGCGTTTATCACATCTTAGCTTCTTTAGGAGGTGGAGACCAGTATGAAATTTTCTCCAAGGCTTTGAGAGCAGTGGTTGGATAGCTGCAATTAACCTTCAAAATGGGCATATTAAACCAGGAATCCATGTAAGTCAACAGGCAATGGTGGCCATCTTGGCCAATGTTTCCCAGAATAAATTTAGATTTTTAGTATAACATCAAAAATAGATTTCTTTTTCCCCATATTTGAAAATTTTTGTCATAGTTCTTTAGTTTAATCTTGTAAACTGCACATTTGGATTCAGTAATATTGAAGAATTCCATGGAAATTGAACTGCAGCTGCCTTGTGCATGCTATCCTATATCAGCTTGTTGACCATCACGTGCTATGAAATCCATAAGTCACCACATATGTCTTAAAAATAAGTGCCGCGGTGAATTCAGAATGGAGAATCCTGTCTACAAAAGATAAGAGAAGCATTTGTCACCCAAAAGTGAACTCCCATGAGGAGATGGAGAAGATTTTTGTAAAAACACACCTTTTTTTTTTTTTTTTTTTNGGCCGGGGGGCGGGGAGGGAGAGAAGAAAGGTCCATCAAAATCTGTTCTCCCTTAAAACCAAGTTTGACTGAAATTTTCAGCCACCTGTAGCAGTCTCTTAGGAAGGCTGCTGCTATTGCTTAGAGAAAACTGTTCTTTATATCTTTTATTTGCTCAAAAGATTTTCAGTGTCCTTTCCAAGGCACTGCCAGCTATTTTCTGAATAGGTGGACTCTTGTTGCTATAGTAATTAAAGCCAAAACTAGTGCCTCAGTCAGAAGACTGCAGGGCAGTGTTTGTTCCTGAGCCGCTATTGCAAGTAGGACTGTATTTACACAAGCTCCCTTGACTCTTCACGCCAAGAGTAGCAGAAAAGAAATAAAACAGACATGCACACTCAGATGCACGTGCACACACTCTATTGGAGTTATGAAGGTTTTATTCAAGGTAAACATTTTAAAGATACAGCCCCAGAAAGTTCAGGAGATGTACAATTTTGTCCTGAATTGCACGCCACTGACATGAACTTCCCAGATGTGAAGTTAAAAAGAGACCTTAAATGTCTTTAGACATTTTCATTAATATGTTTCCAAAAGAGTTAGGTGTCTGAATACTTTTAAGAATTTGGCTGAAGCGCTGCTAGCTGTTCTGTGGCATCTTACTGTTAAACTGAAAGGTGGTAGAAGGGAGGGTTGCCAACAAAATAACTTAAAATCATATATACTGACACCCACTATTTGTATGGGTTCAGTAAGAGACTGGATGTGTTCATATAAGAGTTCCTCATTCCCTCCCTCCTTCCTACCTTTTACTTTCTTGTTATTTTCCTTCCCTTCCCTTCCCTTCCCTTCCCTTCCCTTCCCGTGTCTGTAATTTTTTCCTCAGAGCTACAATTAGTTTACAGGAGACAATCAAGTCCTGTTCACACTGAAGTCAATGGTAAAAAAAAATGCATTTTGATGCCAGCAAAATCAGAAGTTGATTTGGAAGTAGGAATGTAACTAATAAAAATAATTTAGAAATCCTTTCCTCAAATAAAAAATTATCAAGGGCATTTTACTATCTGGAAGGCTCGAGGTGACTAGTGTAGCTCTTAAACCAGAAACATTAGACAAAATTTAAAAGCCTCAAATGAAAAGGTTCTGCAGAGACTGGTAACTCAAAAACATTTCCAGCTTTGGAAGAAATAATTCTCCTTGCCCTTGGTGTAAATCCAGCAGTTTTGAAAACAACAGCAAATACTTTCAAAGCCAAGAACTGATTTTTGGTGCTGAAGTTCCTGCATATCCAACATGAAACTTGTTAACGTCTGATGAGGACATACACCAGCCATGTCGTAGACCTCAAAGTGTAACAATTTGGGCACATGAAAACAGAGGCAGTCAAAAATCACGAGTTCATTAGGAAAAAAATTGGTAAAAGAGGATTTTCAGTCAAAGTTAAAAGAATTGTCAGTAACTGTAGCTCTTAACATCTTAAACTAGTAGGAAGAAGCTATGGAGTTCCTTTACTGAATACAGAGCTTAAAAGCAGGGACGAGTGCCCACGGCACCTCCTTCGGTGACATAGCCCGGTGTCATTTCACCCATAGGCTGAGAACTGATTGCACTGAAGGAAATGTCTGTGCATGCGAGGAAGAAGGAGGGGAAAGGATGTGGAAGTAGTAAGAGCAGTGGAGGCACAGTCACCAAAGCACAGAGCCGGTGCGGCACTGGGTGCTAAGTGCTGGCTTGAAAGGAGCCCACAACTGCAAATATGGAAACTGTCTTCTGCTTCTTCTGCTTGATTCTTGCTGTCTTGAGGGAAGTAGGACTGGGTTCCTTTGGAAACAAACAGGATTACATCTGAGACACTGCTGACTCAATTTTTCCTCCCAACAAACAGCCCACAGGGTCCTGAGTTTTGGCTAAATGCCTAGCTAAAACTATCCAAACTAATTAATATTAACATTGTATGATGATAGTGTGTCCCACTCAGCTTATTATTTACATACATGAGACTTCTCCCCCAATGCGCAGTATATTATTTCTCCATAAAAATATTTATTTCTCTTTTTTTTCTGTTGCTTTTTCATATATGTCAATACACTACAGATAGTGTGCTCTGATACTTCTGGTGCGTGGCTCAAGATGAAAAAGGATGAAATATTAGCCCATACATCTTAAGACACCATGTTTTTGTCACATTTATAACAGTAGATAGCAGTGGTGTCGCAGCATGTGTTAACAATTAGCAGATGATTCATTTTAGTAGCAGCTTCCCTGTAAAGGCTTCAATATTTCTGAGCACAAGGACTGTGTCATTTGGCTAATCTGCTTATTTTACTGTCCAAACCAATGCTTGCCCATCCTTTGAATTTCATGTTTGCATTCAGAATCCTTTTGACTGCAGGTTTGGGAAGTACCAAATGCTTCCCCATCTGGGAAGGTCATTTTAATCCCCAAAATGGACTTGCTGACATGAAAACAACATATTTGGAATCGCTGCCAACTCTGGGCTGGTCCTTCACAAATGGCACTTCAGGCATGGGGCATGGGAAATGGGCTTTTATTACCCACATGTCCTATTTATAGAAATGAAAGTAGTTAGTAAAGCATATTATTCACATGTTTTGTCTATTTATTAGCATTATTTTCCTTTTGTTTTTCACCCAGTAACTTTCTACTGGCCAGCAGGATCCTTAAGTAGCTGCCTGCCATCACAGCTGCTGATGTTAAGTTACATACTGCAGTGCTGAGTCCAGCCTCTCCCGACGGGAGTGATATATAGGCTCATATCTGACAACAACGGAAAATAAAAACAGGGCTGTATAACCACACGGAGCAGGAGGTTGCCTTGGGCAGCAAAATATAATGGGCTGCAAAATGTTAAGAGACTGTTTACACACTGGCAGCCTATTGTGCTGCCCCAACACAAATCATTTCATGCAGATAAAATTGCATTGAAGTATGTATCCATATATATGTATAGCTGTAGGGAGTATGAGAGGTGTCCTTCAACTGCATGCCCTGCTTTCCTTGTTGCAATTAACTGTGTCTGCAGATTTACCTAAGAGGCAACACTTTCTGGATTCCCTTGGGTAGAGGTATCCACATATTTTTTCCAGCTGGAGACTATGCTGGTTATTTGCTGCAAGCCGGAAGACCACATATAGACTGTTTAGGGTGGAGCAAATTACAGCTACTCCCAACTAATATGAGAACTCGTGTTTTAAAGCCACAGTTCCCACCTCAGCTTGATCCAAGCCACTCTGCTAGAGTCGATATAGCATATGGAATGCCGGGATCTTACTGGAGCGGTCTTACATACACCACTCTGCCCTTGGCTGTAGCTAGCACTCACGGCTGGGACAGCTGTAGGACCTACAGAATACCCAGTGTTTGACAGGGCTGTTGACATGAATGAACAGTGTTAAGTCTAAGATCAAATAACTGGTTGATGCTGACCATGTAGGAGGAACTGCTGTTAGAACAAGAGCCGTCTTAAGCTAAAAGTCTTAATAAAGTTGAGTCCATTTGATTTGGAGATACATGCTTCCATCTCCAACGTCTATACACGCTTTGCTATCTATAGATTTGAATCAGTACTTTCAACAATGTATGTCATAAAGCTGTAGGGTTTTTTGAGTATTGCAGTCAATGCTTAATTTATAGAGCAGTAACTCTCCGGATAATTACCGATAGCTTCTTGGCTCACAGTCTTCATTTTGGAGTAAAAAAAATACCTGAAAATCTACAGCTATATGATTAATAGCCCCAGGGTAAGATTTTAACCTCTTTCTTTTTTTTTTTTTTTTTTAACCATGCTTTTCCTGTAGAAGAATCCTTAATTTGGAATTAGTTCAGCTTTCCCACTCAGATATGCTTTACCTCAAAGGGTGAAAAGGTGAAAGGTAAAGTTGACTTTGTAAAGGACTAGTTATCAGCTACATAGTCAAGATTTTAATTTCCAGTGCACAGAAACCTGAATATGATGAAAAGGCATTTCTCTATAAGAATAAAACTAAGGAGAGCTTGATGAATGAGGCAAAAATTTTCTATTAGTATTTGGTTAAAAATTTATTTTGTTTTATTCAGCTATGATTGTGCTTTGTTTGTGTGCTGATTTTCTGCAAACATTGGAGAAATTGAATTTGAATATCACAAATATAAAACAAATTTCAAAAAGATATGCATAATTGCAGACAGAAACAAACCTTTAAATCCACATAGAGAAGTAGTTTGTGCTGGAAACTCTAGGGGGCTCATCCAATTGGGGAAAAAAATCTGTACTATTCTAACTAACAGAGAGCGCTTAAGTTTCGAACACTTGTGTGTATATATATTGACACAGGAGGAACCTATGAGTGTAAATTTCCCTGTGTAAATATACTATTTTAATGTAAAACACAACTGGTCTTTAATGTTTATTCTGTGGCTGAGAAAACAATGAATCAGTTATTTAAAAGCCTGGATTCTCTCAGCATCAAATCGACATGGGAAAGGTAAGACATGAAGGAAAAAGTACCCTCCAGCTCAAACACAGAAGAGATGAGTCCTGAGATAAAATAGATGTGGAAAAAATCTCTCCTAGCTTCAAGTCATCAGCTTGCTGTAGTGTTCAGCTCCAAATACACATTTGTTTTTTTGTTAATTCTAGAGGTCTAGGACTATACAACCACATCCTTCAGTTTGTATTTAGTGATCCTATAACTTTGGTTATTTTCCATTTCTTTGTCATTACTTAAAGCCCTTGAGGCTCTTCCTATGAAAACTCACAGCTTCCCATGTTCCTGGATTCTTAAGTTTTAGAAAATCTTTGAAATCCTTTGAGGCGTGTGCTCTGTGACAAGGTATCATGGAAGGTGTCAAATGAAGGAAAGGTATTTAAGAAAAAAACAAAATGAAAAGAAACAGGATTGAAAAAAAGTACATCAGCTTTCAATTTTATCACAGGATAGATCTTTTTAAATTTTGAAACATAAATGTAATACATATCACAGTATGACATGATAAAAAAGGTCTGATTAATCTTCTAATATGTTGAAGTGTACAGTTTCACAAAGTAAAATTTAATGATCTGTAGGTTATTAAATAAGTTTTCCTTACTTGGAAACTATTTTTCAAATGCATACAAGAGTTGGGACAGAAAGGCATTTTAAAAAATGAGGGATAACAATTTAAATTTGAAAATGTTAATCAGTATATGATTATTTGATATATTAAATTAGTATATGTTAGACTTCCAAATGATTTTTTACATTTTGTGTAGGTACACTGAATCTTTGAACAAGGGGCATCAGAAAAATAAATAAAACATTGGGCTGATTCAAAGATAACTAAGACAGGTGATGTGACATCTGCTGAAATGAGTCTTGAATCAAATACTTCAACTGAGCAAAATACAGTCAGATAACAGATGAATTAGTACCAAGATACAAAGTTATCTTGGCAAAGGTAAAACAAATTAAAATTATTAATTTTTTACAGCCTCAAGTTTTTACAGCTCAGGTAACACAGTGTAATATCTCTGTTCCCAGTATAAGTAAAGGTGTCTTATCAACGTTCAGTCTTTGGCTCATCATCTTAATGTATTTTAAAATAAAAGTAAAATATATAATTGCAGAGTGTTTTGAAAACTTCTGTGTCACTATCAGAAAAGTAACTGAGTGCAAATCAAGCTTTGGTAAAGGCTCTCCCCCCAGACATCATCAAATGATTCCACCTGTCTTCATTATTGCAATAATAGCAACAAATGCTACTGGGACAAATCAGCATTCATTGACATCATTGATCTGACATGTTGAATTATAACTTAAGTTACAGTTAAATTCCCTGCACATGGTCAAATGGAAATCCCATCACAGGGATTAACATCTCAGTATTACTGAGCAGAATAAAAATGGTAGGCAGCAAATACATATAAACTTCCCTAATAATTCTCAGTTCTTAAACCTGAAGAGGTTAACAACACAATAGTATCTTGGCTTCTACTCAGCTTCTTCGGTCTCAGCTAGACTACTGTTATTCTTCACTGTTATCATAGAATCATAGAATGGTTTAGGTAGGAAAGGACCTTGAAGATCATCGAGTTCCAACCCCCCTGCTATAGGCAGGGACACCTCCCACTAGACCAGGTGGCCCAAGGCCACGTCCAGCCTGGCCTTGAACACCTCCAGGGATGGGGCCTCAACAACCTCTCTGGGCAACCTGTTCCAGTGCCTTACCACCCTCAAAGTGAAAAACTTCTTCCTAATGTTCAATCTAAACCTGCCCTCTTCCAGTTTGAAGCCATTCCCCCTCGTCCTATCACTACATGCCCTAGTAAAAAGTCCTTCCCCAGCTCTCCTGTAGGCCCCCTTTAGGTACTGGAAGGCTGCAATAAGATCTCCCCGGAGCCTTCTCTTCTCCAGGCTGAACAGCCCCAGCTCTCCCAGCCTCTCCTCATAGAAGAGGTGTTCCAGCCCTCGGATCATGAGGTTATGAGACAACGCTGATAACTCTATGTGTAGGTTTTTCTTAAGAGTCTTGAACAAACTGCATGAGGGCTTCCCCCCGCCTTCCTAAAAGACTTCTCCTCTGAGACTGGAAGTACAATTTCACTCATTATCTGCTGTCATATTTCATTAGAAGTTACAGCTGAGCTAAATAAAATATCTTCTGTGTTGTTTCATCAGACAGGAAAACTATGATGTTGCATAATCTTTTACATTTAATAAGAAATGAAATGCACGTATGATTTCACTTGACTTGGGCCCTAACTCAGTGGAAATGCTTAATGCTGTGTGTTGGCCTCCCAGTGTGAGAGTGAGGGAGCTCCAGTCTGCATCCAGTGAACCTGGGTCAGAGATGGATCTGAGCACAGCTCTTCAAAATTCTCTGTACTCTCTCCAAGTGTTGCGAATCCACAGGCTTCAGGTGACTCCTGAGTAAATGCTCAAGCCATGTTGGAACCACTTTTTTGGTTACTCCTCATTTTCAAAACTTTCAAGGAAAAAAAGTTAATGAGGAAAATTGAATAGCTAAGAGGAGAATGAAACTGGCCAAGGGCAACACAGCTTTACTTTTGTTTTATTTCAAAACAGAAGTTTCCCAAAGCCCTTTAGAGTTAATATTTGGTGGTTAGATTTCCATTTCATGTGTCTTCCTAAATTCTTCTTAGTTTAAAGACTGATAGAACCAAGCCTGTGTCCATATAAACATAAACAGAGATACATACAACGAGTGCTTTTACATTTTGCTTTTAGATTGCTCCAGTCCTCTGTTTTCACAGAGCATTTCCCCTTGGACCTAGCTTCGAGATAAATAAACAGTGGTAAATATGCTCATTTTACTCATTCCAATACAATAAAAGTAATAACACCTCATTATTTTCTTTGGAGGTTGATAACTGGATCCAGATCACAGACTCTGTAAGTCTTTCCCTTTGGTGACCTCTTAGTTTTTTACTTATACTAGCTTTTGTTTTACTTACCTTCCTTTTTTTTTTATGTTTTCTTCCTCTTCCTTTACCCCTGCCTACCATTTGCAATGGGAAAAGAGCACACATCAGCAGACCCATTCAGGTAATAATCTTTTTCAAATATTTCCAGCAAAACCTCTCAATTTTTTTTTTTTTTTCCTTTGGATATATATTAGAATTTAAAGTCTGAATTCTTTCTGGATATCAAATTTTAAAATGTCTAAATAGAGCCCTATATTGAACTTATTAAATTCATGTATTCATTTATGGTGGAAAACTTTCACCAAAAATTAATTTTGATGTTAATTAGGAGTATAGAATTGTTCATAAAATCAATATTGTGCCAAAATATGTCTATGCGATACTCACTTTAGAGTTTTATTTTAGTCACAACAGGATGAGTTTAAACTCTAAAGAAAAAATAAAAATCCCGTTTACTTTGGTACAGGAGAAAGAAGAAAATATTTTTAAAAAACATACAGTAAAAAAATAGGTTAGAGTAAATCAGCAGGCATGACAAGCCTAGAGACCATAAGGAGCAGTACAGCAATGTGAAAAATAATTAGTCTCACTTGTTACAGACACCTATGTCAAGACACAGTGAACTGGCATCTCCACGTGCCCCTTTCTCTCTACTATCTGTAAAAGGAGCATAGATGACAATGTTATATTATATCCAGTGCCTAAATTTTAAATGGTAAAGGCAAAGGAAACAATTCCCACTCTTGCAGTTCT
The DNA here is from genome assembly GCA_008711295.1 of Anarhynchus alexandrinus. Lineage (NCBI taxonomy): Eukaryota > Metazoa > Chordata > Aves > Charadriiformes > Charadriidae > Anarhynchus > Anarhynchus alexandrinus. The sequence continues at coordinate 1,003,298 of VUYV01000172.1, forward strand.
TGAAAAGGAAGCAAGTATGTTCCTACCACTACAATGAGTGTAGGTTATACTTAAATGACTCAAGTACAGTGGGCTGCTTTTTTTTTTTAGTAAGAATCTGATACTCTAAGCTCTTGGCACTTTCAACCCCCAATAAAACCAGTGACAGAACTTAAATCTTGGGCATGCTCAGCTATATGCCTACCTATTGGGATGTTTGTAGTTTTGCACAAGTTAAAAGGCCGCTTCTGTAGGAGGGAGAGTGGGGGTAAGCCACTGGTGAATCAAAAATCCTGAAAACTGGAATAAATGATACAGTCAATGTTGTAGTGGGAGGCAATGGAAAATTATACCAACCTCAATGTTTAAAAATACATCGGTGTAACAGTCTACTTTTATAGGCTGCACAGAAAAGGGAAATTGAAAATAAGCCTTAAAACTAGTATAGTAAAAAATGCATTTCAGGCAAACTAAATCATAAGTGAAAGATAATGGTATTTCATTTGAATGAAATGAAATCTAGATAATCAGCAGCAGCATCGAGCTTCAAAACACCAATGTTTACGTAAAATATAAAAGTATTTCTACTATAAATGCAGAAGAAAAGAAAAATCAACTCAAACCCAAGAAAATAGTGCTCATTCCTCTGTACCTTACCTTACTAACAGAACAATTTCAACTTAAAGACATCCAGTTGGAAGAAACAAAAGCTCATCTATGTGGACATCTATGTGGCTGTTTACAGCCAAAGAACACAAGAGGAAATCCTGGTTAACATCCATATAATATTTGTATACAAATGAAAAAGTGTACTATTAAGACAGAAAGAGTCAATGAAAGGCCAAATGTAAATTGAGAAGCTGAGGACTGCAATTTAAACCCCTCGAGATATCTCCACAACAGACTCTGCATGGAAGATGAAGGGATAGCCCCAAACTATATCAACATACTGTTTGTTAATTGGCTGCCATGTGTGGCAAAATCTTTTTATATTAATCCCATAGCAGATGCTGGTGAATATTCAGTGTAAAGCAGAGAAGAGTTCATGTTAGCATTCCTGGAGCTGTGATTATAGCCCATAGAATCATGGTTGTAAATGGCCTCTTGGGATGATCTGTGTATAAAAGAAGGACTCCAGATTGAGAAAATAAATCATGATCAAATATTATATAATTTACACCATTTGCTAACTAAGAGAGAACATTAGGCCATTAGTCCATGTAAATAGAAGAACAAATGAACAAAAATGATAGCCAGGGGCATTTGAGCATTCAGCTTAGCTTTGTATTTGATGTGATCGATACTATGCAAAAATCCATCTTGACTTTTCTCTTTGGGTCCTTTTATCTGATAACGGTGGTATGAAGCCAAAAGACAGTGCTCTATTACTAAGAGTGGTGATTTGTGCGCCATGTCAGCTATCCTAGACGAGCTACAAAGCTACGTCCGCACCTCTGCCCCGGCAAGCTGAGCAGCTGCCGTTCTCACAGCCAGCAAAAACAACTGCTGCCACAACAGGCAACAAAAGCAATGCTGTGGCACCTGCTACCTTGGCCAGCCGAGGCGATGGTAGCCTATCATTCAAGCCAGTGGCAATAGGACCACAGAAAGCCAAACACACACCCTTGCTAGCTCAGCTGCGGTGCTATCTGGACACAGACACGTGCCCGCCAGCCAGCTTCCCTCTCCCGGTTGCAGCCCTCAGGAAGCATCACTCAGATGTCTTCCTCCTGAGAAGAAGAAAGAGTGAGCAGGCGGGGTGGTCTACCCGTGTGACAGAGAGCAGCTCCAAGGACTTCTGTGGGACTCCATCAATTTTTACTGCCCAAGCACTTTGCTTTCATGTCATGCCATGCAGTCATGGAATAAAGACTCTGACAGGCTCTTCAGATCCTGCTGTAAGGACATAATATTTAAACCTGCACAGATTATTGTTTCTTACCCAGTTCAATGTCTCTCATAATTTTTTCTTATGGAAACAGGGGAGTATGACTACACACTGTTTTTCCCAGATTGTGTCCTTGGTTTCTCAGCATCAGAGGGATGTTTAGCACAACAGTCTGGAGAATGACAGCCTCTGTCCTGCGTCCAAATCTTAGTAACTCTGAAAACCTATGAAGTGAATACAACTTAATTCTTTCTGTTCTTACAGTTATGTGGAAATAACACAAAGGTAATTTTACATTATGTAAAGTAACACCTGACTCTCCTTCCTGTTACCAAGTGTGACAACCTCCAGGAGAAAGTTCAGAATTTAAGCTTTCCACTTAAAAACTTCAGACAAATTCACCTACTTTTCTTCAAACATATCATGGCTTTAGATCTCTGGAGGGCCAACAGAGGGAGTTCATTTAAAGGAAAAACAGTAAAATGAGATTAACGTGGTTATTGTTTGATTTTGAGCACCGTAAATCAGAATGATTAACATGACTGTGTTTTGAATATTCTAAAAATACTCAGGATTTGGGATGGATAAAATCTAGGAATAAGCAAAAATTTTACTTCGATGAAGTTTCGTTGTAAAAATTTTTAAAGAGCTAAAGAACTTGTGAAGGAAATACAAAGCCTTGCAGTTACTAAACCAATTGCCTTGTGTCATGGTTTAACCCCAGCCGGCAATGAGGATCATGCAGCCATTCACTCCCATTTCTCCCTGAGTAGGGTAGGGAGAAGAGGGAGAAAAAGGAGAAAAAATCTTTATGGGTTGAGATAAAGACAGTTTAATAGAACAGTAATGGAAAAGAAAAAAAAATGGTAAAAGAATATACAAAATAAAGTGATGCAATACAACTGCTCTCACCACCTGATGATCGATTGCTCAGCCTGTCTCAAGCAGTGATTGTGGATTCCTGCCCTCCTATCAACCCCCATCTATATGCTGAGCCTGATGTCTATTATATGGAATATTCCTTTGGCCGGCTTGTCCTGTCTAGGCTGCCTCTCAGCTTCTACTGGAAGCTGAAAAAGTCCTTGTTTTAATATAAACATTACCTCGCAACAACTAAACCAATATGTGTTATCACCATTATTCTCATAATAAATCCAAAACACAGCAGCTACTAGGAAGAAAATTAACTCTATCCTAGCTGAAACCAGGACACCTTGCCATAGACTGTTTTCCCATTCCTTTTTTTTTTTTTTTAATTTTATTAACACAAAAAGCAGAAATGCAGACAGGATGAACGTGGTAAATATCTTCATCTGAGGAAATGATGTGAGGAGGCGGAATCAGTATTAGCAAACTTAAGACATGCTGGCTTTATAGTCTCCTGAAGAAGCAGGATTCTATTAACTAAAAAGAATGGGAATTGGGAATTGGACTCACAATTCATGGCCCAAGTAAACTTCTGGGGGAAGAAAAAAAAAAAGAATTTTGGTTTTCACCCAGTATTTTATTCCAGAAAGAGTCAATCCAAAATAAATGTTACTGTCCTTATCTCTAGAATGGAATGGGACTTTTAGACAAAGCGAGTTTTCATTAGAAAGTGATATTTTCTCAAAACTCAACTGTTTTGTGAATACAGGAAAGGTTGTCACAAATTTCCAAAAGAACAGCAGCGGGATGCCTGTCAAACTGAGCCTGAAGTTCAGCCAGCTTACCTGACATGCTAGCTGAGACATCTGGGATGTCTGGCTCCCCTTTACAAAGCTGTGTCTCTGGGTACTTGAGCATCCTCGTTCCCACCCTCTGAAGCCAAGCCCTCTTTGTTCTAGAAGGGCTGGAAACTGTAACTGAGATGAAATTTTCAGAACAAAGTATTTTGATTATGTAAATAGTGATCATGTTTGGATTTTCCTCTCCATGGAAAATTTCCAGGGAGATTTATATCCAAACTTAAGTGGAAGGGATTTTCTTTTTTCCTAGAATCTTCTACTGAATACTATTTCTGGCTTTTGACCAGACCCTGTAAGAGCTAATTCCAAAGCATATCATGGAATAGAAGAATTCCAAGTTGTTGAGACTGTTGTTACACTCTGAGGGGTGGCTTTTGAGGATGAAAAACTGTTCTCTTTCCGGTCCTTAAAGTTTAAATTAGTCCTTATGCTACAGCTGACTGACTTCATGATACATTTTCCACCAGCTGAGAGCTTGCTTCTAACATTCGGGACTGCAGAACTCAATGGAGATATTTTGACACCTGTTAAATGTACATGCTTAAAATAGGGTAAGGTTGCTCTAGTTTCTCTTCTTGGCACCTTCTGCCTCACCTAAGCCCAATTATAATCTGAATGCCTTCTGCAGGATCCTACCTTGCTTAGCAGAGCAAGTCTCTGTTTTACCTTCCACCCTGGAGTAATTTGTTCATAGTGCTATTCACATGGCATTATGCTATTTTTGCAGCTAAATTCACACTTTATTTTTTTGTTCTCTGTGTATAACTTGATTTTTTTTTCATATTTCAGTTTCTCCCCATATTTTTTATCCATTCTCAACTCCTCCTTTCAGTTCATTTTTATAAATATATAGTGAACATACTGCATTAAAAAATAAACATTTACCATGACTTGGTATAAATACAGCCCTGTGGTACACATGCATTCTAAATTTAGGAAATACTGTGGTAAAGGCAATGCCACAGAAGAGTATTTGTTTACCTTTTAGAGGCGCCCTAGTTATTTATGTATAATTAAGTTAGACTCTTTTTTATAGGTTTTTGTCCATCACTGGAAAGTATTATTGGCACTAACAAAATTAACAACAAAACCCACACATTTTTCACTATGCTTTAGGAAAAAGTTTTCACCCACATTAAGAAAGAACATGACACATTCTTCATATCACGTTTCAGCTTGGATGGATTGTTTTCACAGCTATAAAGAGGGAAATTGTAAGAAATATGGGTAATAAGTCTATGGTAAAACAAAAATAATCAGATGCATGATCAATGTATTACTAATATTTATTCCTGTGGAAAAATATCATTGTGACTTTTAATTCAATATACACTTTACAAACACTATTTGACTGTCAAAATTTTCAAAGGATGTCATTAACCAAAGAACTGAGGTTGGTTGAATTATTTGCTTAGCAACATTTGGCTAGCAAATAATTTCCATACCAGCCATGCTCTCTGGAAACAATTTTTTTCTCTTAAGTATTTGCCAAAATGATTTGTGTCAATAATTTCAGATTATTTTTTTCAATTTGTTCCCACAGTGCTAAATTCTTTACAAGTCTTATATGACTGATCAATTCAGACACAAAATTTTTTCTGACATATCTTTTTAATTGTATTTTTCTCTTAATGTCCGTTTGTTTATTGAGGAACTTTTTTAAAATATCAAATATTCCAATATATTTCTGGTATGAGTTTTTAGTTGAATGAAATACTGGCACAAAAATTAGCTTTATGATTTGGAGCATTTCAGCCTGGCAATGAAGAGACACAAAAGAGCCACACACCATTAGCTCAACTGGAAGGAAATAACAGTAATCCAAATAATTCAGGTCAGAAGCGTAATACCAATAATTTATATTTTTTTCTTGAGTTTATAATCACAATTTAGTTGTGATTTCAAAGAAGCTTATCAGGTGAATGAGGTTCTTATTTCTATCATTTCTTTCCTATTTTAACTTGAAAACTTTGATTCTTTTTGTGTCTGAGGAAAAAAAATAACTGAAAAGTTTCTGAGCTTTTAATTTCGAATGCATGCAAATATCGACTGGTTTTTATATTTTTACTCATTTTATTTGCTTTTAAAAGACCTATAAAATAACTTAGAAATATTGCATTTTTTCTGGCAAAGTTTGAAATGCAAAATAGTATATTTTAAGTCAAACTTTTTTTCTTTGTTCCCAGCAAACTCTGTAACAGAACTTGTCAAAATTTTCCTTTGTTACGTAGCTGATATGACTATAACTTGTTTCTGCTTAAAGCAATCTGTAAAAGATATTACAATACCCAAAATATACCTGCCTTGGCTAGGAGATATCCATGCCTGAATCTCTCCTCTGCCTGACATAGAGCCAGGTCTGAAAAAGTTTTCCCGTATCATGGGAGACCAAATCAAGTGTTGGACTTGTAAATCCTTTACTGGCTCTGTACCTGCAGAAGCTGCTCTGTTGTTTAAAACCAAGCATTTATTACCATATATAAGAACATAAGAATGAAGATGATGGGTAAGGGCAGAAGCTTTGTGACAGTGACCATCGAGAAAAACATCAGAGAAAAGCAGAAGTACAAAACAGCCTTTCCCTGGCAGTCTCTCCTAGTTCCTAACCTGCAAGATATCTGGAGCCACAAGTGGTATCAAGATCATGACATTTAATAACCCTCAACAGAGTTTTATTCTTTGATTTTGTCTCTCTTTTTCATCTCATTTATACTTCTTGCATGCAATTTTTACTTAGGAAAAAGAACTTCCTTTGGTTTCCTTTATATGTGCTGTCTGATCATTTCATTTGGTGTCTTCCACATCCTGAGCTATGTGAAACATCGAATAATTGTTTCCCGTTCATCTTCTCTCTGGCATTCAGGATATTATATTCTTCTCTCATATCTACTGCCTGCTCAGTTGAGTCATTTCCAGACTGAACTGTTCTGGTCTATTTAATTTCTTCTTATCTTCTTGTCATCCCTTTCATCCTTCTCTGTACTGTTTTTACTGTATCCTGTTTGATATGTTGCAACCATAACTCCAAGAAGTGCTAAAGATTTTTTTTGCTTAGTTGTCTATTCCTTCTCCATAATAGCAAGTCTTAGCACCCTGTTTGCTTTTTGACTGCTGAGGAGTACCAAGCTGATAAAGTCAGAAAGCTATCTATGAATAGAGTGAAAAGTAGATACTTTCATGAGTGAAAGTATCTTATTTATAGTCCATTGTCTGGTCTCTGGCTGAATGCTTACAGTTTGGTTTTTTTTTTTTTACCATTAGTACATTATTTTGCATGCACTGACATTGAATTTAATCTGCCATTTCATCACCTACTCGCTCAGTAGTTTCCATCAATTCACTCAGCTCTCACCGCCACACACTGATGTTGTTACTGTAGTGCTCGCCCTCTTTTTTGGCCCATGTATGAACATACTAAGCACACGTTGAAGAGCAGATCCTTGGGAGAAGCCAGTGGCAAATTCCCTGTTGTAGATGCTGACCATTTATTAACTGGTCTTGATCAAAGAAGAAAAAATAGAAGTTTAATGCTCAAAGTTGGTAGATAGTGTGCTGATCTAATAGACACAGGCTACGAGCTCTGAGCAATGTGTGTTTATTTATAAATGATGACAATTTGCACCACTGGGGTGCATCTTTTGGGTCTACCCCTGTATAACCAATAATCTGGCGGTGAAGGCACTCTCCTGTGACACGAGTGGTCTTGGTTCAAATCAGGCAGGTGTGTGTTTGAAGACAGATCAGCAGTCCTTGAGCTCAGTGCTCTAATCACCAAATTACTGGGCATTTCCTAAGGTTAATTCATGCTTTAGGGCTTCTTTTTCATTCGTTTCATGGGGTTTGTGAAGGATCTTCTGTGAAAGGGTGACCTGGTTTTGGTGCCTGACTCCAAAACAGGGTTCAGGACAGAGAACCTCAACTTTCCCTACAAATCCCAATATATTAGGTCTGGAGGAAAGCACGTTAAGGTGTTTGAAGGACAAGGATTTAGTCCTTGCCAGTGTCTTTGTGTACTGTTTTTTTAAAATTCAGAATGTCTATCTTTCTATATTTTTAGGCAGCTCTGTTCCCAGTTTTTTGGCCCCTGTCTCTCTTGGGTGGCAGATTTTCTCCAAACATTGGGTGGAGAACTTGGCTGAGGACCCTAAATTACACCTCTGGGCAGGACAGTGTTGACAAGTTCAGAGTTCACAGATCTTGCTGTCAATATAGGCCAGAAGCCTTTTTTAGAAAGTGCCTTGACAGGAGCTATGATATACTTGGCTGTAGCTCCCAACTACCATGGCCAGTTTGATTCTGGTTTGATCCTGAGTTAACAACTGATCTATCACAATATTAACCACCAACAAGGTAAAGGTAAGTGTGGTTTTAAAGTAAGTGTAGTTTTATTTTTTAAATATGTTCATGGATAAATAATATCAAAATATGGCCTTGTTTCTGATCAAAACGTGGCTCTTAGATTGGGGGACTGGAGTGGGAGTGAGGATGGAGGGATGGGCTGGTGGGTGAATTCCAATGTTATTGAAGGCCAGGACAGCTCACGTGAGAGAAGGCTCTTGGAACTAGTCCCGGCAAGGAAATGCTTAACTTGGTGTTTGCATGGCTTAGATACTGAAGTCAGTGACAAGAGTGAAAGGCACAGGCAAGCACTTCACTAATTCTGGTGGTCATCAAGCTATTTGTCAAACAGGGATATTATTGAATCATGTTGTGTTTACCTAATACATTGAAATGTAGAAGTTATGCATGAAGGTTACATACATTACTATAATTGTCATGAGTTGTTGGGTATTCTAATGACAGGCAAAAATTAATGATTTTTTTTATAATTAATTAAGCCTAAGGAGTTTAATAACCTAGATAGCTTAGTTTTCCACCTTCTTTTCAGAGGAAAAAATGTATTATCCGTTGAAACCAACAACAAAAGTGCCTTCATCTTATCTGAGCTGACTGAAAGGATTTATAACAAATTGTTGTCAGAGCCTTGTGACCAGCATTGAAATAAGTATGCCTGCTTGAGATTTGTGTGTGTGTCCGTAATCTTGATGCTAAGATTGAACAGCTGCTGTGTACCTCTTGGTAGTGTGTGTTTGCCAGGGTAAAGCAATCTTTCTTTTCTTGCGCTTTCCTCTGCTGGAATGAAGCCAACCAAGTTCTGTACAAAGAAATGGGAAGGAATGAAAATATGTAGATCAACATCTAGTAAGGGGTTATATTATGTGAGTAAGCTACTGACATCCTTCTCCAACATTGTTCTCCCTCTGTATTGCTAAAAAAACAAACATGGGGTTGTTGAAGTTTTTATTTTTGCAGTAGGAACTCTGCATTGTCCTGACTAAGCCTGAGGTGACAATCAACGGTCCAGCCCTTGGAAAGCAGTCCAAAGACTTTGAGAGACAGACTCTAAGTCCTGTAAAAATATTTTACATGTTTGTGGGGAACAAGTAAGTGTCTAATAGTTACGGATTCATTGGTCCAAGGAGAGAGAGAAAAGCTCAAACAACTTCCCCGCAGGTGGCAATGCAACATACAGCAGTATTTCTGAAATGGATTATCTATCCATTAATAAGGCACAACCCACATGTCTGAAAGAGGGCAAAATGCTACATATTCCATCCTGTAAAACATATGTTTCCTCTGTGTAAAATTTTTGAAAATAAGCAATAAGATATTATCTTTTTTATCTTTGGAAGGGATAACTTCAAGCAAACAAAATATACATAATGGAAAAGCACTAGTAAAGACCTGGAAGTAGTCTAACTGAAGCAGTTCAGAACTCCAACGTGTGTTTAGAAATGCTTTATAACAAGAAATGAACAGCTCCCACAAGCTTGTGTGACAGAAATCCACCTTGCAATTCTCTCCAGTTAGAGCACACAGCTGGGAGGTCAGACACTGTCATTCAAATGCCTGCGAGGGAGATCTGGACTGCTGTTTTCTCCACCCAGCTGAGTGCTGTAAGCACTACAGGCTATACTATACTCTGAGGTTGCCCTCTTGTTGGAGCCTTTATACAAAATGCTAAATAGCACAATGATGCTTGGCATCACGACGTGAATTCTAATCCCTTCAGGAAAAAGGGAAATCAAATTCTTACAGTGCTTACAGTTGGGGCAGAGATCAATGAGGTGAATGAAGTCTCTCCCTTCCTGTACTTTTGGCACTCGTATTTTGACTTAATCTGTGTTCTTCCTTTTCACTAAATTATTCAATAAATCTGACTTTAATTTGTAGCCAAATTTGGGATGATCTAAAATATTTTTAACATACTGACTTCTTCCAAAAATTGTTTTCTTTGGCTCTAGTTATCAGTGTAGTAAGAAGAGTGAGCCAAGAAATCAGCAGTGCAAATCAGGGTAACCAGATAGCATGTTATCTAATGGAATGTAAATATGAACAGCAACTGCAAGACTGGAAGGAGTTGTGAAGTTGTCAATCAGTGCAGATGACAATGCATGCTGATACCAAAGGGAACGCATCACCAGGAACAGCAAGGTTAAAAGATGACTGTGGGAATTTTGGAAGAGTTTTGAGCAAGAAATAGAGATGTTAATGATTTGCATGAGTACCATAGAGAGGAAAAAGCAGACAATCATGAACACTGAATGTGATGTCAGTTAAGGACCACTGGACCACAGTCCAGGGGAACAGTATGTGGCAAGCAGTATGGATTGCAGCTGATCACCATGATAATTAATCATACTGGAAAATGATCAGAAGCAACCATCGAACTAACCATAAAAAAAAAGGTAAATGCAGTGATAAGACTAACTCAGCATGTGGTGAACAAACTGAGCACAAGATGGAAAAGAACATAAAATGAAGAAGCTTTGGAATGACTGGTATTACTCCTAGAAATGAAAAAAAAAAAAAGATTCTGACTGATGAAAGGAAATTTGACATAATTGGCATTTTCTGAAACCTAATTGGACAGTTCACATACCTGGACAGTTAAAAGTCCTGGTCATACTCTGTTCAGCATTATAGCATGCATAAAAGGAGGTGCTGAGCTGGCCCTTTATTGTGGAAATGCCATCACCTATTTCATGGGTGCATGTGGCTTCATGTAATGTAGCCCAAGATGGGGCTTGGTGGAAGACATTGAATCAAATCAGAGAAAAGGACCATTTATTCCTTCAGCACCTGTCTGTACTATCTGGAAACATTTGTTAGGGGGATGCCAGTTTGAGCTGATAATTTTCTAATGCAACAAGAGCGATAACTACATCTAAATCTCCTCCTGGAAACTCTGCTAAGGGACATAGAAAACAAGGAGGTGATTGGTGACAGCCAGCATGGCTTCACCAAGGGCAGATCATGCCTGACTAATTTGGTGGCCTTCTACGAAGGGGTTACAGCGGCAGTGGACAAGGGAAGAGCAACCTATGTCATCTACCTGGACTTGTGCAAAGCGTTTGACACCGTCCCACATGATATCCTGGTCTCTAAATTGGAGAGACATGGATTCGACAAATGGACCACTCGGTGGATAAAGAACTGCCTGGAGGGTCACACCCAAAGAGTTGTGGTCAACAGCTCAATATCCAAGTGGAGACCAGTGACGAGTGGTGTTCCTCAGGGGTCAGTACTGGGACCTGTACTGTTCAACATCTTTGTCTGCGACATGGACAGTGGGGTTGAGAGCAGCCTCAGCAAGTTTGCCGATGATACCAAGCTGTTTGGCGAGGTAGACACGCTGGAGGGGAGGGATGCCATCCAGAGGGACCTGGACAGGCTGGAGAGGTGGGCCCAAGCCAACCTCATGAAATTCAACAAGGCCGAGTGCAAGGTCCTACATCTCGGTCAGGACAATCCCAATCAAAAATACAGGTTGGGCGGGGAATGGCTGGAGAGCAGCCCTGAGGAGAAGGACCTGGGTGTGCTGATTGAGGAGAAGCTCAACATGAGCCAGCAATGTGCGATCGCAGCCCAGAAGGCCAACCGCATCCTGGGCTGCATCAAAAGAAGTGTGGCCAGCAGGGCGTGGGAGGTGATTCTGCCTCTCTACTCCACTCTCGTGAGACCCCACCTGGAGTACTGCATCCAGCTCTGGAGTCCCCAACATAAGAAGGACATGGACCTGTTGGAGCGCATCCAGAGGAGGGCCACAAGGATGATCCGAGGGCTGGAGCACCTCTCCTATGAGGAGAGGCTGAAAGAGTTGGGGCTGTTCAGCCTGGAGAAGAGAAGGCTCTGGGGAGATCTTATTGTGGCCTTCCAGTACCTAAAGCGGGCTTACAGGAGAGCTGGGGAAGGACTTTTGACTAGGGCATGTAGCTACAGGACGAGGGGGAATGGCTTTAAACTGGAAGAGGGCAGGTTTAGATTAAACATTAGAAAGAAATTTTTCACTTTGAGGGTGGTAAGGCACTGGAACAGATTGCCCAGAGAAGTTGTTGAGGATTAGGTATCATTAAACAAAAGTTTGTAAAGCTGACAGCTATGCAGACAACTGCCTCTATCAGGCTAATGGGGAATGCCTGAGGACACGAGTAATGCCTGAACTCCCATTTTTCCCTTGAATACCCAGAACTGTTTCTTTGTTATTTATAATATGCTTCTAGCCATTCAAAAATTAACATAATGTCTTAAGAAAAACAGTGAAGAGCAGCTGGTTCCTCCAGAGTCTTTAACAGATATAACTGGGACACTTGCCTAGCAAGTAGGTGACTTGGTCTACACAGGTCTCCTTTAGGTTAATGGGCTCAGAAAACTTTTTTCTGTAGGATGTTGCCATAACTTCTCAGTGCAGGAGAAAATGCTCTCCTCCACTGGAGCACGTGAACATGCTGAAATTAACGCCAGAGTTGGAGAAGAGTAGACAATTTATGCCTTTACTTTGTAGCATATTGATTAGACCTCTGTTAGATAAGGTAGAAAAAGCATTCCAAACACTATATTATTCTCTGCTGTTGTTGGGTGTTTTTATTTTAAATTAAGCAGTTATAGGATTGCTAGTCTGGGCAGCATCCACCAGAACCCAGGCCTCCTCCTCTTTCTAACCATTGCAGGTGAGTCTTTAAAGCCACTACCTGGAAGGGGACCAGCACAGAGGCCCTTCCCTGTCTGGCCATTTCTTAAAAAAGAAAAGCCAAAGATGAGTTTGATTAAAATGGTCACATGCCAGTGCCATGTTTGGCATGCTATAGAAAGCTGGTATAGAATTTTGGGTTTAAGGGATATTGAAAAACTTACGTAGAAGAGTGATAACAATATATTCCATGGTGAAGGAAAAGCCGTAGTTTCTACTGGCTGTAAAACAAGGTCCATTAGTCATGCTAAAAAGAAAGTTGAAGAGTGACTCAATGACAATGCAGAAATACTTTTTTGGGAGAAGGAAAAAAAAGCTTAAATGCCAAAGCTTTTGTTAGGCCAGGGAAAAAGAGTGTATCAAAAAGCAGTGGGTGAAGCTGAGGCCAGGCAAGTTCAGACACAGTGGCAGTGCTTTTAGCCATTGCTTTCTTAATTATGGCGGTGAATTATGAAGCCATAAGGTCTCTCCTACCCTTGAAGCCTGGGCACTTTCTGGAAGGTATGCTATAGCCCAAACCATGTCAAGCACAGCACTGCACAGCGCACATCTGGCTATGTTCTGAGCTGAACCAGGAGCTTTCAGGGTAGGTATTGGGCAGTAAAGACATTTTGTCTGTGAGTTAGGAACAGCTTTATGGGAAAGACAACTGAAATCTTTTCTGGACATTCACAATAGCACAGCTTTTGCAGCCACAGAAAGCTTTGGAGGAAATGTAGGACATCAAGATTCCAGGTAGGATTTGTGGCACTACTTTCTCTGATTTCATGCATTTGCATTCTCCCTGTGTTGTGTTTGAGGTGTTAAAGTCATATTTCAAAACTCTCTGTAAAAACTAAGCAGCATTTGAACAGGTCTCTTTTATAATAATTTTGTAGATGTGAGAGTCCAGATAACAGAAACTGATATAGCAGACAGTGCCACTCCACTTCATTTTCGCCATCGCTAATTTCTAGTTATTAACACCTTGAGCTAATTCCACTGCTCTGAAACAGTACATCATGCTGCAAAAACTGGACCCATATCCAGCATGGAGCCAGGCTCTACGCGCCTTAAGAAGCTGGGTAGCTGGTAAATCTCCTGCTGTAGGATGTAGGCCTTATGACTCCACGTCATCCCTGCCAGGCAGTTTGTGCACCGGCATGTAGCAGCAGTTAAATGAAAAAGCCTTTAGGCAATCCTCTGGAGTTGAAGGTGAAGCGCCTGCTGCACAGGAGGCAAAATTGAGAAATGAAAAATAAAAATGTCACTGCAGAACAAGTAGGAGAAATTCATAATTATTGCTACTTTAAGAAGTGTTACGGGAAAATCCTGCTGAGGGAATAAGCAGGATGAAAATTCAGCAGAAGATGGGCAAACGCCCCTTATCTTCCTGAATAAAAGTTATCCTCATTGTTAGATAAATTGATGGTTTATTTTAAAAAATATTGTACATTGCTGCACTAAGCATTATTTACATGATTCTAAAAGTCCCCTATTTGTGCCGTGCATGGATTATTTTGTCCCTTCTGGCACGGTGGCATGTTTGGGGAGAAGCATGGAAGCCATGCCCAGGAGAGACTTAGAAAGTATCTCAGCAGGACAGAAGAGCAGAGTGCGCAATGGGGCAAGCAGCCTCAATCACCTGCGGGAAGACCAAGACTTGCACTATCGTTCTAATGCACATCACAGGAGGACTTGGGAATTTTTAGCCAAATGGTATGAGGTTAAACAATGTTGCCATTTTCCATGTGAAAAAATATTTCATGTTATTGGAATTTGATTTGGTTCTTTATCAGAATGAAACTATAAAGGAAAAAATCTACTACTTCAGTGGTAGGTCACTTGTCTGAGATATGAGAAACTTATATTCAAGTGTGTATTATAGGGTGATTCTGTTTCTTAGCTATGAGTCCACTAGGTTTATAGTTTGGATGAATTAGTGTTTCCAGACAGGCAAATACTTTCCCAAACATTTTTGATCAGTCATACCTATGTTAAGAAAAGTGGGCAGGCTGTGTTCTATGAAGGGAATTTCCAGGCAAAGATGAATTTCTGAGATATGTCTATCTCATGGTCATCCTTCACAGCTAAAATAGTCAACAAAAAGTTACAGCAGCTCTGAGGCAACTCTTCTTTGGGCCTCTCTGAGTGCTCAGAATCAGGGTGGCACAAAGCTACATCTGCTTCCACTTTGGTCCTTGCCTCACCTAGATCTCATGTTCTGCACTGTGGTGGGTTGACCCTGGCTGGACACCAGGTGCCCACCAAAGCTGCTCTATCAATTCCCTCCTAAGCTGGACAGGGGAGAGAAAATATAATGAAAGGCTCATGGGTCAAGGTGCTGGAGGGAGATCATTCAGGACAGGGAGAGCATTCACTAATTACTGTCACAGGGAAAACAGACTCGACTTGGGGAAATTAGTTTAATTTATTGCCAATTAGAAGTCAGAGTAGGGTAATGAGAAATAAACCCAAATCTTAAAACACCTTCCCCCCACCCCTCCCTTCTTCCTGGGCTGAATTTCACTCCCCAGTTCTGTACCTCCTCCCCGCGTGTGGTGCAGGGGGATGGGGAATGAGGGTTGTGGTCAGTTCATCATATGTTGTCTCTGCTGCTCCTTCCTCCTCAGGGGGAAGACTCCTCACACTCTTCCCCTGCTCCAGCATGGGGTCCCTCCCACAGGAGACAGTTCTCCATGAACTTCGCTGACATGAGTCCTTCCCATGGGCTGCAGTTCTTCACAAACTGCTCCAGCGTGGGTCTTCCATGGAGTCACAAGTCCTGCCAGCAAACCTGCTCCAGCATGGGCTTCCCACTGAGTCACAGCCTCCTTTGGGCATTCACCTACTCTGGCATGGGGTCCTCCACAGACTGCAGGTGGATATCTGCTCCACCATTAACCTCCATGGGCTGCAGAGGGACAGCCTGCCTCACCATGGTCTTCACCACGGGCTGCAGGGGAATCTCTGCTCCGGTGCTTGGAGCACTTCTCCCCCCTCCTTCTTCACTGACCTTGGTGTCTGCAGGGTTGCTTCTCTCACACATTTTCACTCCTCTCTTCTGGCTGCTGCCACACAGGTTTTCTTCCCCCTTCTTAAATATGGTATCCAAGAGGTGCTACCACCCTCCCTGATGGTCTCGGCCTTGGCCAGCGGTGGGTCCATAATGGAGCCAACCGGCATTGGCTCTATGAGACATGGAGAAAGATTCTAGCAGCTTCTCAGCAAAGCCGCCCCTGTAGCCCCCCACTACCAAAACCTTTCCATGCGTGGACTTTTGAATATTCTTTCTCTTCCTAATCTGTGAGATCTTGCACTCCTGGCTCCTGTAAACCTGCTTATACCAAATCAAAGTTTGGGACTGGTTATGGGCACATTGCATAGAGTCATCAAGGAATACTATGTTGAAATTGATTTGATGCTCTGGTTTATATTAAGTTAATCTGTTTGTATTGTGTTGAAACTTCAGTAGCTGCCTGGTATTCTTATTTATTTACTAGTCTTCCACTTCTTCTATCCCCCAGGTATGAGCCCTTCTTGCGCCCCAAAAGTTGTAACAATACTGTGTAGTGCTAAAGCTAGTAGGCTGCGCTCCACATCTCTTCAAAGTGAAATAGAAGAAAAAGAAAAGTCAAGAAAATCTGCAATTGCATTAGCATTACCTATGCCCTACATTAGTGCATGAAAAATTAAGCATCCTTGCTTATAAGCAAAAATATGACCTCAGGCAATAGGAAATACAGAAGGCATTTAGTGTGATTTTCAGAGCACCCGTCAGTGAGTTGGGAACAAGAAAGAGAAATTTAAGAATCGCACCCATAATGAATTAGCAAAAAACCAATTTTCTCTAACATAAACAATTATACAGGTGCACAAAACAAAAAACTTGCAGTACCTTTACACTTGTTTGCACAAAATAACTGGCCATTGGACAGTAAAACCTTGCAGAAACCTGTAACTTCTCCAACAGTGTCATGTTATTCTGAGAGTAACGAGTGGAAGAGAAACACTTCACATCTTTCCTCAGTGCAAAGCAAATTATGAGTCTGTTTTCAAAAATGTCTGCAGACTACAGGTTTCTTTTCAAAAGTAATTCAGCTACTTGGCCCACTCTGCAGAAGATTTAGGTGACTAAGTCCCATAGACCTCTGCAAAAAAGATCCTGTGTCTTAATGACCTGCTAACGCAGTGGGGTAACTACTGTTTGTACCCTTCTAGAGTGGCCCCTTGCTTCAAAGCTTTTCTCATTCATCAGTAGAACGAGAAGGAATGAAATATAAGCACACTGCAGTACTAAGACACTCTAACATGCTTATGTCTTCTCCAAAGAAAATACCCTGATATTCTGATGTCCATGTGTGTGTTTCTGTGGTTGTTACCCCTCCAGCATTTGAGGACCCTTAGCGTAACTTATGAAATATAGCTAAGAACTTGGATCTTGGGGAGCTTGATGCCTCCCGTGTCATTCATTCTTTCTATAAAAGGAAAAATATAGTGGAGACACTTGTAGATCAGAAAAATGAGGAGTATTTGTCGAGAGGTTGTTTGTGGCTGAGGATTGCCACAGATTATATACCCTTTTTTTTTTTTTTTGCCTTTATGCGACAGTGGAACAGGTTGCTCATTATGTTTTAACATTTAATTTTCTATATATTGCAATGTGTTAAGAACTTCAGTGGGAAAAAAACATAGCTAAAATAGCCAAGCTGTTGTCCAAGCAAGTTGTCCAAATGAGTCATATTTTTCCCCTTTTTAATACTTTTTTATTTACAATCTTTTTTTTTCCCTTTTTTTTTTTAAACTGGTCTTTATTTTAGTCATGTGAGAGGTTGCCAAATGTGTCTCAGAAACCAAACTGTATATTAACATCTACTGATTTCTCCTTATCTACCATGTTAGTAATGTCTTTAAACATGAGATCTCTTGCCCGATTTTATGCTTCCCATCTTTAATCAAGCTGTGTCTTCCCAGCTGTTGTCCATCTTTAAGATAGCTTCTAGAGATGAGCTGTTAAAATAAAACTTCTAAGGTAGGGAAGGAGGCTGGCTCTGAATTTACATTTGTAGTTACTTTGCCCAAGATAACCCTCATGAATGTCAAGACTGGAAAATGTAAAAATTTGATGACTATCGTACCAAACTGACAGCTTTCCAACTTAACCTTTAGTGGTAAATGTTATCTGCTACTTTCAAGCCCTGTTGAAATTGAATAATCTTACAAAAAGATAAATTCAAAAGTCGATGTGTGAATTCCAATCCTCATTTTCTTAAAAGGATATGGAGATAAGAAATATAGATTATGTTTTCCTAAAAACAATTGGGCCAAAGAAGTTCCCAGACTGGATGTACATATAGTACAGAAAAATTGAATATCTTTTAAATTTTATACCTGTTCAGTGTTTTAAACAAACCAATTTATTTAATAACAGTCTTTGACATTAGCAGAAAGGTAACCAAAAATGCAACTAGGTTCTTGTTAGTAAAAATAGAGCATCCAGGAGCATATCAATTATAACATTATTTTTAGAGTATGCATCACTTCTAAATTTGTAATTTGTCAGATTAACTTGAAAACTATTTAGGAAGAACTGTGAATGATTTGAGTATCAAAGGATATATTGTTAAAAGTAAAACAATGGAAGCTTCCAGCTGTTTTCATCATTGTTGGTATCTGCAGATACTGTAGATAGTTTTTCTTATTTACAAATGATGTCATATTAGTGATAATAAAAAACAGTTATGAGAAAGTGCTCTCTTGCAACACTCAAAGCAATTTGTAGGATTAGTTCTATACAACAGAGTGCTGGATACTGCACACTTTCAGTCCCTGTATTCATTATGGCTAAAACTGAATTAGCTAGGATTATATTTAAACAATATTAACTGTAGCAGACAATTTAGATTAGTGAAGAGCTAGTGCATAAGATGGGTTTATAAAATAACATGGAGTGTGGCAAAGTTTTGTGTTTAATGCAATGCTGTTTCAGGTTTAAGTAATGAGAGCCATAGTTAGGAGGGTTTGAAGGATAAGCTTAGGTGCATCTGCCCAGCTATTAAACATAAACCAAATTTTTCTCATGTCTGTGTAGAAGAGCAAGCACCAGTGGTATTTTAGTAACATTGTCCTATTTTTTAGCATTTGTCTAAGCACACCTGAAGACACCTATGCTTTTAAGCTGACATTTTTCAGGCCCAAAGGAAAGACCAGTGGGTTGTTTAATAAAGCATTTGTACACCAGTAGGTAGAAAACAGTTTAAAAGAAGGGTCACCTTAGCAATGCATTTTTTTCACGTACTTTTATTTTTTTTTGGTAGCTAGAGCGTGGGGTGTGAGCTTAAAAACTAAGACAGTGCTGCCACCTTGAGGATTTTCTTGAAGCATGTCCCTCAGCGTGCGCACACTAATTGAATACAGTTTATGTACTCACTTGTATACACATAAGATACATTAAATAAAAATATCATATTAAACATACTTATTCTATAGAAAATGCACTAGAAATATAATAATACTATGATAAAGGTCTATAAACATAACCTAAGAAAATTTAGAGGGGAGCTGTTTTATAGACAGATTTTAAAATAACTTTACTTTTCATTATCAAGCGATCAATATGAGATACTTTTCCTGACAATGCAAGGTGTCATTGGTCATTCATAGAGCCACCAGATCTGTACGTGAAATCCAGAGGGACTTACGAGTTCCAAGGCAACTTGGCATGATTACAAGACCAAGCTCATTTACGTGACCAAGGACTTAAGGAAATTGACTGTAATTACAGATTATCTGTGATTTAGGATATTTAGTCTTAGATATCTTTTTTTTTGTGCCTAGCTGAGAGGGGATCTATATTCTGAAAAGGGATGCCCCAAACTGCAACTCCGCATCAGAAACCAGCATCAGTCACTGCTGCAGACCCACATCTGTGTGGGATTCATTGGGATAATCCACCTGCAGCATTTAGGGTTCTTTCTCCAGGACTTTGGCATTACAATGTGATTTTTACCACATTCAATTTTTGTCACGGTGTTCATCAGTAAAAATCCATAGGCTGATGTTAAGTGTCTATGGAAAGAGAAAGGTTTGAATGGGATCCATAGCACAAAGTACTATGGGTGAGACAAATACACGTCATTACATAGAGGAGGAGGGCATCAGGAACACTGTCCTTCTCAAAAGCTGAGTCTGCTCAGGGAGACTTAAATTCACCATCTGGAGCCTCTCCTTGTGTCAGGCATCTGCACTGGCTATTTAGAGATCAGAAGTTTGATTTGGTCTTTTTGGGTACAGAAGGAGATGGTGCTGACGCCACCCTCTTCATGCTGTTGTCCAATGGCTACAGCACTCACCTAGGAAATAGAAAGGAAGATGTTTAGTCCCCCCTCATCTTGAGTTGGTGCAAAGCAGTGTTTCCTAGTGCTCAGCTACCTTGTACTTTGCTACTGGGACTTTTTCCTAGGTGAGTGCTAGAGAATGGTTCTTCTTGTACCTCTTTTTTCTGGCATTATGAAATGCTTAGCTGGTAGCTTCAACAGCAGAGATGAAGAGTGGCCCTTCCCGCCCTATGATTAAGGTCCATTGTGTTACTGAAAGGCAAAAATTTGTACTTGAATAGAACCAAGGTGTCTATTTTGGAGGGAATGCTCTTTTGTAAGACCACAGCCTCAATGCCGCCTATTCCAATGAGTGACAGTGAAGATAGTAGCCATGTTTTGCACTAATTTCAGTGTTTTGGGTTGATATAGTTTAAGAACACTGATTAAGCCAGACTGAGAAGAAGGTGAAGGGATGCTTTAGTTTATGTCTGGGTTTAGCTGTCCCGGGTATGCGTAGGCAGGGAGCTGCTCTGTCCCCTAATGGCAGTAGTTTGGAACACGTGCAGAAGAAAATTTCTAGAAATGTGGAAACTTCATTGATGAAAAGTTAGTCACCACAGCCTCCCTGGAGTTGAAGCGAGTTAGTGGAGCTGGAGCATCAAAAGCTTCAACTTCAGTGTTCAAATTCTCACCAACTCCCACTTTAGTGTCTAAACCTCTTAATAAGCTTAACTATGTATACTGAATTAACATTTTGTGTTGTCAAGGGTAGAAAGGTTCATCACCCAAGAGAGACATTTCATTAATAGACACTATAATTAGCTTAAATTTGCTTTTAACTTGGCTCAAAACATTTTTCAGCATTAGCCAACAGCAATGTATCTACAGGATATTTATCAGGTATGAGTCATTACTAACAGATGAGTAAGCAGATAAACACTCCTCTGCCAGGTTATGAGTACTGTGAGCTATTCTGAGTGATTTACTGATCAGTAAAGACATTAAATACCTGTGTATTACATCTATAGAGGACTGTATGTCTGAAGAAGAGAATAGAGCTTTAAAGAAACCTGGCACCAAAATCCTACCTTTGTCTGAGGAGATCAGTGACACACAAAAAGATTTGGTGGAGGGAAATGATAATACTCCTTAAACTTCAGTTGAACTTCATTTCTCCATGCATCTCAAGGCATAAATATGTTCCAAGCAAATTTTAAAAGCTTTCAATTGCAATCAGCAGATGAAGTTACATCTGCTTTGCATCCATCCAGTTTACATCACTGCAGAATTTGGCACTACTACTCTACCAAGTTCTTACAGGGAAAACATTTCATTACTGGCATGCTTTTATTTATTTGTGTTTGCTTAAGATAAGACAATGATGAAACAACTGGATTTTATTCACTTACTTAAATGCATATCTTGGGCCACTCATTAAACAATAACATTAAAATAACAGGGAGAACCATCTGGCTTTTTGAAGTTTTTTTCAATACGTTACTAAACCACATAGAGTATTTTACCAGGAAATAATGTCTTCCTGGACAGTCTGGATTCTTTTCCACATGTATGGAGGGAAATTGTCTATGTTTCTATCCATTTCTCACTTCAAAATAACTGGCTATCATGTGGTGAGGAATGCAGAACGATATCACAGCATTTTGTATATGAGTATCTATGGAGAAAATTGCTAGTCTGTGTGCGTGTGTACGGTTATATTCCATATATATTTTAAGATTAATCTGCTTTAAGCTCTTTCCATTGCCTGTATACGATCTGGTCACTTGACTTATCAAAAATAGAAGTTGAAGGATGAGCAGAACGGCTGGTTTGAATGAGTTATGAAAATGCCTCTCATGAAGTCACACACAACTTCCCAGAATCAAAGACCTGTCTGTCTGAAACCTCGTAAGTCAGGAATAGTTCCATTTTAGTAGCTCTGCATAAAAATCTGTCAGTTAGTTTCTGATTTTCTGGTCTTAAAGGTGAAGACACAAAAGTTGAACACGGTGCTTTAAGCATTCAGGTCATGTAATATTTTAAGTGTTTTGAAAGGGCTATCACCTAACAGAAAGTAGAGAACTCGGCTGAGAACTGTCTGAATTTCAGACTGGCAAATCCCACATAACCTTCTTTTGCCAGAGGATGTGAGGGAAGGAAGAGAAGAATCCAATAAAATCTGGTGCATCAGTCCAAAAAGGGCTTAGGAACACACACGAGATTTACAGCAAAACAAGAGAGATTAATAAAATCTTCTGGTTCAAAACCCAAGTTCATCATCACACCAGTTTGATTTAGTTAAAATAGGAATACACGCATAAACCCACCACTACTACCTACATCCTTACTGCACTTTCACTCTCCTAACAACTCATTTCTCTTCAGTGATTCCATGTGAGCAGGCTTTGGAAATGTGGACTGCAGTACAGTTTCATTGAGTGGATGTAAAAATGGTATAGGAAGTTCATTTATCAATGTTTTACTATAAGACTGGAAGGGTGTTTTAGAGGTATAGCGGCCAATGCTGTGGCTGATAAAATAAAAACATGCTTATTAGAGTTGCATACGAGGTGAGTTACACAGAAAGACGGGGTTAAAATTCAAAATGAAAAAAATGAGGAAATGGTTTGCAAAAAAAACCCAGATGCAACTCCAAGGCAAACTTTTTCACTTGTGCAGGAATAATCAACTGCATGAACAGACTAAGGAATGACAGGCTCTGCAGCAGAAAAGCACCTTGGGTTTAGAGCAGATAACCAGCCAAACCCAAGTCACCAATGTTGTGGTGTTGAGGAAAAGACAAGCATCATATTAATGTGTACGTCATGTGCAAGCCACAAATTTTCTGCTACTACTGCTTCTGCTTCTTTGGCTACCTGTATCTCATCCACCCTAAGGGTCTCATGTCTACCTAATGTCTCACCCACCTTCATGGGCCCATCTTCATTTAAAGGAATATGTGGACCAGTTGATGAAAATGTCAAGAGGAACAGGAAAGGTCAGAGATCTGAAAAGCACTGGCTGTGAGGAACTGCTTGTGGTGGAGGGGGAGTAGTTTAATTCAGAAAACAGAGAAGACAGAGAAAATTATCTAGAGTCTTCAAATACATAAGCTATATACACAGAAACATAAAAACTGGGTGCAAAGAGGAAAGATCTTAACTGTTGTCTCTGCCTGTGTGACCAATATGAGCATTAAAGCCCTGAGGGAGTTGAAGCACTTTCTTCACTGGTGTTCTCAAGAACAATTTGAACAAATGTCTGTCAGGATACATAGTTGCTTTCTGTTTGAGGCATGAAGACGAAGTAGGTTATCCTCTTGTATCTTTTCCTAATCTGTTTTCCTATTATATTAACTGAAAAAGCAGCAACAGCCAAAATATTCTAGGCTAGGAGGGTCCAAGCTGTAGTAAGGTACAATGATTACTATAGTAGAACGAAATGTTCCTCCAAGTGTACGTGGCGGGAAACTGCCACTAATGCCTCAGGTACCATTGCCGACAGGTGACCAGAGCACAGCAGGGTCTCTTAGGCCATCTGCTGCTGAATTTCCTATTTCCTCCTGTTTTCTTGATGAACTTTATAGAGGCAGCAATCTTTTCTACCTGTCCCCAAGTTATCGTGTAAAGAGGCAGTGACGGATGGTCAACTCCTCATTAGCTACTAGTGGCATTTTGGTATCCAGGAATTCACACTGTGATATTTATGAATTAGCTTTCAAGTCAGTGAACACACAGCATCCTGAGGTTTCCTAAATTCTGATCATCATTTGACCCAACTGTTAAATTCCTTTGTTGTACCAGAAGAAAACAGAGTTCAGTTTAAAGATCTGATCTGTATTTTTGCCTTCCTCATATTGTTGGATGATGTCATTTGGCCTGGGGGAAAATACTGTTCTTTCAATAAGTGCTTGCAGCATTTCATCTTCCTCCTTATTTTGCCCTGTAAAGTTGTGGGTATTTTAGCAATATCGTATCCTGCATCCTTGGAAAAAATGTAATCTAACATCTGGGAGGAAATAATTAGATAAATATTGAAAGACTAGGCAAAATTTGGAAAGTTCAAAATTAATACAAATAAAAATATGTAGTTGTCTGTTCTTTATACAGAACATTTGAACCAGTAAATAATTTTAATTTAAAATTTATATATACATAGGTATGTATTTGTTCTCCCCACATACCTGCAGATCTGTTTATCTATGAAAGCTGCTGAAATCTTTCTACATGGTTCAGATGTGCATATTATGTGTACGTGAATATATATGTACATTATGCATTTCATTTCAGATCAATGCCGGCTATCTAATTTGAGATAAACACAATTCTGTTTAATCTTTTTTTTTACATCTATAAATAGTGTGCATATAAGTGCTTTTTGCTCTCATGAAATTTTTGGAAGGCAAAGAACAAGGTAAACACAGATTATTTTTTTTTCTCCTATATTTTGAGTTAATGATTTTTTAAAAAGAACATCTTTGTCCTAAATCAAAACCACACAGCCTGTCAATGGCTTTTGGTGATTTAGAAAACAACTGTGGATCATATGGCACACAAAGGAAGAATGAGTTCACTGAAACTACCACCAAACAGAATTTTAGAAGCAGAAATAGAACTGGGTAGGAAGTGGTTTTCCTGTCCCGCGAAAGTTTTCGAGATCTCGTTTTTCCCATTATGCATCAGAATGAACCCAAGGCCCGCCAAAGATGACAGAGGGAGAAAGATAACAAATCCCAGGTCTGTCAAAACAAGAGAAACAAAGAGCCAGGGTGAATGGGTGAGCTCATGGCATCCACATTTAAGCAGCCTGTTAGGTAGGGCACTTCCCTGGGATGAGGAGCACCAAGGCGTAGGCTTCTGTTCGGACCCCAGCCTGGGTCCCGAGCCTCCCCCTGGGTGACTAAGAGTGCTCAGCTCATGTCAACTGCACATTAGATTGGCAGTATGATCAGTTACTAGACTATCAATTATTCCATAAATTATTTTGATGCAGATGTCTTCTTTGTCCATCTTTATTAAAATTTTGGTGATGATAAGCTGCTGTTTCCAACAAAAAGTTTTCCATTGCTTGGGAATCTCTGCCCTTGTTTAGTTCTTACAGCACTAATTTTTTCTCACAGTGTTCAATGCAGAGGATGCAACATTTCCCGTTAGTTTTCTAATGGATGCACTTGAATTAGAGATAAAATCTCGGTCCCAAATCCTCAAAGGCATTTAGGTACCTAACTCCCACTGAGAGACGAAGACCAGACCAAAAAAAAAAAAAAAAAAGAGCAATTTGGGTATCACCACTATGAGCTTGCAGACATCTGGGGTCTACAATAGAATCCAGATGGACTATTTCTGCCTCAGTCCCTGAAGCATAGGTGCACATTGGACTGACTTTGATGACTGAGCCCCAGCAATACAATGTGCCATCAGAAAGCAGTCGTACTCTGGGGATGATGGAGAACTATCCTGTCCTGAAGAAGCATTTCAGAGCTTCTTGCAACTTCAGAAGGGGTGTCCGTGCTCTACAACAGTGATGGACTACAATGGCTGACCCAAGCCTGACCTTGCTGCCACGTCTGTAGTACTATTAATGTTTGAAGAGACTGAAACTAATGTAGTTATTTCTACCCAAGGTGAATTCAGACCTTTTAATGCAACCTAGGCATACTTGGTGCAGAGAGGAGAACACACAGCCCCTTTGCTAACTCTGCAGGCTTGAAAAGGGACTAAGCAGAACAGCAGAAGCTCTCTGTCACCAGAGTTGTTATAACTGCACAATGAAGCTAAAGACTTTAACTTTCAGTTATGGTACCACCATATTCAAATCCAAATGTTACTCTGGAGCTGTCTTAAGCCAGGTTAACCACATTTCCTGCATCGTCCCTGCATTAGAGCCTCCAACATTCATTTCAGTTGCAGAGGTGAGGAAGGCAGCCCATCCATTAATAGCAAGTCTGTCTCCAGTTGATAAGCTAGATGCCTGCTGCTTCTTTTCCGGTGACATCACTGTTTTTTTTTCCTCTAGATTTCTCCTGACATGAAATACTCACGATATGGCTACAGCAGAGAGCCCTGGCCTCGGGCAATAGTTCAGAGCAATGCTAATGCTCCAGGTAAATGGGGTGACTTCCGGAGAAGGAAAGCGAAGTCTGTTTGCCCTCCTTTGTTGCTTGTTGATATAATTTCATTCCCAAATCACTTGATGGCAAAAGATGACTGGATACTTTAAACAACATCATTCTCACAGAGTAGAAAGAGAACAAATGGTCTGCTGCACAGCTGTGTTCAACCCACCCACTGTACGCAGAGTGTAGTTCAGCCTTACTTTCTTATGAGGGTAATAAGTGTGCACATAGAATGAAATTAAGAACCCTTCCAAGTTCCGGGCCAGGTGCTGGGCAGATGTACGGTGAGGGGGTGGAGGGACTGCAGGGAAGCACTGAGAAGAAATCTTCTCTTGTAGGCCACCAGGCAGCTGCAGAGCCCCGCAAGGAAACCCCGTCCAGACCTGTGGCTTACCTGGGTGCCTGCAACAGAAAAGGATGGGAGACTTTGGCTCAGCAGAGGATTTAGCCTTTTCACACCTGTCTCCATTCCGTAGCGATCCCATTTCTCCTTTGCTTTCCTGCACAGAACTAACTGCTACAGCTGCATCTCTTCCTCTGAGTAAGGCTCTGATGCTTATTTTCAGGATGGCTCTCAGAAGTGAGCAAAGGGCTGGATTTGTCTCCTGGTAGCTGTTACTGACTTTTACTAGTACTTCATTTTGAGACAACTGTATGAAAAGAGCTATCTGAAATCTGCATTCTGTTGTTGGCTTTCAACAATACATAACCTTTCACAAGTGAGATTTAATATGAGTCATGTAAAAAATGATGAAGACTACGCTTAATAAAATGAGCTACTTATACACATTCACTATACAAGCCAGATCACCACTTTCTGTTAACTAGTTACATTGAAATTTGCAGTGACGGATGAAGTACCAAAGAGAAAAAAAGTTAGGCTGGTGTTATGAAATGTCCGCGTGGGTCATTTGGCTTTATGGAATGCATTAATATTAACACAGTCTACTATTTTATGTAAATATATTTTTAACACTGTTTAAAATGAAGAATGTGGAAACAGCCAGAATATGTTGCTCAAGTCCCAGTCCCAGTCTTTGAACTGGCTTTTTTTTTTTTTAAGTTTAAAAGAACAACAATGACATCCAGTGGTCATAAAATTCTCCAACATTATTTCTTCCATATTTGACACCACATCTAGTGTAGAGAGTAGATTTATTCTTAATAAAATTGTAAGCTAAGATACAAATGGTAATAATTTTATCTTTATTAAATGCTGAATAGAAGTGTAAAGCCTTAGCATGTCACCTTGAGACATTTTAGAGTAGACATTTTTTAGAACGTTTGAATGCTCTTTAGACCTATTTTTGTAACATAGAAATAAGTACAATGAATTTTCCCTAGAACTCTGAATCCAGTTAAAGTCAGCATAAAAATAGTACATGCTTTTTAAAACCACTTTTCATCCATAAGTACTTAGTAGTATCAGCCCTTTCTTTCTTGTCTTCTATGCCTGTTTTATGCATTTAGAAATCAGCAGTACCTGGTAGCTTTGCTATGGTCTGCTTTGTAGAAAGAAGCTGCATCTCAGCTTGCAAATAATGTGAAGAAGAATTTTTTGTCCTCTTCCCAGGAGACAGAAAAGCTTTAAAGAGTCTTCTAAATCCACACAAATCTCAAACAATCAAGATCTACTTCCCCAGCAAGAAGTGTTAAAGTTTCAAACATCCAAAACTGCTGTACACAAACAGCATTTTCTGTAGTGGTATGTACCATACCATTCCTAAAGATAAGTATGCTAAGAATGAAAAATGTCCCTTATAATTACTTCACCCTTCCCTAAGAAAAAGAAAATGCAGATGCCCATAAATATTGAAAAAAGGTGTGAAGTGGTGAATCGTACGTTATTTTCTAAGGTTCTGTGAACCAGGCTGGAAAAGAGGGGGAATGTCCCAGCCTGAAGGCCAATCCACTAATGCAATTTAATTTTCTCTGCTGGTAAAAGTTCAAAAAGTCTTAAAACCTAAAATTATGGGGGAGTTCATTTGAACAAATCCTTTTTTAGCAGGTAAATTACCAGAGGACTCCAGGAAATGTACCACCCACTTTTTTTCTTCTGGAGACACCTTTTCTTCCCACTTCTCTGAGTACCAGCACTGTCCACCTTGCAGAACCCACCACAACACGAGGCTTCCACACCTCCAGCTCCTGAGCCACTGGCGTGACCCAGTCCTACTGATTATCTTAGGGCTGAGTAAGCCCTGTGCAATGCCAGCTGCCAAGGGCATTCTCCATCTAGTCTCTGGCTCACACAGCAGCATACACCACCTGAAATCCCTCTCCTGGTCTCACACAGCTTCAGGTCTCAGAAGCTCTTATTCTGCAATAGGTAAATCACTTGGCTTCAGAAGCTGGAAACAATCTAGGGACTTCCCAGGGAGCCAGGCAAACCTGGAGTTGCAACAGGGAATGCATGGATTTCAGTTAACCATCAACATTTTAAGCAAAGATGGATTTATGTAGAGGGAAAGGGATTCAGCAGTGTCTCCTGTGGCCAGTTGGATTTAATGAGACAGCTCTTGCTGTGGAGATTTCTTTCCCAATCTAGCAGCTCAGCAGGGATGAGTTAATAGGTGGGCTGCTATTTTTTGTTACACAGTCACTCTCCCTTCCTTCAGTTTAGCTTGAGGTGGTGCATGTCAGTACATTTGAGAACACTAAAATCAGCGTGAGAAAACTGACCTGTTCTTTAAAACAAAAAATAAAACTTTTGGAAGAATAGTGCTGTGTTTCTCTTCTCCTGGGAACACGTCTGCACTTTGTGCTCTGCGAGATTTGCTGTATCGACAGTATATTTTATTTTCATTCATCTGTCTCTATTTGGCAGAGGCACAAGCAGACTGGTTTTACAGTTTGAGAACTGTACCTGGATTGACATATCATCTGCACTAGAGAATGAATTAAACTAATCTTGGCCTTTTCTCCTTTCTAGTGGTACCTGACAGCTTTCACCCCAGCATTACTTGGAATTTTTTACTAACTTTCATCAACACATTTCAATCTACGACCTTCTGAATGCCTTGAAAATATTCACAGTCAAAAAATGAAACCATGACAGTTAAAGAGATATAGACTGTATATTTCTTTCCCCTAAAAGGATCGGCCTGATACTCTCTCGAGCAAGGAAATGCATTTGCAGTCTTCCCACGTACTGCAGAGATTGGAGAGGAATCGACACTCCTCCTGGTGTATCTCTTGGCAAAATACACTTGCAACTCAAAGTGGAGAAAGTCAGCCCTTGATTTCTTCCTAACATGGTACGCATGGTTCGTAAAGCCTCCTCTCAGCTGCATTTGGGTTGCAAGTCTCCATAGGAAACAGGCACAGCCCTGCCAAGAATTGGATATGGCTTTATGAGGTTGAAAGTATCATTACTGAAGAAAAGTATCAGCTGAGGGGGGAAAAAAGCTTGTTAATGAGCAATGTGATCTGTTTCCCTTCTCTAGCGACTTGCCTTTGCTACACACATTGATCAACGGTGAAAAGCAAAGGCAAACATGGAATAAAGGTGTTCTAATCATCAATGCATGTACAACAAAACCTTCATTTAGCATTTCTACAGACATGATTATGCTTACGTAAGTATAGTATTAAATATATAATACAAATACATTAATATTATATTTATGTAAGTGTAGAGGAATTAAGAGCATAACTGAAAGACAGTGCAAAATCTCTGACACTACATAGATCTTGAAGGGGAAGAAAAATCTGCCCTATTTATATGCAGCAAAATACTATCATTGTTCTGAATTATCCTTTATTCAGGGACAGAACACAGCCAAAACGAGAAATCCCCATGGATATCAACCAGTGTTACTTTATTGACTTTATTTGGATGAAATCGATTTGCAGCTATCATCTTTGGAGCCTCTGTGCCCACTGCCATCTCCACCGCCCACATTAGAGCTCACCTCCTTTATCCTCCATCTCTTCTGCTCTCTGACTGGTACCCAGAGACCTCCACCAAAGATTCCTGCCCACCAAAGCACGAGGTAGCATCTGTGAAGGCAACACCTCTCCAGCAGACAGCCCACCTTGTTATGGAGTGCACACTGGAGCACAGTAAGTCAAAAATTGTGGTTTTGATGAAGAACGAAGCACCCCAGCAACCCACTTCACCAGGGAATTACCTAAGCAGTTCCTCGCATCAGTGGGAGTCATGGACTAGTTTCCAGGCGCATCAAAAGAAGAATAACTGTCCAGTGAAAACAGAAGATTAGTTGACTTCACTTGCTAAAATATGTGCTCTCCCCTCAGGAAGAAAAAAACCAAAAAAGAATCCATGGACACACAACAGCAACATTTCACTTTTTATTATTGTCATTAATATTGCCTTTGTGCATAGCAGTCCCAGGCAATACTGAGGAACAGAAATGTGCAACCACAGAACAAAAGCCACAGTCCTGCCCTAACAAGCTTGCAATTTCAAGGCAGCAGATGGACCTAGACAGGTGGCAGAGTACGAGGGCTCTATGAAAGAGGCCTGATCTCAGGGCAGCCTCCTGCCTAATGTTGCTCACCTTGTGTAAGCCTAATGGCCAGGTTTGGCATGATATTTGAACAAGAGGGAAATATCATCAACACCTCAAACTTGCAGCCCCTTGTGAAAAATACACATGATAGTTTAGGCACAGAAATACATACGTATAAATGTGTATGTGCCAATCACTTTTCTCAGATTTTAGTGTCATGTGAAATACTCACCACACTAGGCAAAATTTCATAGAATCATAGCATAGTTTGGGTTGGAAGGGAATTTTAAAGGTCACCTAGTCCACTGCAATGAGTAGGGACACATTCAACTCGATCAGGTTGCTCAGAGCCCCATCCAACCTGATCTTGAATGTTTCCAGGGATGGGGCATCTACCACCTCTCTGGACAACCTGTTCCAGTGTCTCACCAGCCTCATTGTAAAAAATTTCTTCCTTCTATCTAGTCTAAATCTACTCTCTTTTATTTTAAAACCATTAGTCCTCATCCCATCGCAACAGGCCCTGCTAAAAAGTTTGTCCCGATCTTTCTTATAAGCACCCTTTAAGTACTGAAAGGCCGCAATAAGGTCTCCCTGGAGCCTTTTCTTCTCCAGGTTGAACAACCCCAACTCTCTCAGCTTGTCCTCACAGGAGAGTGCTCCAGCCCTCTGATCATCTTTGTGGCCCTCCTCTGGACCTGCTCCAACAAGACTATGTCTCTCCTGTGCTGAGGGCTTCAGCGCTCACAGTACTCCAGGTGGGATCTCACAAGAGCGGAATAGAGGGGCAGAATCACCTCCCTCGACCTGCTGGCCACTCTTCTTTTCATGCAGCCCGGGATACAATTGGTTTTCTGGGCAGTAAGCGCACGTTGTCTGCTCATGTCCAGCTTTTCATCCACCAGTATCCCCAGGTCCTTCTCGGCAGGGCTGCTCTCAATCCCTTCATGCAATACAACCCTCTGTATTGATACTGGGGGTTGCCCTGCCCAAGGTGCAGGATGCTGCACTTGCAAAGTTTAGAAGTCCTAACATCAGCTCCTGCATGTGCATTCCTTTTGGCTCCCACTACTATTTTTTTATCAGTATTTTGTCAAACTTGAGTAGTTTTCTTTGTCAAGATAATCATCAAGTTAGCTGTTTTTATGGCACAGAGACTAAATGGATATATAAGCTTTCATCAATCTATATTCTTTGGAGTGTTTTTATTTTATAAAACAAGTAATTTTGTTAAAAAGGGTACATTTTAGTTTGCCTAGGACCCCAACTGTTAAAAATAATCAAATGCAAATCTAAAACCTTCTGAAATCCATTACCTTTGTCTGGAACATCAAAACCAGCCAGGAATGTCAGTGTAGCATAATAAATTTGCTCAGGGGGTTGGATTGTCAAACTTCTTTAGAAGTTTTGTAGTTGCTGTATCATAAACTGGGAAAAACTGGTAAAGTCATTTTAGTTGCGGCTCAGACCACTCAGAATCTAACCATAACAGCTCCCAGCAAGCACATTTTAGGTAGGCCAAAATAATAGAGCTTGAAATTGGCAAGAGTACAGTAGCTATGCTTGTAAAAGAGACATTTCCAGCTTAACTCACAGGGCAAGATTGCTTCAGGGCCCATGGCTGTAATGATCTCTGGAGTCCATTTTTTTTTTTTATTAAAGACAAGTCTTTGGTTTATCTGCAAGTCTGTTCTCAGCTTCTGCTGATGAGCTGTGTCCTTCCTGCAAAGTTCCCATATCATTCTGAATCCCATTCTTCAATGTACAAATAGCAGCAGAGTCAACTAGACATATAAGCTCTAGTTTATTTTCTCAGTCCAACTATCCTGACTTTATTTCATGAAGACACAGTTCATAATGCAGACTACCTGTTTCTTTTTTGTCCTTCTCTTTTCTCTAGGACAAAATGGAATACTTTTTTCTCTGTTCTACTTGATACTTTATTATTATATTTTATTATTATTAATGTCATGTACTGCATATTCTCCCCTGCTGCTATCACACGCTTGTTGAGAATGGTACATTGATGCATCTTTCCTTCCGTCCTCTCTTTTAGTGCATTTCATAGAGTCACAGAATGGTTTAGGTTGGAAGGGACCTTAAAGATCATCTAGTTCCAGTACCTCTGCCATGGGCAGGGACACCTCCCACTAGACCAGGTTGCTCAAAGCCCCATCCAACCTGGCAGTGAACACTTCCAGGGATGGGGCGTCCACAACTTCTCTGGGCAACCTGTTCCAGTGTCTCATCATGCTCATAGTGAAAAATTTCTTCCTAATATCTGTTCTAAATCTACCCTTGTCCAGTTTGAAACCATTACCTCTCATCCTATCACTACATGCCCTTGTAAAAAGTTTCTTCCCAGTTTTCCTGTGGGCACTCTTCAGATACTGGAAAGCTGCTATAAGGTCTTTTGCCAGGTCACGTTGAGCTTTTCATCCACCAACACCCCCAAATCCTTCTCCTCAGGGCTGCTCTCAATCCATTCTCTTGCACTTGGCCTTTTGTGCATGTGATTGCCCTGACCCACATGCAGGACCTTGCACTTGGCCTTGTTGAACTTCATGAGGCTTGCACATGCCCACCTCTCCAGCCTGTCCAGGTCCCTCTGGATGGCACCCCTTCCCTCCAGCATGTCAAGCTTGGTGTCACTGGCAAACTTGCTGAGGGTGCACTCAATCCCACTGTCCATATCACCAAAAAAGATGTTAAATAGTACCGGTCCCGTTACTGACCCCTGAGGAACAGCCCTTGTAACTGCTCCCTCAGACTTGGGTCTTGCCTTCAACTCCCTTTTCCTGTTCTTAGATGGGATTTCTGCATTATTGCACTCTACTCACAAACATATGGGTGACTGGCCTGCCTCCTCAAATCAGAGAACTTTTTACCCTTAGCAATAGTAAGCTTTTCTTGCACTACATTCTCTCCGCTCTCTGACGATGGATACACAGGCATCTTGCTTCTTGAAATCCACCAATAAAATCTACTTTTGGCTGACCTGTTCTCTTTAAGCAGTCCTGTTCTCAGTTTTAATACTGCCTGTTCAGTTATACAATAACACCTTGACTTTCTGGTTCAATGTGTTGGCAAAAGGAGCCTTGTAGCTGGCTGCTGCCTGGCAGCTGAATTTTCTGAACTAACAGCAAAGTCACTGGCTCTTAGTGAGACCCTGGGATGTGGGGAACTTTCCCAAAGCAGCAGTTACATCCACAGTAAGTGAATGCGCATTGACCAACTTATCCTTCACAGAACGGTTCTGCGGCTGGCAGCCAGGGTATTGCCCAGCCAGAAATTTAGGGAGGCAGCAGCCCAGGATTCCTCATTTCTGAATGCTTCAGCCACTTGCTGTTCCCCACTTACAGCTCAGCACGTGCCCCTTCTCTTGTACTCCCTAGCCCCTTTACTGCATTCATTGAAAGCAAAGCCACTTGAGTGTAACTGTTTTTAAAAATATGTGTATATTTCCTTATATAGTTGGCTGGAGGTTTGGGGATCGGCAAAGAAGCCACAGTAGACTTAATGCTTTGCTTCCTGTGTACCTGATTCATTGTGTCAATTGAACAATGTTCCTCTGTACCCAGTAAAGAATAGGGCAGAGATTGTCTGTGAAACAGGCACAAGCTAGGTACTGAAGGACTAAATGTCTTCTCTGTTACACACCAGCTGCCAAGAAGATTTCAGAGACACTTCAGCAGTTTAACAGCTATAATGCTCCATCCATGTGGCATTTGATGGACCATGCCCTTAACACAAAGACTGAGAGACTTTTCTCCACTAGAGGTTCCCACGTGCAGAAGGCGTATCACCTGGCAATTTATAGGTGAGCAGGTCTGAGTCTCAAACAAGGTGGGAAAATAACCTTCTTCTATTCTGCTTCTAATGCTAAAAATACCATATATTGTTATTTCTTCACCATCAGCAAAGTAAATAACAATGTACCAACAGATTGTGAAATACAAATAGAGGCTTTGTGGGAGTTAGTTAAATTATTTGCTATCATCAGTTTATATTTCAACTAAGTTGATGCACGTGTAGATGAATGTTAATGCCAAAGCTTACTGTAGATGCAGAGCTACCATTAAAAAAAAGAAAAAAGATCTTAAAGAGGATAAACCATTCCAGATATGGAATGCATTGTAAAGCATCGTCAGATATCCCAAAGTTTTAGCATTTGCCATGGACGTCAACTTTGGGAGTACAAGAATGTGACGTCTGGGTCAATAAATCTGGTCTTCCATAATAACAGGCAAAACTGCTCTATTGAGGAATTTTTAAATAACAGTAGTCACTGATATATTGCACTAAAAGTAAGATTATAATTTAAATCTCATATAGAAATATAAATCTGTTGTGCTAAGAGTCACATAGAAGATCAGAAACTAGCAACTCAAGTTAAATATTAATTGGGAGTCCAATGCAGGCTATACACAGTTTTATAATCTGTTGGGAGCTAAACTACAAAATCTTCAAAGGATTAATAACATCCTTTACAGGGAATCCCATCGTACACTCAAGTGTCCTTTAAGCAACTACAGTTTAACAGGTTTGTTAATAAATAAGATCACTTGTGAATAAAAATACTTACAAATACAAATTAATCTCTTCAAAACAAGCTACTTAGTCTTCAACCTTTCCTGTGAAATCCATATAGGGGTTTTTTTTGTGTTCACTTATCCTAAGACAAACAGAAAATTATATTCCATTCACAGTAATTAGCTTGGTTAGCCTCACCTTCTTACTCAGGCATACTCCTGGAAAGAGACCCTAAGGTGAATATGTTAACAGCCTCCTATTTTGTAAAACAGTGTTATATTTTAGCATATACAAGCCCAGCTAAAATATGTGATTATTATTCTTTTGATTTCTGCATGGGCTGCTGTGGGATTTATCAAAACTTTTTTTTTTTTTAATGAGAAAACCTGATTCTGCCCATCCCAAAACTACAATTATGATCTCACTTGTGACAAAAAAAGAAACGTGTGTTTTTGTTTCAAGACAGCCGACTGGCCTAATGTCCTTCAATGTAAAACCCGACTGTGGATAGTTCACAGGCAAATCGCATCCTGCAGAACTATTTAAGGCTAACCCTATTCCCCCTCTCTGAGGTTTACCTTGGTTAGCTCTGTAGGTACAAAAACTGGGCATCTGCACATCAGGACAACTACTTAAAGTTTTCAGTATAAAGTAACCACAAAACGTTACTCTTTTCAGCCAGGAGAATCTATGATCCTTTGAGTGTGTCAGCACCTCATCTGTAATGAACTGGAGAATGCATCTGAATCTGGTCTTAAACAAATACTTAGGTGTGCACAGTGCAATTCAATATTTCAGCCATGATTTTTTGAATGGATCAGGGGACCTTGAGCCACCCAGGTGGGGAACAAGAGGGTGAGAAGAGAGGTCCCTGGTCATACAGGGAAGGAAACTTCCTCCTTTCCAAGGAGGAACACCAAAAAAAAAGAGGCGAGTTGCAGGTCCATTGCTCTGTCTTAGCAAGAAATGCTCTGTTGAAGCTGGGAGCTGCAGGGGGTTAATGGGCACAGGCAGGAGATCCTGGGGGCCCTAGCAGAGTGGGAAAGACAAGGCAGTATTTTTTAGAGTCTGATCTAAGGCAGCTTTAGTTCATTTTAATCAAAGATGAATATGAATTTCTTTTCTTTTCTTTTCTTTTCTTTTCTTTTCTTTTCTTTTCTTTTCTTTTCTTTTCTTTTCTTTTCTTTTCTTTTCTTTTCTTTTCTTTTCTTTTCTTTTCTTTTCTTTTCTTTTCTTTTCTTTTCTTTTCTTTTCTTTTCTTTTCTTTTCTTTTCTTTTCTTTTCTTTTCTTTTCTTTTCTTTTCTTTTCTTTTCTTTTCTTTTCTTTTCTTTTCTTTTCTTTTCTTTTCTTTTCTTTTCTTTTCTTTTCTTTTCTTTTCTTTTCTTTTCTTTTCTTTTCTTTTCTTTTCTTTTCTTTTCTTTTCTTTTCTTTTCTTTTCTTTTCTTTTCTTTTCTTTTCTTTTCTTTTCTTTTCTTTTCTTTTCTTTTTTTTTTTTTTCTTTTTCTTTTTCTTCCATGGGGGCATTGTAACCCCCAGCCTCTCTACTTTCAGTCTTCGCTGTGCTGCATACTGAGAGCTGGTGTGATCTATTGTTAATGTTTGAATGGATTTCTGTTTGGGCTGGGATACCAAATGAAAGCTTGGTGAGCCACACAAAATAAATAATGGACAGGAAAGCTTGTTTTCCAGGCAAAAGTGGAGTGGGATGGGGAGTAGGAGTTTGCGAAGGAGGGGCTGGAAAGGTAGTTGGTTAAGATTTATTTGGCAGACATGTACAACTATCCTGTTTGAATTGTATTTGAATTAATTAACTTCATCTGTGTAAACTGGGCCAGTATCCTGTAATTTCCTAAGGGTACGGCTGTATCAGGAAACTGAGTAGTCAGCAGAGCTGCTTGAATAGTTAAAATAACTGATTTACAAATATTTCCAGGAATAAAACCACTGAGTTTCGTTTCTTATGATTTATAGGGCAATATAGGAAAATTTATCTTACCTGAAAAATGTCCTTTCTGTAAGAGGGGAAGTCCGCAGCTCCTTGGGTTTTGCGCTCATACTTTCTGCTCTCTGGAGGCAGAGCCAGGCTGGTCAAATGAGGCCGTACATCAGCGAGTCTCACAGGTTTCCAGTGCAACTTCATAGAAAGGAGTCCTTTACAGCTTAATTCACAGCTAAGCTGATAGAAAAAAAAAGAGATCCATACAAATAATTTCTGCTGCAAAAGAGTTTAAACTTCTGTGGTGGCTGCTTTTATGTTCCATAGCATCTCTTATAAAGATACGTGTAGATGGGAGGCAGAGAGAGCATTCACAATGAAAACAGAAGGCAGTTTGCAACTCTGTACCTAACTCTGAACTGCCTTTCTTATGCTAGGTCAATAAATGAGGTCTTCTAGTTCTCTTGCTAGAAGAAACGAAATGTATGCAAACATCCTACCAAGAAAGACAGCAGGTTTGCTACAATATACTACCCATTAGGTGTCAGGGAATGTAAGAAAATAGTGAATGCAAGAAATATGTCTCACTGCTCTTCCCTTAAAAAAGAGTATCAGTTCAGAAACAGTACGCTGAATGTGTTGCTTCCTCCAGATAACGGCAGGATCTGAGGAGCTTTGCCTGTATGGTTTTGAGAACTTCAGAAAAAAATGAAAAAAATCTTCATACATTTCTGTGTATGTTGGAAAAGAACTGCCTAGCCTGAAGTCTTCCATGGTTAATAAGGAAAAAGCACAAATATTTAAAAGAGAAAAAGAGATTGCTGGCTTTTAAAGCTTTGACAAAGTATTGACGTAGTCATCTAATAACTAGAGCCTTACCAGCAGGGTGTTATTTTAATTTCTAATTAATGAGTAGGATTACGGATTATCATGATGAGAGACTTCCAAGTGAGATATTTCATTTACTTGCTTTTTAGGGGTTTTCCAACAACAGGGTTTCTCAAGGATTTATAGAGGACTTTTTTCAATGTTTGTGGGGTTTGTGTGTTTCACATGTGGCTGAACATAACATGAAAGAAACTAATTTCTTTTAACCAGTACTACTTCTCCCAGATAAGACTGTAACCTTAAACCACATTCCTTACTGAAATGATTGTAAGGCTAACAGCCTTCAAAGATGAAAATTTACCATTATTTCTGAAAGAAAAAAAAACAAAGAGAAAAAGTTGCTTAGTTGGTGAGTTTAATTTCCAGGTAGGAATAGTTTTCATTAATAGAGGTTTGAGAAATATTATATCTGGTAGTGAGAACTGCTCTGTGGCTTTGCATAGGTCACAGTGATCTAGGAACTGAGCTCATTTGTCATCTGTTGTAAATAAAAAAGATGTCTTTTTATTTCTATTTCTATCTGTATTTCTAGATAAATGAGAGAGAGAGATAAGATCTTTGAACAAGTCCTGTTTGTTGAGTATTTTCTCAAGGTTGAAAAAAGTGTGGTGAGCCCATGTGGATAGCCTGCTTTATTTCTTCCTCTCGTATCATCTTAGTTTTTTCTGTCTAAGAGTAAAATTTTGTGGATTACAAAACCAAGAAGAAATTTTTAGTGAATCTTGCATCTCAAAGGAATTACAATATGTAACCAGTATTTTCCTTCATCTTACGCCATCTTACTTTCTTCACGGACTCCAAACACAAGGACAAAATGAAGGGCCTTGAAAATTAATTTTGAAGATGAATGACCTGAAGTTTCCCTATTTTTTTTCCTAGCAAATCAAAGCTATATCAGCAACAAGCTATATGGCCTTGCAGATGCAGACACAGATGTAGAGGTCTCTGAACTACTTCCAAAATTGGAAGCAGCACAGTCACATCAACATGACGCCCTATCATAATTAACTAATGGCTATATGGCTGCCACAAGCCACTCTAATATTTTGCACTACTCTATGCACTGTAGACAGATTGTATTTTGCCAAGCTTTTTGACTATTTCTGCATGCCACTGCAGAGCATAATACCAATGACAATAATGTTGTGCAAAGATGCATGAAAAGAGTATATAAATCCTTGCAAAAAACGAAACCAGTGCAGAAAAAAACTTGGATAAGAATATGTTGTTGTCTCATTACATTCCCCTAAAATACGTTTCTTTAACCTAATTCACAGCAGGCTCTCAGGACCAGTAGTGATAAAAGAAGCAATGTGGGCAGTGACATTTAATTAAGTATTCACAGTAAAATTTTCGGTTTTAAACCTTAATTCATTTCCATCTCTTTTTCCAATGGTTCTGTGATATTTAGTGGTTTGTGACCAGTACAACAAAATACCTCAACATATGTTCAACAGTAACCTGTGTGTATTTCTATTGATTTCAGTGGCATTGATGTCAGGTTCAAAACTGTGCTTGTGTTGACTATGATAACACATAACACTGTTAAGCAAAAGTACTAATAAAGGTAGAAATTAATTAGGAAATCTGAGTAACTGAGATATTTGTGGTTGGCAATAAGAGTAGAAATTATCCTAA
Organism: Anarhynchus alexandrinus; assembly: GCA_008711295.1. Lineage (NCBI taxonomy): Eukaryota > Metazoa > Chordata > Aves > Charadriiformes > Charadriidae > Anarhynchus > Anarhynchus alexandrinus. The sequence continues at coordinate 1,042,807 of VUYV01000172.1, forward strand.
GAAACTTCCTAGTAGGAAGTTACAGAGCTTTATTTTGACAGAGAATAATTTTGATATTCTGGATAATAAAAGAACAAAACTTTTTCGTGTGCTAGCTTGCTGGACTAAGATAGGGTTGATTTATTAGGCTTGTAGTTTGTTAAGATATTTGAGAGGTTTAAGCTGTGCTGGTATCAAAGATATTGATACCATGTTTCTACAATAGCTGTGACCTTAACGATGCTGACAAAATATATACAATGTATGTGCATGATAATTGATGTTAAACAATGGAATAAGAGGCACCAAATGTATTGTGAATACATTATTCTAATAGTTGTAACATATATATACATATTTATATATGTATATATCTCCATGAAATAAAGCATTGTGTCAGGAATTTATTTGGAGCACCTTTGATAACTGCTTGACACTTTGTTCTACCATAACAAGCAGGTGTGGGCAAGAAAGAGTCAAAAATTGATTCTTACATTGTATGTAGGAAGGCTTCTTTACTTTTCATTGTGAAAAATGCTAATGCTGCCTTCTGCTTACTTAACACCATAATATTTGAAATAATTACAGATGAGTAATTGTTTCTTTTAATTTCATTAGTTGTGTGGCATCCTTGTTCACAAACAAATGGGAAACAAGAACATCATGAATATTAGTAAAAGCTCAAATTATTATTTTCTGCTTTGCAACAATATTGTACTGTGGTTTTACTGAATATGCAAAAAGGAAAAAAGTGAAATATACTTTCAACCTAAAGCTAGGATATTGTTTACAGTAGCATAAAATGAGACTGCAGTTACTTTTATGTATAACACCAATAAATCAATTGAAAAAAAAAAAAAACCAACACAAAAAAAACCCCAACAACAAACCCCATTTTTTTCGGTGTTTCCAAATACTGGATCTGGCAGCTACAATATTAGCTACTAATTACCCTGCAAGGCTGATCTCCTTTGCAGGAGGTGGGCAGAGTTGCTTTGGTGGGCTGCAGAGTTTATCACAAGCTGTTTATCTCAAGGCCAGTCAAATAGATATTATGGCCACAAATACTGCATTTTAATAGTCAATGTTTGATGCTAAAAAATTATTTGGGTTTCTGGGGTCCTACTGTGTTTACTTAAAGAGCATTTGAGTTCTATTTGGTCTAACGATTTACACATTTCCAAAGAGCTTTTAAACTTCTTTTCCGTACTGTAGAGTAATGCAGATCAGACAGCCCACTTCCTCCATAGCAAAGGGGCTTTTGTTTGTTATCCTGTCTGTGTTCCTTAGGCATTTCGTGATGAGGAAAAGAAACCCTGTGTAAGTCAATTTGTTCAATTGACTGAAGTATGCACATAGATTTAAGCACACAGTTAGAGTTACTTAAGATATCGAGAGTTTTGCTTCTAAGCATGATGGCTACTTCTCTTGAAAAGCTATTCCTTATAAATGTTTCATGTGTGAAAGTGTTTGCAAATTATTTTTCTTCCCACCCAGGAGGTAAAAGAAAATTGTGTTCCATGTGAAAGACCTAGTATTTAAATCCCTTTACTGATAGCTATTTGGAATTTTCTTAACTTTATGCAAAAATTTATCAGTTTTACCTCATTTCCTAGCATAAGATCTTTCCCATGTCCTGCTGGGGAACTGCTGAGCATCCTGTCTTTTAGCTTGTCTCTGGTCTTTCCTCAATTACTGAGCAGCTCTACTTTCATATTATCTAATTTTTCTCTCAAAGAAGAGCAAAGGTGAAAGTAACTGACTAGAAAGGAAGTGAACACTTCTTTCCAGAATAGGATGAGCTGACAGATTGCCTCAGAATAACAAGAAATACTGGTTTTCTGGAGGCTACCAAAACCTTCCTTAATAGAAGAAAAAGTGAGATAAGGCAGAAGCAGGCTGTATTCAGAGAAGAGACACTCCAAAGTAGAAAGATAAACTTAACTAATGAAGACTGGATGACAGAACTGAGGAGAAATCATCAGTCTGAAATAACTGGATAAAAGAAGAAACCAGGAAGACAAAATTTGAAAAAAAAATAAATCTAATGAGATAAAGAAAATGCAGAAGGTAGAGGTGACAATGAGAGACAGAGGACATCATCAGAGACAAAGAAGCATCAGGCACTAAGGCACCCATGATGGTACATGCAGAAGGAAAGGGAGAGTGAGGAGGAGAAATATGGAAATACTGATAACAAATAGCCTTAAACTATTGAAGTGGGTCCTGTATGGATTAGATGCCTGATTTGATATATTTATAAAATCCCTTTCTAAAGGTATTCCTGTCAAAACTCTCTGTTTATCTCAAAGGCCTACTGGATAATCTTATAGCAATATTTAATGCTAAGATGATCTATAATATGCCTGGCTGTTTTTGGGGGGTTTTTTATTTCTATAAATCATACATTTTATGAAAACACTTCATGCTTCAGCACATTTTTTGCACTTCTTGTTCTAAAATAATGGGGAAACACCTTCTTTTCTTCTTGACATGTGTCACTGCTTTTGAAACGAAAAGGCTTTTTTCCTCTATTTTTTTAATCAGTTTTGTATAGTGATGGGATAACTGCAAACTGTTCTACTACCAATGATCTTTGGGCTATTGCATCTTTCCCCTCCTCTGAATTAAACTTGCTGAGTTCTAGATCTGTGGCCCAGCTGGTGTCAACAACAAGGATTCAGCTTTTATGACAATGGGACTCTTTAGGAATCTCTTCAAGACTGCTAGGAAGAGATAGGATCTACCTGAGCAATTGGACAAAAAAACAGATTTGCCAACAGGCTGATCAACCTTGAGAGGAGAGCTTTAAACTAGGAAAGATGGGGGGGGGTGGACAGTAACCCCCCAAAAACATGGAAGTGTTGGACTAGGTTGCCAAGCAAAGGGTGCAGAGAGATGTGGATAAGAGAACCCTCAAGTTTGCAGATGATGCAAAACTGGGAGAAGTGGTTGACAGACCAAATGGCTGTGCTGCTATTGTGATCCCTACCAGCATGGAAAATACAGCTCCAGCATTTAATTTCAACTTCTGTACATCAAAAATACAACAGTAATCCATCTTTTAAATGCTATGAGGCTAGACTTGGCCAGCCTTTTTTAGCATAGCCAACTACACCTCCCTTGGTCCCTCAAGGAACGTAGCATTTCCCAGCGGTGAGAAGTGGATCCGGAGAACAGCCTGGATGGAGGTTCCTGGGTGGAGTAGAAATGGCTGCCTTTTGTGGGATGCCATAATACCGTCCAGATTTGGTTTATGTTACAGGAAGTAACCGCTTCTGCTCAAGCAGCTCCACACAAAGGGCAGATCTGAAGGCTGGGCTTGGACAGATGGCACTCCTGAAAGCAGCATGCTGGACTGCCGTGCTGCTGCCTCTGTAACAGAGAAAAGGAAATTCATAAAAGCAGCAAAATACAGTGCTTTCAGCATAGACACAGACACATGTGAAGAACTGATGAAGTCCTCGCTCTGGATGCTTTATACAAGGTTCAAGAGCTAGCGCAGGCTAATATGTGTCTGCACTAACAGTCGGCCCTAAGGAATGTGCTAGTGATTAAATGAGACTTCTGGGGGATGCTTGAAATGCCACGGGACATGCTTACCATAACATGGGGAGGACCATATTTGCTAGGTTATCCTCACACGAGGCAGTGGCGCTGCAGATTCCCATAGCTGAGGGAAGGCAGTAAAAGGGATGGGGAGTAGCTGGAGTGTTGGACAACGATTAATGGGATGAAATTTAACAAGACCAAATCCTGGATTCTGCACCTAGGACAGAGTAATGCTGGCACACCTATAAATTGGGAGAAGAGTGGCTGGAGAGCAGCCCTGCAGAACAGGACCTGGAGGTGCTGGTCGACAGCAGGCTCAACAGGAGTCAGCAGTGTGCCCTGGCAGCCACGAGGGCAAACCACATCTGGGGTGCATCAAACACAGGACAGCCAGATGGTCAAAAGAGGTGATTATCCCACTGTAGTCAGCATTGGTGCGGCCTCACCTTGAGTTCTGTGTGCAGTTCTGGGCCCCACCATTTAAGAAGGATGTGAAGGCATTTGGATGTGTCCAGAGGAGGGCAACAAAGCTGGTGGCAGGGCTGCAAGGCACGTCCTATGAGGAGCAGATGAGGACTTTGGGCTTGTCTAGTTTGGAGAACAGGAGGCTGAGGGGTGACCTCATTGCTCTCTACAGCTTCCTGAGGAGGGAAAGTGGAGAGGGAGGTGCTGAGCTCTTCTCCCTGGTATCCAGTGACAGGATGCATGGGAATGGCTCAAAGCTGCACCAGGGGAGGTTTAGACTGGACGTACGGAAGCATTTCTTTGGCGAGAGGGTGGTCAAACACTGGAACAGCTTCCTAGAGAGGCAGTCGATGCCCCAAGCCTGTCAGTGTTTAAGACACATTTGGACAGTGCCCTTAAAAACATGCTTTAACTTTTAGTCAGCCCTGAATTGGTCAGGCAGTTGGATTAGATGATCATCGCAGGTCCTTTCCAACTGAAATATTCTATTCTGTTTTATGTAATAGTACCCAAATCATTAGACTAAAGAGAGATCTTTGTTCAACCTGTGAATAAGGCATCTGAATGTTTCTCTGTATATGTCTTTCTACATGTCATTGATAAATTGTAAGCTTTGCATTTGCTGGAATACAGAAAGCTTTAAGGATTTTTTCAGTCACTGTAGTTTAATATTTGGTGTCCAGATTGTTTTGGAACAGTGCATTTCTGAAGAAGAAACATCATGATGTTTATGTGAATGTCTGTCTTATATTTGCCAGTGACTGTGTGTACCTCAATTTCTTCAAACCTGTTTTTAAAACAGTGATGGATGATGAAATGAAGAATGTCTGTAGTAACCTGACAAGCCATTAAATCCTTTTGTAAACTGGCATGCAGCAGCAGAATAAATGGCAGAAAATTGGAGACACAGAATAACAATTTACTTACCAGTTTCAAACTGTCCAGCCTTTTAGCTACGGATTCTCTTCTGTATTATGCTTTTCATTGGAAGCTTTTTAAGACTCTGTTCTCCCATAAATTTCTTTGTAAATCATATATTTTCATTTTTCTAAAAGTAAAGTTACAAAAGGATGTTATAGAAATCATGCCTCTACTGTGTTTTTCCTGGGATAGCTACAGCTGTATAATTAATAGTTCTATTATAGTTGAATGATCCTATTGAATAAACACTAATTACTTTTTGGGTCTAGTTTGGCCTTAAAATCTGCAACCCATTTTCTGCTAGTCTTCCTACCATGCAGAGATTACTTGACTTATTTACATTAGCCTATTATTCATGCAGATTTTTTTCAGATTCAATAGCTGGTAGGAGATATTTTTCTCAGTAGATGTCTTTTGGCTTCTGATGTGCAAACACAGTTTCTAAGTGTCTTTTCTAACTAGAGTTGTTTAGTTTGTGATCATCTGGACAGTCCTGTTACTGCTATTTGCTGAGGAACTCCCCAGGATCTCAGCCTTCCCAATTTTGAAGGTAAATTTTGCAGTTCCTATGGCAGATTATTTATTCTGAAAGAACTAAAATAAGCAAGAAAACTTTTTATTCAGTCAGTTCCTCAAAATAATCATCAAGTATCATTTCAGGAACTCTTTAGGATACACTATTGAAGTTTACAATTAAACTAAGCTAATCTGAAGGTTCTTTTAGACTTACCTTGTTGATATGGACTATAAGGGCTATCCACTAAGAAGCACATATATGTTTACTTTTAGTTTTGTTGAAAATGCAGCAATAATTAAATGAGAAATTTTAAAAATACAATTTTGTCTATCGTAACTACGGTGAACTGCAGAGTAGATGCAGCATTACGTAATTTAATTTAAATGTTTTAAAACTACGAAAAAGTGAAAACAAAGCTGATCCGAGAGTGGGGTTTTTTCTCCTATTCTCGTATTTAAAGGAGATAGGTTAGTACAAGACATACTATTTTTTTTTTAACTCTAAGTGGATGAATGAAAAATTGATTGAATGAACACATTGAAGAAAGTTATGCCTGTTCATTATAAAAATTGAGAGTATACTGAGTGGGCTTTTGCAGTTTGCAAGGGACTCAAGACCTGTCCTTCGTCTGATATCCTTCATTTTATTTGCCAGCCTGGAGGATGGTGTCACAATACCTATTAAATTGCAGACAATGCAGGAAGTATTGCAAGTACACTAAAGGTCAGGGTTAGAATTAAAAATGATCTTGACAGACTGGAGGAATGATCTGAAAAACCAGGATTTAATTCACTAAGAACAAACAGAAGATACCATGGTTAGACAGAAATAATCAGTGCCACAAATGTAGGGTGAGAAAAAAATGGCCACCAGTCATATAGAAGATGATCAAGACATTATGGTGGATTGTGAATTGAAAGTGAGTCTTGATCTAGAAAAATTTAAAAAATGAGTTAGTGGGACAAAAGCAAGGATAACTGCCAAGAAATGTGAAACAATCTTTCCACTCTGCTAAGCTGGAGTACTACATCTACTTTGTGACAGTACTCCTCAAAGAGGATGTGAACCAAGTGAGACACTCTGCAATACAGCAACGATAACCACCATGGGCTTAGTAATATAAATATTGAGGAAATACTAAAGTCGGCTTGGGGAGGAATCTGAGAAAAAGAAAAGAATATCCTGATGCCTATTACACATGGGTGTATAAGGCAGAAACATTTGGCTTAAATTAAAATATGAAAGCTCAGGCTATACATTGGAATCACTTTCTAATGGAAGGATGATAACTGGCCCCCTGGACTATTCAGAATCTGCGTCTTTGCTTCTGACTTTGGAAGTCTTCAAGAACAGGCTGATCGTGTGAATCAGGAATGACAGGTACAGTTGTTCCCTGCAGAGATTTCTCCAACACTGTTTTTTTCCTGTAACGTATTTGCTATAAAAAGAAGCTCTTTATTAACCTTCCAATTAACAAGCAAGAAAAATAGGTTAAAGTTTATTGAATGCTGGCAGATTTACAGATTGATGTAATAATGTCTTAATAAGATTGTATTCCAAAATTAATATTTGGGAAATAGCCCTGGTAAACATTATAAAGGGCAACAGAAAAAGAGCTTGCATTTTACCATCTTTGTGGTTAGACTGTTATTTAAAATAACGATGGTAACTATGAGTTAATGGCCTTTGTAAAACTCATTTTGTTTGCAGCTGTTTTGGTTTTGTTATTTGATACCCATGCTGAGCCTTTCAAGAGACCAAACACAATTAAGTTACAACTTTCTGTATCAATTCCTTCTTTTTTTTTAAGTAAATCCTGTTTTTTTCCTTTTAGGTTGTGCCACTCAGATGACACAGAGATTCATCCAAATATCTCCTGCTGACAGAACTTCACAACCCTTCAGCATGTGTTTGGGTACAGAACAAATTTCTATGAATTTAAAGTTATCAATCCTTCAACTTTTGTAAAAAAATTTTAAACAATATAAAGGACCCTGAAAGTGTACTCTGGTTTCTGTTGGAGAGTGATGGGGTCCTGAGAAAGAGAAGAGTGCTTGAATTCAACAACTGAACCTGTCCAGAAAATTATATTTAACTACGATGGTTATGTGTTCCAGCAATCCTCATGCTCACCAAAAAAACCCTAAGCCCAGGGTTTTACTGAAATGGAAAAATATGTCTACAGCAGTGGCAGCCAAAGAAAAATTTGCATATTGCTACAGGGGGAGAAACTTGAAGAAATCAGGAACTTCTGCTAGATGTGTGCAGGTATATACCATTAAGATTGCTGAAACACATCACATCTCTCCATTTTGCCCCAACCTTTCTTTTGACGACCATGTGTCTGTGTTTTACTTTAACCCTCCTTATGTGCTGTGTATGTCTTTAGTAATGTGTATTGTTTCTGAAACCACAGAGGAAACAGGGGAAACAGAGGAACTGTAAAATCAGTCTTCATAGCTGGAGGTTAAGTGGAGATTGTGGTATTTGGGAACACACAGAGCTGTAGGTGATCTGCTTTTCTGAATTCTTCATTGTCTGTCTTAAGTAACCAAAAGTAACCAACCTACTTTTTCTTCTTCTCTTCCTCCTCTCCTGCATTTATGAAGTAAAAATCTAGTGATCAGGAGAGGTCAGTGCATAGATAGAAACTTGTGGCTGAGTCTTAGTTCACGTGGGAATGATGCAAAGATGGCTGGAAGGGAAATTAACCAATGAATCTGGTAAGGAAATTATTCTCAATTCAGAGAACAGATGTGGTTTTGCTGTTTTCTGTTATGGTTTAAATGGGGAGATTTGGTTTGATACCCAAGTTGCAACTATACAGTGAAAATTGTTCTGATTCATTTTGATATCACCCATATACTCTAAAAGTTAATGCATCCTTGTGATTGTACCCATCCTCTGTAGACTTTACCTTCACAAGCTTAGATTACTTTCGCAATCTCTGCGTGATTTAAATCCATCTGGAAACTAAAGCTAGTGTAAAATCTGGCTGCCTCAAAACTGGCTGCTCTTCTAAGAAAGTGTTGTGCCTTTATGGAGTTCAGTGCACTTTTGCCATATGATCTCCATTGGCTACCAGTAGACACTTGGGTGTTTTGACCTTTTAAGCTCTAAATGACTGTGTACCCAAGAGACCAGCCTCCTATTGTGTTATTTCTGAGCCAGCTGCAAGCAGCAGGCATGCTGGATTCCTTTTCATCTACCAAAAAGGGAAATCTTGGCAAAGTATGGGCTGTCATAGCTCGTACAGACTGCAAACCTGGTCATCTAGTTAGTCCTAACTTGCTCAGTATCCTGAAATCTTTACTGTTTTGGCCTTAATCTTCAAAAGATTGTGGTACTAAGCAGAAGAAAAAAGCAAGATGATTAATGATTAGAAAGTGTAGTCTGTCTTAATCTTTTCTTTGATGGTTTTCTAATTGGGGACCAGATGGAATTTCTTCAAATTAAATGGCACATCTTTTCTTAAGTAGAGAGAAAGACATGTTATAAATGTGCAGCTTCTTCTGTCCATGTTGCCTAAAACCCGTAGGTTATTGTGTGCATTTTCTCCAAACCCTTGTCCACCTCCCCTTTCCTTGCCTGCATCAAGCATCAGTTTAATAAGCGTAGCCTGAAGGAACATGATGCAGTCTGAAGCTGGAGCACTTCTTTGGCAGTTGAGATTGGCATGAGAAGGGTTGAGATGAGGCATGAATATCCTCCAGCTGCTCTGCACAAAGTCTAACAAGAATCAGCAAGAGCACAGTGATGTTCAGAGAAGTCAATTACAGTGGTGAGGCTGCCCACCTTAACATTGATGATGCCTGTCTCTCATCTGGAGAACCACTGCCAGCAAGACCAGGGTGAACAAGAATGTTGACTGCTCCAGTTGGTCCTTAAGCGGGACCAGACAAGATCAGGAAGCCAAAACCAGTTTCCTGATAGTCTCTCCTTTCTTTTTTTTTCTTTTTTCTTTAAAGTCAACTTCTGTTCCCAGAGTAAGAAAGCTGAAGTATAGGCTCTAGTTCAATAGCATAAATGGATTTTTTTAAAAAATGCATAGTGTGGCCCAAAATTATATGGTAGATAAGAAGGAGAATGTGCTCTACAGCAAACACGAACTAGAAAACTGTTGCACAATGAGGGAGAATTGCACAGGAACATGCAAAGAAGTCAAAAGGAATACTGAAAAAGAGGTAACAGGCCAGCTGTAAGGAGCAATAGTTACTAGAGGGTCGCTGGTCTTGAAATCAAAGGGTGAAAAGAGTTATTTGGCACATAAGCTGTAAAAACGATAACAACTCTAACATCTAACTAGGCACATTGAATGTTAGAAGTGTATTTCTGTTCTCATCTACAACATGATATTGCCTTAGAAAGTATTCATTTCACTTGCTTAGGAAACAGAAATACTTTTTGATGAAATATTTATGAGGCAGGCTCAGTTCTATGTTTACTCTATAAAATGTCATCGTTCACATTTATTTTTGACTTTGCATTTGCATAGCAACAGGAGACCATTATCCAGCAACAGGAGACCATTATCCTGTAACAGTGCTGTGGGGTCTCCAAGGTATATGGCAGATGGGGCCATATACCAGCTGACTAATAATTTAGTTACTTCTGCTGCAGCTATCCTATCCGTACAGAGTAATTACCAGCAGTACTAATTCACACAAATCCCATGTGTGCAAGGGAAAGGACTTAACATCTTCAGAGAGCATCCAAGAGAACGGTATTTAACCTCTTTCACATTGAATCACAGAAATGAATAAAAATAGGGGAAACAATCAAAATATCAGAGCAGTGAGCTGTGCAACCACAGGATATTAACTTGTGCCAGAGACCACATTTTGCTACGATGAATGTCAAAAGATTGACGTTTTCAACACCGAATATAAAAGCTACTGGAGCCGAAGCACTTGCCAATAGCATTGCTAAGCCATTCTACACTTACTTATGAATTGGAGGTTAATAAAGGAGGAAAACACAGGAACTGAGCGTGCACATAGCAGGGCTCAGAGCCACTTTTCTCTTCCTGCTGTGTTTACTGACAAGCCAGAACTGGAATATGAAGTCAGGAAGCATTGCAGTGGGCACATGCTGCCTCATCTCAGATTAATATGCCTGATACAAGTCTCACTAAATTCAGTGGATGGTTTCTAACTATCTGCAGTGGACATGGGATCATTCTTTAACATATTCTGTCTCTTGGCAGGCAGAGGTCAACATGATGACTAGTCGAGTGCCTGTGATGAAACAGACACTTTCCAAAATTCTGTGAAATTTTCTATTAAAAGTCTCAGCACTTGCTGATAGATGACAATAGGTGACATATTAGCGTGACAGCAAATCTTAAAGCCCTAAGAGACCACTGTGCTGGGAAGTCTGTGCTCTAGATAACCAAAGCAGTGGTTGAGAGGAAAAATCGAGACATGCAGGCGTGAAGGGTCTTACCAAGGTCCTCTAAACTTTGTAATGCTTCTTTTCTTGTCTGACATATTTCTTCTTGCATTCTGTGGTTCCTCCCAGACAGAAGTGTCCCCAGATAACATTGTGCCACAGCTGTTCTCTGTGCCATGCTGTCAAGTTGAAAAGTGATAGACTCTCACTTATTTAGGGAAGGACCATATGCCCAATATGCTTTGTGTGCATACACATCCATAAACAAAATATCCAAGTTTAATGAATTAGGATAAGAAGAACAAACGTTGAGAACATACACAAAACAGGTGAAATCCAACTTCTTTCTAGTTCTAGTTCTAAAATCTGTGGTGGGCTGGAAAAGGAGAGGACAGGAAGCATGGAAAAAACTGAAGGACAGAATCAATGAAGAATCACTGTCTTCAGTAAGCACATACAGTCTTTGTAATGGTATAGGAAAAATGTTAACAAAGTTATGCAACACATAGGGAGTGGTGGAAGGACTGGAGAAAATGAAATAAATAAAGGCAAGAAAACACTGCTAGTCTTCATGCTGAAGCCATCTGTTGATCTTTTGTTTTGATATCACTTAATATTATGCACATTTTAACTTCCCTGCAAGCTTACTTCTCTTTGCACTGTTCTGTTCTCTCTGTTTTCAGGGATTTGGTTTTTATGGTGATTTTCCTTATAGTTATTAATTCTGACATCAACAAAACAGTGAACCATTTTAATAGGGAATTGAGGCTAGGTTTGGGTATGGTCTCATGCTAAAAGCTAAACCTTCAGACAGCTAAAAACTGGAAGGGTTCTTATCCCAGTGTAATTTAGAACATCTGCAGAGCAGTTCTAAACCAGTCTGTCCTGCCTTTTCCCAACAAGGAAATTCCTGGGTATGACTAATGGTGGTATACGTGGGAATAATCAATGCAACCTAGCAATAAAATCAATTCTTTTTCCATGTACCTATCTGTCTGGCTATAATCTACTTTGCTCCAAGACAGAAATATAAGAAATATGTTCTTCTGAAAGCAAGAAGACAGAGCAGTCTAAACAAAGGATTTCTCTTGCAAATCCTACATGAGGCCTTCATGCTACACAAAATTTCCTGAAAAGCAGTGTTCCAGCATCCCAGCGTCATTTAAAATAAAAACAAACAACAACAAAACAACAAAAAACTCAAGCCCTAAAGAGAGGAGGTTACCAACCCCTTGTTGTTGAAGGAAAATGACAAATTTGCATGTCAGGACATCTACCAGACTTGCTCGTTGGGAGCAGGAGAGAGTGTGGGTGCCTAACAGGTTGGTGCATGGTGGTGGAGGAGCAGAAGGTGGCAAGTCAGTGAATGTATCACATGAATCCCTGGTCTCTGAAACCCTCTGCTGCAGCCTTGGAAGCATCGGAAATCCCAGCCAGGTTGCCCAGCATTGAAAACTCACAAAGCAGAATTTTTAATATGAAAACCTGGAATACAATAAGAATTACTTAATGAACATAACATGTAATTCAGTGCCACAAGGAACTATGATTATTTAGAACCCATCACGACTGCAGTAATTCACAAAGATTATTCACATGTCATTTTCTCATTAAAAGCTTCATTATTAAAATGTTCTATCGTTACCACAGAATATAAAATGCATATTTTTTCTCCTAAAGAATGGCTTCTTAATCAGCTTCTTAATCTTAGCCACACGATTTAGAGCACACCTACTCATACAGGGGATACACGACAGGGTTTCAGGATTGGGGGCCACAGGGGTCTCTGAGGAGGCAGCTGGAACTGCCCTATGCTGGTCACAGCCACTGATGATGTAACTCACCACCTGCCAAGACTTCAACCCATCAGAGAGACATGTGGTGCCTCTGCTCAAACTTACTGAAGAAAAAGATCAACAGCCTCTGGGGGCAGGAGGCACAGAAGGACACACAAATGGAGACATGGGGGACGCCATGTGAGGACACACACAGGAAAATATGGGAGGAGGCATGTGGAAGAGGATATTGTTGGGCAGATGGCAGAAAACATTCTTGGAAAGAGGACCTCCATACTGGAGGAGGTATGCTTCTGAGGGACTGTGACCGTGGGCAATCCGTGTCAGGACAGCAACACCCCCAGGGACTATGGCTGTGGGTGACCCACACTGGGACAGGGACACCCTGCAGGACTGCAATCCACAGAGGAAGTCATGCCAGAGCAGACAAAACAAGCAAGAAGGGAAGCACAGGGGAGTAAGAAGGAAGGAGCAGCAGAAAGAAGCCACCAGGTGCTGACCCCAACCTCCTGCATTGCCTGTTGCCTCACCGAGGGGCCTGACCCCTAACCCGTGATGCAAACGAGGGGAGTGGAGATGAGGAAGGTGGGGAGAGGTGCCGGGGCTGAAGTTGAGCCTGGGGAAGGGGAAAGAAAGGACTTTTTCTTAAGTGTTTGCATACTTTAGTCTCCTTTTTTCCTCAGTACCCATATCAGTAATTAACCATTTCTGTTAATTGGCAATAAGTTCAATGAAGTGGAATTCCCTGAGTCAACACTGTTTTGCCTGTGGTGTAAAGAAGTACTATCATTACTTGAGAGGTAACACCAGGAGTCAAAAGTAGTAAGTATTTTCACATTATACATAGAAACCTTGACTTGAATTGACAGAAATACATAAAGAAACATAGCTGGGTATGAGAAGTTTCCAAGAGACATTGAACTATGAACTGGGAGACAATGGACCTATTCTAATCCTTATTACCATTTCAATCTGAACTTTAGCAATTTAACTCACATCTCTGCATCTGTGCTTTCTTACTCTGCTTCTTGGGTTTTCCACAAAAGAGTATGTTTCTTGAGAGGTTTAACCATCTCACTAAATCTGTGTATTATATTTCTTATGTCAGAACCATGATCTGACTTTGGCCTGCTAGATACTGTAATGTAAAAGTAAAAATAAAATAGCTAGTAAAACAAATACCTAAGGAAGCTAACTAGTAAAAAGAAGCCATAAGCATGTGAGATTTTTCTCTTAGGTCATGACAAAAGACAACAAATCTCTTGCTGTCATAACATGAGCTTACAAGAGAAAAAAGCACATGAATATTGATCATGACTTGTCGGTTTCTTCTTAAGAGATTGAGATGTATTGATTCAGGATTATTCTACAACTTCCCATTCAGTCAGGCAGAGCAAAAATGACAATTCAAGAGACAAAAATGTATTTTCTTTAGAATTCCAGTTGCATAAATTGATGCCAAGTGGTTATTTCTCACATACACACTGCATCATGTAAAGTTATTCAAACTTTAATATCATTTCCAAAAAATCCTCTAGGAAAGTAAAGTAAGATCTATGCAAACAGTAGTGCCTCACCCCAGATCATGATCTTGAAAACTCTAGAGCCTAATCCTAAAGCCAGCGAAACTGTATAGGGTTTTTGGAGTTGCAATATTTCATCTTGACAGGACAGTTCTCTTCTTTGAGGAGAACGTTAGCTATAAGTGTAACTCACATTCTTTATTTCTACTTGGGTGATCTTAGCTTTTACTGGTTTTAGGAGAAAAAGAGAATTAAAAAATTTCTTCCATTTGCTTTTATGGTATCCAGAATAATCCATCCCTCGCTGGAAGTGGCAACATTGCTAGTTCCAGTATATTATCTGATAACTTTGGTTGTCACATGAATATGGATTCAGGTGGAATCTTTTCCATCTTAATCTTTGGTTCTGATGGAATTTTTTTTTGTTTGAATGGAATCTAATTCAGTTTACTATTTAAATGGTATCTTTATGTTAAAACTATGATTTTTCAGAAAACCCTTACCTGTAGTAAAATACACAAAAATGTGATAAGTTACAGAATACCTTGAAGACACTAGTCTGAGCTGCTAAGGAAGAGTTGTAGACAAAGGAATGCCAGACCCAAGTCAATAATTAAAAGCAAATTTATCCTTCTGAGCAAAAAAGTTAGTTTATTTCTAAAATTACTATAAGAACTTAGTTTCTTAAGCACATAAATTATGATTAGCATCCTTCAAGCAAACAGCAAGACAAAAGTAATTTTTTGCAAGTGATACCATTTAAACACTTTCTTAAGAATGAGGCATGAAGTTGTATGTATCTGAAATCTGGGTGCTGGTGCTTCGTCTACTCATTGTTTTCTGAATGCATTTCCTTATGCAGAATGACAAGGACAAGAAAGAAAGTATTTTAAAAAGACAGAGAAAACAAATCTAGGAAAGGTATTGCTTACAAAACACATCCAATATATACAGAAGAATTTACTTGGAAATATATGTGGAGGCATTCAGTCCACTGAAACATTTTCCATATTGCCTATTTTCTGTCTTCAGTATCAAAGACTTGGAAATACCCTCTTCTTTCAGAGTAATTATTGCTTCACTGGGAGGCTTTTCTTTCCCTACTGATGCAGTAGTCAGCAATTTATAAATGCAGTCTCTGCTCTTCTGGAACACTTAGCCCTCGTGTTGCTGTCAGTCACTTTGAGCTGCAAAAGCAAAGTAATTCAAAAGGGACCAAACAGATAACGTGTAGCTTACCTGGTCATCCAGTGTGCACAAGGAATCAAGTATGTTTTATTCAGACAGCATGTAATGTAAAGCCATCAAACAATTTCAACTTAAATTCCAAATCTTTCAGAAGAAAGAGGTATGACTGAGCAGCAGTGTTGCAAAACCCCATTTTCAGAGGCTTAGTACTACCAGATGAAAAATACCATTTGGATGAAATTTCCAATGCTTACGGTCAGTCCAAAGATTTGGAGTGTGTGTTTGTGAGAATAGTTGGTAAAAGTCTATTCATTTATCCTAAGACAAAGTGTTTTTCAGCTGCTTTTCATCTCCTGCCTTCCATATTCCTCTCCTAGTGAAAAGAAATAGAGCATTTGTCCAAAAAAATGCCAAATACATCTTGATAGATAAAGTAGAAATAAGAGGAGGAGCTCAAACAACACAAGGAAGTGGCTGGAAGCATGAGAGAATTGCTTATCCAAACTGAGGAGAGAGGGTGAAAGAAGTTATTTTGGTGTTTTTAAAGAAAAATGGTTGCAAAACAAAGTAATAAGTCTCTGAAATTTAATCCATATGCACACTATTGTTCTTCCTGAAAAGTGTTGTCGTAACATATACATTCCTGCCAATTCTCATGAAAGACGTGTCAGATATATGTCATATCATTAAGCATGAGCTTATAGAGTTCTACAAAAGAATTCCCAGTTTGTTTCTTATTGCTGTTCTTGGTTTCTACCAACTGAAACCATAACAGAACAAAATGCAAGCTAAAAAAAATAGATATTTTTAATGCAGGTTCATTACTTTTAGATTCTGAAGTATACCTCTGCAAATCCTGGCAATTGAAGGTACCACATAGTATATGTCCTTGTCAATACTAACAAAAATGTTACTTATTTCATGGTAACTCCATTTGGCCCACCTCCTGCCATACGAGAAGCAAAAGCAACAAAAACGTGCTCTGCTTAAAGGAAGGTAGGTATGAGACTACTGGCTACTACTGTGATTATTCCAGTCTGCAGTCAGGAGTTGTGACCTTGGCATGCCAGAAATTATTAAGTTGGCCGTTATCTAGATGGTTTGTGTCATTACCTCAATGAAGAGGAGATGGCAGAAGAGATGGCAGAGAAAGTAATATTAGGATACAAGCTGTTACAAAGTCAGTTATCTAAGTAGGTTCGGCTCTCGCTGTGGTCAGGGAGAGACAGGGAGATGAGGGGAGCATCCCTGGAAGGTAACTCATCTAATCATGCAAACACTATCTAATTTTCACCTGGTGAGAACTAGGCAAGGTGACAGCCGGTCTACCTGTACAAGCTTTCAGTGTAATTTACTTTAGCTAGGATGTGCTGAAGTCTGCAGTCCATCACATCACTTGTTATCCAGTGTAGTTAAAGCTTCTTCAGGTATGCATGTACATCTTGCAGTCAGACATGTAATGGCAGCATCATTCTACCTGATACAGACCCAGGTGAAATAAATTTCAAAAACTTTGTGAAAGAGACCGTTCCAGTAGCCTGACTGGGACTGACTCTGTATTTAAAGGGAAAAGGTTTCTTTAGAAATGAGAACAGTACCTGGTGTTTGTGAGACACTTTCAGAAACGGTTACCTTGAATAAATGAAGTCTGAAGTGATTTGAGTAGTCTGAGAATTTAGCTGTTTCTATAATCCCAAATAACACATAGCCAAGATTCTTGGAGGTGCTGAAAACAGATTTCTGAGTTGTTAGGAAGATATAAAAAAAATATCATTTACACCAGAAGCCTGGAAGGTGGAGAATAAATCCTTGCTCTTTTTGTGAGGTATTAAGAATCAGTTTTAGATTTGCAAGGGGCATATCTAAGCCAGGTCAAGACAGTTGAAAAAAAGTCGTTAGTGACTTTTATACAGCATCCAAATGTCTGTAAATATCCATGGTTAAATGACTGAAGTTTCAGTTGTCTCTGCTATGTTTTCCAGAAAACAATATTCAAAAGCTCTAGAAAGGCCTACAAAACTGCAAGTCATTGTTAATAAAGCCTGCGCTCCACAGTTAGACAAATCCCCTGTGGCACAAGGGACATAAATCTTCTGAGGGCCTTCAAAATCTGCCCTTAAAGCTGTGGAGGGAGCAAAACCAATCATTTTATTCTGCTTGGGCTTTTCAGCCATCTTTGCCAATCTCTGTCATGCATTCACCAGTGCTGTGACACTCATTGAGTATAAAGTTTCTGCATCTCTAGGAAGCCATAGATATGCCAGTAATATAGACCATTCAGCTATGAAGTCCAAAGCATCCTGAGCCAATTGAATCCCTTTAATATGTGCTTACTGTCAAGATACAAGTACCCACCTGGAAAGTGCTGCATCTACTATGCTGGATCTCCGTTGCTGACTAATGAACTTCACCAATGGAGGGAACATAACTGGGCTTTGCAAATATTGTGCAGACTGACAGAGACTGCGACGACAACCCGAGCCAGAATCCTCAGTAGTTATCCAGAAGTCCTCAAATTCTGTCTCGTTAAATTTTCCAGCTGGAAATAAAAGGTGATTCCATTGATAACTAGACATATGGTAGCCTTCTCTGAACATTAGCCAGTGCAGTGCCATGATAAGATTCTACAGCCGGCACTTCATGATAATAGCGAGAAAATGTTAATAAATAATATGTTAATATATGTTAACAAATTGTTATGTTAATAGTAAATAAATATTCTGCATGAGCAATTGCTTGCCATTATAAAACAGTTCAAATTTGATCTTATTTTTTAAATTGTAGCACTGGGCAATATTGGCTAATGAATAAACTGCAGGTAGAAAACGTCTTTATTATTGATTGCTTCCTTTTTCTCCAATTTTATAGAAAACTAATGATCTATGACAGTTCTATTGTTTGTCTCCCCACTCCCAGTGCAATTTGAGTATTTCAGTGTTCCACCTCTTTGTAATTTAGACTGATACCATTACATTAAGTGCATGAGAGGGTCAGTACAGCATCTTAAGCTAATTTATAGCCTCTGGCAATTACTGAGTCCCAAAGTTTCATACCAGTGCCAAATTTCTGTAACACTTTCTTTTTCAAGCCACCTTCAATTATAAGGAATTCATAATATATTGTAGAAGGCCATTAATTTTAAGTGTCGTGTCTATTCAGCCAGCCTACTTATTGGTTGCAGCAATTCTAAACTGATATTTTAGCAGGAGAAAATAAATCCTGACCTTTCCACTCTTACAGCGTTATGGCCCAAATTCAGGCGCAGAACAGTAAATTCTCACACAACTGCAACCCTGCTGTCCGTGTAGACGTGTCCTAGAACTTAGTGACAGAAAAAGTCCAATTTGTGGGGTGACATCTTGGCCCCATTAAAGTCAGTGGCAGAATTCCCACTGACTTCAGCACGGATTTTACTGATACAATGCATTTCCTTGTCAATGTGGCAGCTCTTATTACTCTGTATGCCATAAGGCCTCGTCCTTCATACAGTCCCAGACCACACACCATTTTAAGGATAAAAGACTGCCTTTCCTAGCATAAAAAAAACAACCATTAGTTCCTTTTATTTTTTTTTCTACTGCTGGCAGCCCACATGTATCCGTACTCATCTTAGAAGGTATAAATAAAAGGCAGGAGAAGACAGAGGATGGCAGTCAGACAGTGGAGCATCGCTAAGCCATGGCACACCCGGTTGACCTATAGGTTCCTGCTGCCTATCAGATCATAGTCAACTTTGCACATTGTAGCTGCCTTGGCCAAAGGGGCACTATACTTTCTTCTTCAGCATAATACAAGCCTAAATTCTTGTAATGCTGTCTCAGTTCCTATCTATGGTACGTGAGTTGGGTTTTGCTTTGTCTCAAATCATAAATACACTTGAAGAGCCCATTATCAGCAGGATTTCATTAGATGAAATAAACAGGTGCCTATACTGCACATTTCTGAGGAATTAAAGTTGTAGCTATTTGGAGAGAGAAAAAGAACTTACTCAAATGCACCTTTATACACATATGGAAACATTTAGCTACTCGTTGTCACATAAGCTTATTCTATAGATTTGACATAATACACAGTAGTAAGATTGCAGCATTTCATAAAATCTGCAAGTATGTAGTTCAAAATATTTACAGGACATACATTTAAAACTGCCAGGAACAGGAAAGCTAGGTCTCAATATTTTGTTTGCAGGTTTTTTTGTAATTGTGACCTTTTAAAGCAAAGTATAAATTCAAGATGAACTGATGTCATAAAGTTGGCCAAGTAAGGAACTAATTTATATAAACTCACGTACTAGATATCAAGCATCTGGCTCTTGCTGTAAAATGCATAAAAAGCACCTAAAACCAGTATTTATGTTGGACACTAGAGATTCAGTTATCAGGCTTTACAGTGATTGCTGTCACTTTATTTTTAGCTGCTCTTTATTATATATCCTCCACTGAGTACTTATTTTCCCCAGGTAGCCGGAATTCCAAGATTTTTGGTCATCAATCAAGCCCTGCAGAATGATAGAAAATAAAATAGGACTCTTTTTGAGACAGCTGATATATATCTGATTTCCTGCAGTTCTCACAGAAACAAAATTTCTTTAAACAGATAAACCGACTTAAGCAAGAGAAGTGGAAGTTAAGAATCGCAGCTGTGGTCCTACAGTGAGATCTCTCTGTGTGAGATCATGGCAAGAGTGGAGCCTCGCTCATAAAATCTTCCGAGCGAAAGGATACAATAGAATTGTCAGTAAAGGTACAACACTGAGCTAATCTCTGTAATGGTGGAGATGGGATTTCATTTAATACTGCTCACATTTTAAAAATTGCACTCTGTGAATATTCTTCAGAGATTTAAATAATTGCCAAGATGTCTATCATGATAAAATCTTTTTTTTTTTTTTGTAACTGTGAAATGGAGGAATAAGTTCATTTATATCCATTTATTTAATAACCGTAAATGTGAGCAAAATATAATTTGCTACAAATCCTTGATATAAATCTTTTTGGTAATTATATCAAGTAGTCTTTATTCTAACTTTGTCTCCTTCTGTTATTCTATATATGCTGCATCTGTAGGATTATCTTCAGTGAGATGTGGCCCAGGATAATTTTGCTTCTGCATATAACTCTTCCACTCTATAGTCATTGCTTTCGAAATTTTGATGCAAAAATTTAAATGGTTTGAAGAATTCATTCCTGCTTAACACAAACTTTTAAAATAATAAAAATAACCTTACTAAAATATATGCTTGAGTTTTAAGTGTGGGCTCAATGTCTAAAGCTGATGCAAGTTACTTTGTTATACTTTTACTGCCCAGGCAGTGTACATGCTTATATTTTTTAGAAATTTATGTCTTGTTGTACACCCTGCTTCCAGCTATTTATGTCCAGACCGTTTGCCAGAATCAATTAACTGGCTACCCCTTAAGCATGGGTTTTCCAAAATACATAGATTTCTCAGCTTCCACCACTAAATACTTAGAGATAACGTATTTCTCAACAACTCCATATGCACAAGTGTGCTCCAACACCATCTGAAAAGTTCTGGCTATTCTGCCAGCATACATTCTTCAAACACTCCTAATGGAGCAGGTGATATAACAGCTAACACCTGGGGTGGGTGTCCCCATGCGCTCTGTTTCCTGGGAAAGAAGTTATGAGCTTAAACAGCAACAAGAGACACTTCAGTGAGGCACAAAGAGGGCAAAAAGTCTCATCTAAGAGTACCCACATATTGTAGCAGGCTCCCTAATGGTCAGCCTGTGGGGTGCTAAGTGAAGAATGTGGCTTCAGAGGTCGGAACTGCAGGTTGTCTCTGCCAGTCATGCAATTAGTAGTCACTTGGAGATGCTGTCATAGCAAAAAACAGTTTCACAGATAACTGGTGAGCATATTCCTCTGGAAAGAAGGAAGATTTGAGTTTCAGTCCATTCTCTAGTAAATAAATGATTGTGTATCTTATGTAAAATAGACACTATGTAAAAAAACATGATGTCATTCAGTTAGAATCTGGGCAAATGTCCCTACAACAAAGATAATTTACCCATTTTGCTAACTGTCTTGGAAATCATTTCCAGGCGTGTTCTACCACAAGTTTAGATGACTTTTTCTCCATTCCTCATTCCTTGTAGTCCAGAGTCACGATTTATTATTTGGGGACTGTCCAGTGACCCCAACTGAAACTTCTCTTTTAGCTGAAAAAAAGACATGCTGCAAACAGAAATCTTTTCCATCAACCACTCTGCTGAATTGTGAAAACTAATTCCATTTAAAATAGGGAAAGATTCATGTTCAGTGTTCCCCTACTGCTAGAACACCCAAGAGAGAATCAACAGTATAAATCATATTGCAAAATTTGTTCCCCTATGACATTGTCATTTCTTTTTGGCAAAATCCTGCAGAAAGAAAGTAGGTACTACCTTGGTGCTGACTGACCTTAGTTCTGACTGGCCATAGTCTCATGAGTTTTGCACAAAGGAGGCACAATCTGATATGAAAGAGAACATTGCCTCAAAGGACCGTTCATCTCAAATACATGACTCAATCCATCTCATCTGCATTAATCCACAACTATTGCAGCCATTTATAATGGGATTCTTCAGACAATGAATGGATCACAAGAGATCTTCAGCTGAACACAGGACAGTGGAAATTTCTGGGGCTGTACACCTAGATTTTCGCAGAGTAGTTCAGCTTGTCTACATTCTTTCTCAATCCATCTGTTCTACTACATCTAATTACCTCCATTTCAGTTCATCTAAATGGGATCCCAAAGATAGGAAAGAGAACTGAGGACACCTTTGGATAACCCGTTGCCTGAAAACAGCCAAAAGAAGTGTCAGAGGTTATGCACTTGAATTATGTTCTTCCTATTGACTAACACTAAGCATTTTAAATGACAGGCATGATATCTTGTGTCTGAGCAGGTTTTGTAGATGGCTTCATGGGGACCCAATGGGTCATTGCTCTTGGAGGACTAGTACAGCAAATCCCCAAAAGCATTTGTCAGCTTCTTCCTGTAGCTTATTCTGATCTGGTCAATACAACTGTTGCCATGTAACATGTTGCCATCCTCTAAGAATTAGAGGATATCCCATTTTCACACAAGAATGGCTAGATTTTTCACCCAGAAATTCAGAAGCTGCTTCTCCCTTCCATGTATGACTGTTTCTACATTCACAGCTCCAAGAGGATGGTTGCCATCCTTGCTGACCAACCTGTGTCTCAGCCTGCCAGTATGTGTTCATGGATGAGCTCACCTCCATTTTGCAGTAACAGCGTGAAGCGTGGCTTGAAGACAATTTATACCTCCAGATGGACTTTCAAATAAAAAAGTTTGGTTTTCTCCCTTTTCAGCGTATATTTTTTGGCCTGTCCTCCATCAAGTATCACGTATGGGCAACAATAATCACCTAAATATATATGGGGGAGGAGGGGAGAAGATGCCAAGACATTATTTAGGAAAGAATATGCAGATTATAGTGGTTCACAAGCTGAACATATGTTTGCAATGTTATGCTGCTGATGCTGCAAAAAAGGAAATTGAATCCAAAGATCACACTGGGATGTGTAAACAAGAGGGTAGCTTGCAAAATGGATTGGTAGTAAGGCCCATAAAGACACTGTACCTCAAAAGAACTTTATTTATTGAGGAGCAACCTTAAGCAAAAGTGTTAGTCCATATGCCTGCTCTCAAAACAGAAGCTCCAATCGGTGCACTGCTGCTTTTTCTGGGAATAGTCTTGGAAGACATCAAGCTAAGAGTGACTATAGTTTCAGCAGATCTTGTTACCCATTCTGAGTTTACTTAATTCTTAATTCTTGAAATGTGATTCTTCCTTTTGCCCGTTTCTGTGAATCACAAACTCTTACTGTGTTCATCACCACTGTTGCCCAAACTGCTCTTACCTTTTGATTCTCAACCACTTCTTTCCAACTCAGATCTTTAGCAGCTGTAGGTCTGTCAATATTGTGTACCTCAGATGAAGTGCTTGAACTCTTAATATTTCCTTCTCTCTCACTTGTCATTCTGAACAAGCTACACACTTTCTGTGAAACAGCCAGTCATCAGTTACCTCACTACCTTCTTGTGATGCCAGTTCAGTCATAGTATTGGTCCTTCATCAAGCATCCCAGTGTCTCTTACTTCTTTCTCATACTTGCATTGCTATCCAGGCCTTTAAGCTTGATGGATAAATGATAGAGCAATAGGAAAAAGCATACACAAAGTTGCTTTTCCCCTTTCTCATGAGGCAGAATATACCCTTGGTCCACATAGTATTGCCACATGCTCAAGAAAGCCAAAAGCTTATTGATGACACCATATTACAGCATTCATTTTCCCTGAATCTCACCTGTAAGAACTGAAGAGAACATCACCTGAGCTCTGTGTTCTCACCTTCTTCTCAGAGTCTGGTAGGAAAATTCAGTGACTCCTGAAAATGCTATTGACAATACACATCTGAAAAAAAAAACCCAACATGCATATTCATAATGCATGTTTCATTAAATAAGTGCTCATAATGTTTATTCAATAATATGACTATTTATAACCTGTAGCATTCATTATGGTGTATATGCACAATTTGTTCTGGCACTTCCTACCTTTGAAAAAGTGACTATGCAAAAGTAATGAAGTTGTTTAATACGGTACTGTGTGTTAGTACACATTCTGTTAAAGGAATATTTTCAAAGGCAATTTCAGATCTGGTCAGAAAAACACAGAATAAATATGTAATATTAGCTGACTTAGTGAAGAAAATTCTTTATATGACGGTGTTCTTATTCTGAACTGCAGCCATACTGGTGTGGCCAGAAGGACATCATAAAATTGGCCTGCATATATCACAGAGGACAGCAGAAAGAATGCACAAATTTCAGGGCCACAATTTCCATTTTAGTTGTGCATTTTTTTAACTTAATAACAAAGATCAATAATGGATGCAAAAGAGAACTTCAAGTATCATTTTCATTCAATATTAACAAAGCAATACCAGCTTACATTAATAGAGGTCCCTGTAGGCAAAGTTCACTGCAAAGATACAGAAGATGAGCAACCAATTGAATAAAGTCACCTGCTGGGCTAACAGAATTGCAAGAATTTATCCACTCTGGCATTTAACTACGCCATTTCCCAGCCTTCGCTTATGAGGACTCTTGCTCGCTTTAGCAGCGCATGCCTCTAACCCATTAGATCTGACAGTCACAGATGGTTTCACAGAAGTTTTTCTGGTATACTGGCTACAAAAGCTGGTTTGGATTGGAATCAAGCTGTTTATTGCTGAGTATGATGTAACACACTGATGGTGGTGAATCAATTAGGTGTTTCTGCAATAGCCTGCACAGCAGAAATAGCATTTACTGCCAAGTAGTAAAATGATTAAGTAGAAAATCTGGAATCTATTTTTTTCAGGTGACTAGAGAGAACATTACCTTTTATAATCATCTGGAGTTCCCAGAAAGCAATCCAAATTTATGGCAGCGTAGGCAGGAGGCTCATCAGCTGATGGGATATAATGGATGAATTATGTGCTGGTTGTAGTAAATCTGGGTGTATTGTCATACTCTGCACTCCAGTGACCAGATTGTCACAGACTGTTTGCATACCTTTCCTCTTCCTCAGGCCCAAGCATGCTTTATCTTGAGCATATAGCTGATGCAACAACAGCATGCACTTCTCTCTGAGCTAGGCTGCTTCGCTCTTTTTCTGTGGAGGGTAGTCAAAACCCAGTGGAGATAGAGAGATTTCCGTATGCCTTAGAACATGCTTTTGATGTGGAGGGGGGGTTCTATCTTGTACATGCGGTAACTTTTCTCTGTATAATTTAATGTTTCTGCCACAGAATAACCTTCATTTTTGTTCATTGTTTTTCATTACTTCTGAGCAGAATGAATTTAGTCCAGAGTCTATTTACACACAAATCCCCATACTGTTAAAATCTAAGATAGTGAACTGTTCATTAATCTCTGGACCAAAACTCTGTAATCAGTGTTAGGCTGAGTATTGGGCTTCAACTTACTGTTAGGGTTCAGAGTATTCGCTTATTAAAGAAATTATAGCCCTGAAAAATTTGCTACCAGAAAACCAACCAAACAAATAAAACAACAACTTGCTTTTCATATAAAAAGTAAGCACTTTAAAAAAGAGAAACACAGCTCTGTGATTTAATATAGTTTTTCAGAATTCCCTTCCTTATGTCATTGGTGTACTCAGTATAAGGATTCTACTGGTTGGGTACAAAATTTAAGCTCTAAAAATCTTTCAGATACTGTCTTACACTTTTATAATAACTACATGTGGGATGCGATAGGTTCTACTCATTGTTAAAAACTATCCCTCTTCTCTTTTTGTCCCTTTTAGTGCTAGAGAACGACAAAGATTTAATGGTGTTAATTAGAAAGTAAATAAACAAATTATCAATCAAAATTTATTTCCTAAACATAGCCAGCATGTAAAAAGAAAGTTGGTTAAGAGCCCTACGTGGTTGGTAAAACGGGAATGAATAAAGAGAATCCCTTAACAGACACCTCCTTATTGAAA
Source organism: Anarhynchus alexandrinus (assembly GCA_008711295.1). Classification (NCBI taxonomy): domain Eukaryota; kingdom Metazoa; phylum Chordata; class Aves; order Charadriiformes; family Charadriidae; genus Anarhynchus; species Anarhynchus alexandrinus. The sequence goes on from VUYV01000172.1 coordinate 1,068,669, forward strand.
CAGAGTTCTGTGTTTAGCTTTATGTTATGTGATGATTTAAATGTAAGCATATCACTTCTTTTAAAGAGCAAAACACACTTTCTCAAGAAGATGAGATACAGAGATTGGATTTCTTATTTTGTTTTAATTTGGTCAAATTTCTGAAAGAGATCAAAAGACATTCAATGCTGTTCACTGCATGCATATTCTCCCCAAACACATCTATCACATTTCTCTGTCTTTAACTCAGTAGGTACTTGTAGCTATAGTCTATACACTCTGTTCTTTCAGTACACTGGACACTTGATAGAAAAAATTCCCCTGGCACAAAGTCTTATTGCAGCAGCCAAACATACTAGTGAGTATTAATCTGCATCTAACATTACTTAGATTCAAATAAAATTCAACTAAACAGGCTTAGGTTCCCAATTCCCCTCCTCCTAGATATTAGTGGCCCAATTCCAGATATGTTGATGAGAAAACCCTCAAGAGTTTTAGTAGTCTTTGGACTGAGCTGTCAAATAATCACATTATAAATCCTATTCCTTTTTACAGTGTTTTTCCTTTTGACCCAAGAGTAGGAAATCAGGCTATTCAAAATGCTTACCACACACAGCATATATTATGCGACAGGAATTAGTCTACATTTCAGATACATTACCCTGAGGCAAAAGGAAGGGATAGAGTTCATTAGTCTTTATATATTCATTGGAGAGATGAAGGAGGTTTTGATTATACCTTCCACCCACCAAAGAAGGTGCAATCTAAGGTGGACCCCCTTAGCCAATGCATTTAGGAAAGTTGAGAACCTGTGGAAGTTGATCCAGACCACTTAATGAAGGTATCTACCTCTTTCTATTGGCAGTACGTGAATTCTACAAGAAAGTCTATAGTGTCTGTAGTTGCATGAGATCCAGGCTATCTAGTGGTACTAATCCATTCTAAAATAGTATCTAAGCATTAACTCATAGCATGGTTAACTCTTTTAGTAACGGAAGACGGTGATGCACCTTATGACTTCCTCAATAGCTTTGCACTTAAAAGACTTACTTAGGGAGAGTAGACCTCAGCTATACGATCTCCATCTGTGGGTAGCAAGGTAAAACCAGTGTCTCCTACATCAGAGTATCCATCACATTCTGCTAGGAGTAACTCCTGTGCTCTAGACTGTTCTGGTTTTGACTCTTAACTGTTTTGGTCCCTTGAAGCTGGTCACTGAGCATTTGGCATAAAAGAGATATAGAGCCTGACTTTCAATTCACTATCACAGCTTTTATTGGAAAGTTCATTCATCTAAAGGCTTTTAGGATAAAATTTGAAAAACTTACTAGGAGTAGGTCTAAACCATAGGTCTTACTTGCCTTATCTAAGAACCCTAAAGAAAAGGCAAGAATCGGGTGTCCTCTTTCCAGCATTCCTGCTCCATGATTCTTATATTCCTGATGATACAGTGACTCAACCTGAACAGTAGCACTAGCCCATTGGGCACTCCAGGTATCTACACAGAGATGACTAGCACAATTTCCTGTCAATGTGGGCATATACCTGCTAAGCTTGAGATATGCACCCAGGTTTCCTCTTCCTGGACAAGTGTTTTAGTTAATGCCATTGCACAAAGGGTGAAACAGCTCATCACTATAAGCTGAGATGCTTATGCAATAAAGCGTCACTGGAAAATAAGTGAAAAGTATCTCATGTCTGCATCTGGCCTATTAAAGGGAGATTCAGCTCCGTGCTGACTGGGAAGGCTGTACACCTTTAAAGGAGTCTGCACAATCATGGCAGAGAAACTATTCCCCTAAACCTGCTCCCCTCCTTCTGTGTTTTGCAGAAGATCACAATGTCCCTTCTCATCATTTACATGTGAAGTTCTTATGTGAGTATGCTGTACTCTTGTCATTTCTGTTGATGACATCTGTTCTTACATTCAAATTTTTCTTGGACCGTGTAAAGCCACAATACTTTAAGTTGCACTATAAATCAAATTAACGTGGGACAAAACATCACATTGTCACACATTTTCTAAGTCAATGGTATAGTACATGTGCTGTGGTTCAAAAATCAGATATTTTCATTTGTGATTTTTTAAAGATAATTAAAAAAACATTACACTGTTTTCTGTAATTATCTTGTTATTTTGCCTGTCTAGCTTTATTTGCCCTAAAATGGTAAGTGTATCTTCTGAAGCATGTTCAATGCCCTGGCTGCAATTAATTGATTGTAGATTCTGCTGCCACAATTACACTAAGCTTTGCAACTGAAATTAGAATATGCCAATTAAAAGCTGCATCAAGTTGTAATGTATCAAATGGTAGGTCTATAATAGATTATCTTTCCTGATTTTTGTAACTCTGTTTAGTGGTTCATAAACCACTGAACTTTTTGCAATTCTTAATTATAAGAAGGTCACAAGGTTTGGCTTCATTAGCTAATGTCACGAAATATATTAATTTACTGCAGTAAGTTATGGCCAGGCTGCACTAGTCTGCATATAAACACATTTCAGTATTCAGTAAGAAAACTTGGTGGTTTTGAAAAATGCTTTCTAGGGCTGATGTCTGTTGTGTAACAATTCGTTTCACCGTTGTTCTTAAGCTCTCTGGCCTTCCCTGCCAGAGAACATATTGTTTTATACAACACTTGGCTATGATACTTCATTCAAACAAATAACATCAGTGGCCACTACATAAAGTTTGAACTAAGCAAGGTAATAAATAGTTGGAGGTTTGATGATCTAAAATTAAGGGAGAAACAAGGTGTGCTCTGTTATCTCTAGCTAATAAAAGACATCAGGCTCATACTTCAGCTCATTCAATGACCACTGGAGAGATTCCCTTGTTTATTCACAGCACTGAACAAATGATTACATCTTTACAGAGGTTCAGTACTATAGCTTTCAAAATGTCATCTTGTTCTAAGATGTTGCTGAAGTCAGGACACTAGATTAAATTAGCAAATACTAGATTAAATTAGCAAATACTTATACTCTTTAATACTCTTTTATCCTCACGGTTCTTTTCTTTACATTGCTGAAACATGCATGTAAGGGTCAGGTTCAAGGAATGAAATTCAGAGTACTACTAGAATGTAGACTACTGAAACTAGAGTCCTGAAAACCCTCCCTCATCAATGCTTTTGAAATTTGGTGCCACTTGAATTTCTAAAACTTCTTGCTTTGTGGCACTGAATATACTCAGCAACTACACAGTTTGGATGTGTCTAAGAACTCATGGCCAAGCTCAGCCATATGGCTCAACCTCCAAAAATCTAGCTAATCCCCTGACTAAGTTTCTGGAGACACCTCATCTTGTAATTATTCACTGAGGATGGATGTTTAATACACTGACAGTCTCAAAATCCCCAGAAAATGTGCCAATAATCTTTTTTTTTTCTTTTAAATCAGAACCAGAAATGAAACCACAGACTGTGGAAGTCACCTACACAATGCAGAAGATGTTTCTGTGGGACTATGGTGCATTGCTCCTATGTCTATGAAAGCATCCAAACCCTTTGCTAGTGACTACCCTGGCATATGGGGGATAGGAGAGGAAGAAAAGGAGGAAAGTTTCGCCATGAACTATATTGAGGGGTGAGAATGCAAACTCCCTTGGTCTTGAGGGAGAGCACAAGAACAAGTTTAACTCTGTAAATTGTCTAAGTTTGCAGGGATACTTAGAATCATAGAATGGTTTAGGTTGGAAGGGACCTTGAAGATCATCTAGTTCCAACCCCCCTGCTATGGGCAGGGACACCTTCCACTAGACCAGGTTGCTCAAAGCCCCATCCAGCCTGGCCTTCAACACTTCCAGGGACAGAGCCTCCACAACTTCCCTGGGCAACCTGTTTCAGTGCCTAACCATCCCCAGAGTGAAAAATTCCTTCCTGAGATCTATTCCAAATCTTCCCTCTTCCGGTTTGAAGCCATTACACCTCATCCTATCACTACATGCCCGTGTAAAAAGTCCCTCCCCAGCTTTCTTGTAGGTGCCCTTCAGATACTGGAAAGCTGCTATAAGGTGTCCCCAGAGCCTTCTCTTCTCCAGACTGAACAACCCCAACTCTCTCAGTCTGTCTTCATAGGAGAGGTGCTCCAGCCCTCTGATCATCTTCGTGGCCCTTCTCTGGACCCCCTCCAACAGGTCCTTGTCCTCCTTATGTTGAGGCCTCTGGACCTGAACACGGTATTCCAGGTGAGGTCTCACCAGAGTGGAGTAGAGGGGAGCAATCACCTCCCTTGACCTTCTGGCCACACTTCTTTTGATACAGCCCAGGATACAGTTGGTTTTCTGGGCTGTGAGCACACATTGCTGGGCCATGTTGAGCTCCTCATTCACCAACACACCCAAGTCCTTCTCCTCAGGGCTGCTCTCAATCCATTCTCTGCCCAAACTGTATTTGTGCATGGGATTTCCCCGACTCACCTGCAGGACCTTGCACTTGGCCTTGTTGAACTTCATGAGGTTTGCACAGGCACACCTCTCCAACCTGTCCAGGTCCCTCTGGATGGCATTCTTTCCCTCCAGCATGTCGACTGCTCCACACAGCTTGGTGTCATCTGCAAACTTGCTGAGGGTACTTGTATTACAGACTCTCCTTTTCAATAACAAACAAACAAACACATCCCTGGAACACATACTAGATCCTCCTGAGGACAGGATGCCTTTGGGCTGATGGAATAATTAGGTTAGTATCATTACTTTTCCACCGAATCAAATGACACTGGTCATAGGAGAATCCCTCCAGTATGAAGCAACCCTTACTGTAGTGCTGGTGTCCTACTTGGTCACACCAGTTACCAAAGGAACTTGTGTGTATCTCCAAAGGAAAACGGCCAGCAATTGTTTGTATCCTAGCAGTTCTTGGTTTCTTACATTCTTTCCTCACAATCAGAGGCCAGTCATGCATCACTATAAAAAAAGCACTTTAGCTTATCCAAATAGGAAACTGTTTGCAATTAACTGTTTCTAATAAACTTAATCTATAGGCTATGCTTATTGTGGTGTAAGTGGACCTCATTAAGTTTAGTATGATTCACTTTGGAAATTAAACATTTCTTTGGATTAGAGCAGACCAGTTACACCTCACTTAATTGCGAGTACTGGAGCATTTAATTTTACAATAAGGCACTCTAGTTTATTTTGAATTATTTTGCAAGTAAAATGTGTAGAATTTATAAAATCATGGATTGTTTTAAAGGTGAAATATAGTCTCCCTAGTATTGCTGCAAATAGTGTATTTTGCAGAGTGTATTTTTGTTCCCTGTTCTCAGTAGTGGTCCCCTTCTGCTCCACTCAGTTCCAGTGAGGCGACAGCACACACTGGGGGCAAGTCGTTGAACTGCAAGAAGTTTGGAAAATTTGGCCATGAAGGTTCAGCGAAAGAACTAGATTTGTTCAACCAACAAAAGCGAGTGTTCTTGTCATAGATCTTTATATATGTGAAAGGTTTCTCAGTAGATTTGGTTTTCCCAAGAGGGAGGCCTTACAGTGTTTAAGGAAAACAGACAGTTGCAGAAGGTAGAGGAAGTTACCAAAGCAATTCATTTGTTCTTCAGTAAGTTTGTCAGTCTGCGTACAAATGTTCTACGTACCTTTAAGCCTTAACCGGCACGTATCCTTCAGTATTTGTCATATTCTTCTAAAATAGCTGCATAGTTGAATGACCATATTTGTTTTCCATATTTTTTGTCCTATATAATTCTTCTCCATTCTAATACAGTAGTAGTTATAAGAATATATTTGCTTGTGCTGAAGAACTAAAATTAATCATTAGTAATCTCAGTGTTTTACCTAAGTAACCACTACAATCTGAGCTACCAATATAATCGAAAAGAACTTGAGATATTGTCATTTTTACTTCTTAATTTGACATTAGATTATTAAAAAATGTTATACTTTATCTGAGGTGTTATAAAGAAATGGGGATGTTAAAATTTTTTTAAACTTTAAACTTTCTAGGAGTCTGAAAAGATGGGAGAACTAGTTATTCTAACTATTTCAGTTACAATGTAATTTCTTCAAAATAGTTCTGATATCCAAACAGTTGTATTTTAAGTAGTCTAAAGAAAAAAATTTGCTCCTGAACTGAAATAAATTGCCTTCTCCTAGAAGTGATATGAATTATCATTACCAGATTTATATATAATCTGAATTTCTTATCAAGGAAGTTAATATCCATCAGCAAAGTTAAATGACTGCAGAGCTATCCAAGCATGTACTACTTGTTAGAAATTGTTTCACTGTTCTTAAAATAAATTTTCGCCATGGGCTTGAAGAAATCTACTGAACTCAGAAGAAATGCCTTCCGGTTTCCTGCAGACAAAAATCTAAAAACCTATTAACTGCAAAGACTTTCAGATCTCACATCAAGATGAAGTTTGAAATGCAATTATGATTATGATTGCATTTTATCTTTGATGGTAGTTGCCAGCAGCTACAAGTACTGAACTTTTCTAATGAAGAAATACTTTTCCTGTTCTCGTTATTCAAGAGATCTTTTCAACATTTTTCCTTAGGATTGAAGATCCCATTGCTAAGTGCTTAAAAATAATTACTGGTACCTAACACTTTTGATTATTTCTTCTAACTAGTGAGGTCATATGAGTGTTCTTGTGCTGTCATTCATTATAGGCAAAACCAATTCTCTCTCATTAGAGACTTACTTAAAGTAGGAGTGGTAGCTTGATGTTTTGAAGAACAACAATGGTCTAGAATGAAAAAAATGTAAGGAGAAACAACCTCCCTACGTTTTCAGTGCAGAAAAAAGTATGTCACAAAGTGACTAGCTAATTCAAACTCTATACATATTTGTACATACATCAATTTGTATATACAACTTTTGCTTTTCCTACTGCAGTATGAGGCAGTAAAGCACACTTTGGGGTGGACTCTTGCCTTCTGAGTGATACCTACATTATCACCTCATTTTGAGTTACCCTTTTATTCTTGTTCTACTGACATTCCTGGGCAACTCTGATTCTTACTTTATTCCTTTGCTTGAGAAGAGCTGGCTGTCACAAACTAAAGCTGCAGAGGTGGCGTTAGGTCTCAGTCACACAGGCACCTCTCATCAAGGCAGAAAATTTCGCATCCCTCAGACCTCTCAAACTTAAAAAAAATAATTAAGATACATAAGTATGAAGAAGGAGAAAGAGATTCATAAAACTAAGTGCGGGACAATTTGAAGGATTCATTTGTAGCTAGGAACCGGTGTTTAAGAACATACATCTTTAAAGGTATCAGGTGCATACACTAGAAGGAGGATCTAGGTGTACACAGGAATTATTGTTTCAGGCAGACAAGTGCAACTGAAAAAGATTGATTTGGCATAGCTTTCTAGCCTCTCTACTGGTTCAAATTGAAAGCTTTCCCAGTTTGAATTTGTAGCCTGTACTAGTTCTGCTGTGTCAGTGATTGTTATATCAGCCACAGGAACTGATAAGAACTTACCTGCGGCATAGTCAAGACCTTGGTGTGACTGCAAAACATAATACCTTTATAATGTGGCCAGGGATATATCTAAGGGTTTTGAAGGGAAATACTTTCTTTTATTTTTATTAAAAAGACTTAACTATGTGTGTATTATGCCTAGCCAAGTAACAGCCCCCATAAAAATACATATTTGACCTTGTTCACATGCACAGAACAGTTGTCACACTTGTTTCCATTGGCAAGGGCTGACTGAACAGAGCATCTGAAACCTGCTCCACAGATGTCCTGATGCTGTGAAAGGTTAAAATTAAGAGGGCAGATCATAAATTTGGTCATAAAGAATTTGCTCCTTGGCACTGACACTGGCACTGTTCATCGGACTTTCTCACCACCAGGACTGTACTGCCATGGCTACAGATGGGATCTCATTAGGCTTGTGAGCACATAGAATATGCTTTTACATTCTTATTTTGGGTGTGCTCACCTGAAGATGGTAGTTTGCTGCCACAGCCTATAGCCAGCTGGCAAAGACAGAGATTGTACCCTGAAGCCAAGATGATAAACTGTGTGAACGGGTGAAGAGACAGTTAAATAAAGTGAGTTCTGACTCTAGCGGGTTCTCTTAGGGGCTACCAACCTGTTTTCCATGAGCCTTGTTTATCTTCCAGGTATGCTCTGGTTTGCCTAACATGAAGTAGTAGCATGCTGCCAATTTAAATAAAAATCAACATTAAAAAGAAAAAAAGATAAATAAATCAAAAACTTCTGGGAAGGAACTTCCGTGAAACTGCCAGATAGAGACATAATGAAAAAAAAAACTTATGACTCCAGAAAGAAAAGAGAAGTGGCAAAGGGAAGAAGATGTTTCTTGTGCACAGCACCAGAGTGCTTGGCTCTGAAGTTATGTTATATATGACTGCTGCTGTGCAGGAAAGTATGTAAATAAATGCTGATGATATATCTTTGACTTCATGTCAGCAAGGAAAATAGCCTCACCAAGTCTCAAATCATGACTTTCCATGCACATTCTTGCAAGTTCTTTGGCTATAAGATCATAAATGATCTGAGGCATAAATAAGAAAAGTCAACTTGAAGGAGGGAAAAAAAAAAACCGAACAGGATAATGAATACCTGAATGACCTTTTCTATTTATCTCAAAATATTAAGGATGGTATAAAAATATCTCTCTCAGTGTCTCTGGAACCTTTGCCCTGAGGAAAGATCACTAGAAAAAGATTTATTTTTTTACATAATGCGCCCTTGCTTCTAGCCAATGGTAATATGAAAAATACAGACTCAAGCAATAAGCAATTGCTTGCAGTGAAAACATTACCTCAAGAAATGTACAAATGAGCCAAGACATTTTGAAGTACCAATTCATTAATAATAAATAAAAAAAAAGGTAAGGGCACAGAGGAATTTATTAACATTTGGTACTGTATTTTCAATAAATATTTCTCATCTCATATGACACCAGCGCACACTTCAGAACTAATAATAGCTCTCTCCAATTAGATATTTTGCAGATAGAAAGAGCTTGGGGAGTAAAATGGAGATTTCTTTTGTAACACCAGGATTATATTGCTTTTTCACTGTTAGACACATTGGAGCAGTAGGAGCATCCAAAGGAATCACGCAAGAATGCAGAGTCAAAAAAGTGCGGTCTGCACTTTCTCTAGAGGTGGCAACTATTGTCTTTATTCCAGTTTTCCCTTTAAATCATATCTACCTGGAACACTGCCGTCTGAGTGGGTGGAAGTTATTAACAAATGTTTTATTTTATTATCCCTGTTGCCAAATTCAGTATTCAAACTCATTGCTACTCCTCACTGTCAAAGAGAAGGTACCGGCTGGACCCTGGCTTCGCTTGGCAGAAGTAATAGTGAAATGTCTTTGCTTTGCCTGGGAGAGTGGTGGTTAAAATGCATATGCACTTTCCATCTTTCAAAAATGCTCACATATCAGGCAATTAGGTTCAAGTATGGATTCTTCTCAGGTACACGGGCAGAGGTGACATTCTCCTGGTCTCTCCTCCCCGAAAAGAATGGCTTCTTTATAAAACGGAGCAAGCTCAAATTAGCTATTGGGTAGATCTTTAGACTACTCTTCGCACAGAGGTAAAAAGGATGTGGAAAACTATGTTTAGCAGCACCACCTGGTGGTATTGACTTCTTAATGTGGTGTAGCCCTGTGAAGCATCCTGCCTGTGTTGCATAGGTAAGAAGGGAATTGTGTTCAGGGTAGTAGATGGAAGCAGTGGGGAGTTGTATTACTGCTCTTAGCAGCTCCTTCTCCTGGAAAAGTGGGATAGCAGACTGTAGGCATTTGAGGCTTTGCACCGAATGTCCAATGAAATTGCAAAGCCTCCTTCTGTGTAGAAATGTGTCTGCAAAGAAACAGGGAGAAAAACATGTCATTCCTTAGGGAAAAAAAAAAAAAGCAGATGTTTCAGCCCTCTTCTCCAACCTGATTAAAAAATCCTGGCCAAGAAGGGTATGATGTTTTCAGAGAAGTAAAATCTGGAGTATTTCAGCACCTGGGGAGAAAAAAATAAGCAAGCTAAACTCCTGCGAATTATACACGACATTTGCTATTCACTTCCAAAATGCCAGTGGGTGAGAGCTAGAGACTAGGGCCCAACACAAAGATTATCCACAGAAACTCATTTTTCTTTCAAAGAAAGGTTGTTGCAAGGGAAACTACTTTGAGGGAGGGAAAAAGCTTATAACAATAACCCCAAACTAATATGAGGCTGTTCTGTCAATATACAGATAGACAACCTTAGAGAAAGTGGAAGCCTGTAGCTGAACTTCAGCCATGGGGAAAATTCTAAGTCAAACTCTTCTTTATTTATTTTTTTTTAATTAACTTTCTTCTTAACCATTTCTCAGGGTAATATATTCACAAAAATGGATTATTCACAAAAAAGTCACAACTTCCCTCTCAGACTATCCTATAAGATTTCCATGCACATGTGAGGAAAGCTCTGTGCCAAAGCCAGAAACTACAGAAGCCAGACATGCTAAAGAGAAGGAGTTATCACCCACTTCTCTGAGGGAATGAGATTCCTGACACCCATGGGAGGGAGGCAGCACCCTCCATCCATGAAGCATACTCCTAGTGCCATCCTTTCCTCTCCTTCCACCCCAACTCTGCAATAATTTCTGGCTTAATTGCCTTTCTTAGAAAGCAGAGATGATGATCATGAAATTACTTGTATGATCATAGAGATGCTGGGTAACTCTCCTGGATTTGGTAGACTTGCAAAGAATTAATCTGTGCTGCCCAAGGGAGTTTGTGATGAGCGTGGCCTAACAACACGGGAACTCTGAGCTGTGAACTCTGCCATCTTCTCCTCATGCCCTTCCAGTTCTCATGAAATAATTAAAATTCACTATGACAAAAGGAGAGCGAGAGAAAGAATGAGTACGCAGAGAGTCCAGAGAACCAGTCCTTGCTTCAGTTAAATCTTAATTCAAAATACTTACTCCTCTTATTGCTCTGTTCCAGGTAAACATCCCCCAAATCATCCGAGAGCAATTCTTTTTCTTTCCCAAACCAAATACCACTTTTTGTGTGGAGCGCAGATCAGTTAAGGATTTGTTGACTTGCACCGATATTAATGTCACCAATTATGAGTCATGGAATGGTTGGAAGAGACCTTGAATCAAGACCAACTGTCAATTGTCCCTATTAACGACTACAAATAGAAAGAAATGAAGTAATGTATGTGCACATAATGGTTAAGACAAGCAAATAAAAGCTTTCAGAGCCAAAAATAGCCTGCCAGATTTTGAGCTTTATCACAGTAAGCTATAAGCAGTGTGTTTACTACATTTACAGACTGACAGATCTTAATTTTACCTTGGTGTAATTTTCTGGAGGTTAAAAATTTCCTTTTGAAAGGAAAAGCTTTTTTTAGAGTTACTCCAGTTATACCATGCCTGAAGAAAAGAGTAAAGCAGTAATAGTTTTCAGTAAGACATGGAAACTGTCTGCTGGCCTGGCCTCAATTCACCTCTTGGTAGGGACTTTCGTGTTTCCCACCTCATGTGCTTGAAGGTACCCAGCACCACAAACTGTCCTAAGTTCAAAGATTTCCATTCTGCCACTTTAGCTGCAAAGTGAAAACATATGAATCCAAATAGCTGCATCCAAAGGGTTAAGCACCACACTTCCTAATTACTGCATCAGTTTTCTCTTGGATTAGCAAGCCAGTAAAGAAACTGTGAGCAGTCATCCGCCCTTCTGTAAAATATTGCAAAATATGTTCTTTGCAATTAGTTCCCATTTAAGCAAGAACGTTTATTTTAGAAAAATATTTGAACTGCTTTAAGAACTGTTTCAGCGTTGCAGAACCTACCTTTCAACTTGGCGAGTTGTTCCAGCGGCTACTAACCACCAAGCTCTTAGCTATAAATTGATATCTTATTTCTGCTGTGGTTTTTCCCTAATTCAGTTTTCAGACTGTCAGTTTAATTGCATTACCATCTGCTGGACAAAGAGCTTTTTCTTCTAAAGCTCCCCCCCCCCTTATTTTCATATTCATAAACTGATGAAATTAAAAGCTTCTAATCTTTTCTTTGCTAAAGAAAAGAGATTCAGCCATGTGTATCCCCGCTCTTTGTCTCTCTCTACATGGCTGTTTTCCAGTCTTAAAATTCTCATCTTGCTTTTAAATCTTCTGCGATTTCTGCTATGCTGTAAAAACATGAACAGGGCACAGTACTCCCCGTACCAAATAAAGACAGTATCTCTCCTCCTTTCCCTCCTATTGGTATGAATGTTTATATATCTAAGGGTTATATTAGCCACTTATCTGCACCGTCTGCACCGTGTTGATTTGATTTTCCACAATGACCCACGTTAGTCTCTCCCCTTCCCCTGTAATGCTTTTGAAAGATACTACATCCTGAGACAGACACCTCCACTCTAAAAATGAACCACAGTCCTTTGTTTGGGCTACCTGACTCTACTTTTGCCCGATATTACTTGGACTTTTCTTCACAGAGGACTCTGACTAATGCTGGGATGGGGTTTTTTGGGGTTTTTTTTTGGTTTTTTTTTTTTTTGGCCAAAGGTTAATTTTCTCACAGATCTGCAAGTGCTGTGTGTATAATTACCTCTCTCGGCTGGTTCTGTTGGGTTGTCAGGGATACATTTACATCTTTTTAATAGCAAACTTTTCTAACTCCTTTTTATACAAGAACCAGGTAAAGGGAGGGATGAAACCTGCAGTTATGTTGGCACATCTGAGGAGGCAGTAATCTCCCGTAGGAGTGTCAGGGGCACCTAAAGGCTCAGCCGTGGGCAGGACACGGCAGCTGGCGGCAGCCTGAGAACCTTTCATTTCCAGAGCACAGGGCTGGAAAGGGGCCGATCGCTGTGGAATATACCACTGAGGCTTCCTCTTCCTTTTGGGTATAAAACTTATATTTTGTGGTGTTTCCCAAATTTATTATTTTCTTTTCTAGAAGCCTTTCTCATGTGTCCACTCTACTGAAAGAGTTCACGTTTCTTATATTCTTATGAGAGCTGCGGCTCTCTGAGAGGGTATAAGGAGAGTGTCTGGTTTTTAAAGATAATTCAGAACTTTTAGGCAAGATATTTTTCTACGGGAGCTGAAATGGTGGCATTGATTCTGAATCTAGGCAACTGAGATGGGTCTTTGAAATGAGAGAAGTCAGGAATGTTTCAGCAAAAATAGATTTCGACTCAATTTGAAATATTTTTGCCCAAATTAAGTGCGAAAGGGAGTTGTGACAATAATCTGCTGTCAGCATAACAGTACTGTAACATCCTGGCTTCAAGAGTTTTCTATTCGGGTATTTATTGCATGTATGCTACGAAAATTTACTACCAAAAAAATGGACTAACTCTACAGTTAAAACAAAGCATGTCTTCACACACTTATATGAGACAGGCAATTAAAAAAATGTTTAGATCACTACCTTTGCATATCAGAACCAGAACCAGATGTTATCATTTGAAAAGCCTGAACCAGAGCTGTCCGGTCATCTCTATTTTAATGTACCGCAGCATCTGCCAGGGTTCTTGGACAATTATTATGACGTTATGGCCATTTTCCTTCTGTTCTTCCTTCCTATTTCTTAAGGATTCCCTGAAATGTCAGGGAGGTTTAAAACCATGAAGATGTAGGTGCTGTGGAACTCCGAGTAGGCAGTAAGATAGGTATTGTATTTTCCTGCAATCTTTAAACTTCTTTCAGAGCGGGGTTTTGTTTGTTTGTTTTCTCCGGGGTAACTATCATGCTGGGGGGGTTTATGTCCTTTTTACGTTCTTACATTTGTGGAAGCGTTTGGAGATGGGCTGGCGGTGTGTTGGGTGTAACACGCTGTTCCCTGGTGTTCCACCGAATACTGCGTGGCAAAGCGGCAGGGCCGCATTCAGCAGCGGGTGGGAGCGGAGCGCGGCCGCAGGTGAGCTCCTTCACGGGGGCCGGGGCCGGAGGGGGGGCAGCGCTTCAGCGGGCTGCTCCCTCCGGGGGGCGGTGGCGAGAAACCGGGGCCCCCAGGACACCTCGGCGGCGGCTCCCCGCCGGTGCCCGGGCAGCCGGGCTCCGTGGGGCGGGGTGGCGGGGGTCCGCGGGAGAGAGGCGGTGGGGGTCGGCGGGGAGCCGGGTGGCGGGACGCTGCGGGAGCGAGAAGGCGGGATGCTGCGGGAGAGGAGCTGTGGGACGCCGCGGGAGCGGGGCGGCGGATGCTGCGGGAGCGGGATGGTGGGGCTCCGCGGGAGCGGGGCTGCGGGGCGCCGCGGGAACGGGATGGCGGTATGCTGCAGGAGCGGGATGGTGGGGGTCCGTGGGAGAGGGGCGGCGGGGCGCTGCGAAAAAGGGGAGGTGGAGGTCCGCGGGAGCAGGGCGGTGGGATGCTGCGGGAGCGGGGCGGCGGGGCGGCGTGGGAGATGGGTGGCGGGGCTCTGCAGGAGCGGGATGGCAGGATGCTGCGGGAGAGGGGCAGTGGGGCTCCGCGGGAGCGGGGCGGCGGGGCGCCGTGGGAGAGGGGTGGCGGGACGCTGCGGGAACCGGGTGGCGGGGTGGTGCGGGAGCAGTGCAGCGGGACGTTACAGGAGAAGGACGGCGGGACATTGCGGGAACTGGGTGGCGGGGCGCTGCGAGCTGCTCCCACGCCCCGGTGGCGACCGGCGGGGCGGCTCCGCAGGTGTGTGGGGGCAGAGGGAAGGGGGTCTCCCCAGGAGCGCCGTGCGGGGCTGAGAGCCGCCACGGCGGGGCGGGGGTGGGGTGGGATGCCGGATTGAGGATGCTGCAATTTTCTGAACTTTTGTGTTCTGTGTGCTGTCAGCTGTGAAGGATTTCTTTCTTTTTACCCCCTTTTTTGGTTTGGTTTGGTTTGGTTTGGTTTTGGTTTTGGTTGTTAGGTTGTTTTTTTTAATTAAAAAAAATAAATCCACTTTTGGCTTGATGCTTGTCTTTAGTGGAAAGACGCGTGTGTGCCTTCAGTAAATGTTACGGAATGTCAGTTGCCTGGGAGAAAGATGAGAGTCAGTATCTCTCCAAGCCTGTCTTGGAGACAAAGGTGCTGTGCCGTTATTTAAGGCAAAGTGCTCTGGATGGTGGTTTTATAAAGAAGAAAATGGGAAGTCTAAGAAAAGATTTTGTGTGATATGACAGCTATAGTTTAAGTCAGCGGTTCAACTCTTTAAAAGAATTATATTTTTCCAATCTTTCCTACTCATTGGAATGAGTCAGAATGACCTTTTCTGTTGGTCATTCATTGCTTCATATTTATTGAAGATGACACGCATATCATTCATTTGCAGCACAAATTGTGAAATGTAGAGGGTTTTTTTAAAGGCTATTGTGCAGAATGACCTTCGAGCGTTAAAATCAGGGTTAAAAATCAGATGGGGCTATCGAGTTTAAATAGTCTTTCTCCTGACACTGTGCCTTTTTTTCCTGCATTTTGATATCAGACTCATGTGAAGTCAAGTCATACCATGTGAAGAAAAATATCTTCCCTTAATAGTTTAACTCACATTCATTCATCAGAATTACAGAAATAAACATCTGCTTTGTAATGCCATCTAAGAAGTAGCTAGGGATTTACTGAAAAATTCTGTGGAAGTTCTTTCATTGAATTTATATTGGTTTTACATAGAAATCTCCAAGCAGAGCTTCCGCTACGATGTCATTAAAATTCTATGACTCAGTGAAAATGTCATATACTGAGCAACATTTTCAGTGTTTTCTAGTTTTCTGTTGTTACATCCCCCCCCAAAATAAAAAAAAAAAAATCTATCAAAGGGGTAGATGTTTGTCTACACTGAAGTGGTTTGTTAATCCAGGGTTGTTATTTTGGTTACAACATGAAAATTTTAATAGTGGTTTGGAAAGTTACAGTTGTTCTCTTCAGTGAGTATTTGTGAAAAGCATAAACCCAGATTATTTGCAGTTATCTCTGATATAAGTTTGTGGGCAGTAGACTGCATGGGAAGCCAAGGAAAGGCAAAGAGAGTCTGTTGTGAGTAAAGAAGGAACATCCAGAAGGTTTCTTAACTCTCCCTGTGGTAGGGAGTGGACCACACACAAAGACCAGGGAAGATTATACTTGACCATGAAACGTGGTATCACTTAGCTACAGCCTGGTCTCGAATTTTTGTCCATCAGATCAGTTATGTGGGGGCAAAGGCACAGTGGAACTGTATGTATACTGAAACAGGGGAATATAGAAGAAGCATAAGTAACAATTCTCCCAGTTCTGTGATAGCATCCCAGTGGGTGAAAATAGCAGGACAGACCCTAAGCAGGCCAGAGATTAATGTTTCTGCGTTCTCATTTAACCTGGTGTCCAGTTCATTGCTCATTTTGAAACTTAGTACTATGTCCAAGTAAAGGGAAGTATCCTATATCTACTCTTATAAAAAGCCATGTAAACTGTCTAAATATATGTTCAGTTTCTTCAGCCTCCGTGGATATAAATGGATAATCTAAGCAGTAACATTAACCTCGCATTTCCAGCACTGGTCTTGTCAACATGGGGCAGATGGGTTTGTTGCATGATTGTGGAAGGACCTGTTTTAGCAATGCTTTACAGAACTGAGGCAGATACTCTGTGGTCCAAATTTGTTCTTCAGTTCTTAGGCCAAGTAGGTAGATCTCTGCTTAATTACTTCCCTTCTCCTCTACTCTTCATTTGAACACAGCTATCTTCACCCAATTGTTAGTACAACCCAGCCCTGCTGATGAACAATCTCATTTATTTTATTTTATTTTATTTTATTTTATTTTATTTTATTTTATTTTATTTACTTGGACAACAGCCTTAGACAAATAACCAGTTAACTTGTTTCCACCTTTACTGCCACATCAACAAAAAAAGAAAGATAATTCTTGGGCTTTGTAAAGTCAGAGTTTAGCAATCTCATCTTGAAATGGATACAGTAAATGTCATCAGGGTTCTCACTTGCTCCCTTGAGCAGATTTCTGAACTGATTCAGAAACCTGGATGATTTCTGGATGTCCCACGTTCTTATGTAACGGCTTCAAACAACTTTACATAAATTTCAAATTTCTGCTTCAGACTTGTCTGCTCAGGGTTCTTTTCCTTTCCCAAATCTCTCTTCCTCCTTTCTTCTTAGTTTGTTCTCTTGTAAGTTTTTTTCTTTTGTATTTTGTAAAATAATTTCTTTCCACAACAACAAAAAAGGATTAAAATGTATTATTCATTTGCAGAATTCATGCCTTTACTGATTGGGATCCAAAACACACTTCAACACTGGATAAGTAATTTAGAAAAGGAGTAATTTCACAGATGATTATTCTCCAAGCTTTGAACAGGTGCTTCAAAACCAGAATAACTGTGTTCCTTTTCCAGCTTCCCCAAAGATGCTGAATATCATTCTCTACCTGCTTATACTCCACATCCTGCACTTCCTGAAATATGCCTACTTCACACAGGTTACCAAGTGATGACAGTAATTCCTAGCTGAGAAAAGTTAATTACTAGAGTAATTAAGTTACTAGAGTAAAAGTTATTACTAGTCACTCTAAAAGCAATAAGCATATTTTCCAATAAACACCAAAGTGTTAGTTCATATGAGTCCTTTATAGTTGAAAAAAGAAAACAAATCTAAGAGATCAACGAGAATTAGTACCTAGTTTTGAATAGATTCTTGCAAGATACTTGTCCAAGACACTGAATATCAAGAAGTTTGCCCTTATTCCAAACATCCCAAATATATTTTTATCCAATCATAGGCTGTCCTCTTCCAATCTATGGGTAGCTTTCTTCTTCTCTACACTCTGATGGGAATACTTTCAAGTCATATATTGGTTTAAAGAGAGTCAATTCAAATTGTAAATAGCTGTTTATAGAGAGATACAATGTACTAGAGAGAAGATAATATGCCACACAAGATAGAAATTAACTAAAACAATCTACTTATACCATATTCACACCTGGTGGAAATCTGATGAGTTCTCTGGTATGGACATAGCTTTTTTTTTTGTGCCAGAAACTGTCTCAGTTGAGCTGTAGGAATCACCAGGGTTTCTTCTGTTGTCTTCTTTTTAATCTTAAGTGTGTTCAAGCACAGAGGTCTCATTTTCAAGTACCCTGAGGCACTCTTGCTTGTGCAGTCAAATGCCTTAGAAGCTGGCTGGAATTTAATCTTACACTTCTTTTAAGAAATAGATAATCAGAAACATCCGACAAGTAATAAATGTTGTAATCAAAATGAACAGTAGTTGGCTTAGAGTTAAGAGAAAGGGAAGTTTACAGTTCTGTGTGAAGAAGAATCAATGAATTCCCTAATGTGAATTATAAATATACTCAGAGCTGTAAGTGCTATTTGATCAAGCAGGATAGTATAAATAGTCATGTAGGTATTTACTTATTTTAATGAGAAATAAAAATCAAAGAGCTACTTCAGAACTCACAGTCTATGACTATTCAAAAAGTGCCTAAAAGCTGTTAAAGGCACTGTAAAAACTTCTACTGACAACAGCATGGCTCAGAGTTCGGGGTTGTGCTGTACAGCCACAGGTTGCACCCATTACTCTCAGGTTTTCCCACTCTTTATTAAAGCCCTTATGACTGTGGCATTGTAATTGTGTAATTTGTAAGACGTAGATTGAATACCAGTATAGAGAATATTTTCTGTCTCTGGATATTTTTTCGCTTTACTGAGGTGTAAGAAAAACTTCGTAAGTGTTTGCATTTTGCAGACGGACTAGCTGAGCAGCAACAGATATAACAAACACGCCTGAGGTCATGCACTGAAGCAGTGGCAGAAGCAAGAATTAAATCCACATCTAGGTTTTTGAGACAATGGATCAAAAAGCAATGAGCCAGAAGATGCCTTTCCCTAATTAAATGAGAACGGCTTCTGACTCAGAACGTTCTAAGTTAATGCTAAATTCAGTACTGAACTGCAGAACCTTGCAACGGCAAGATGTGAATGTGCCCTTCAGACAAAATCTGAGCGTGTCAAAGGCACCAGAGAAAGTGAGAATAGTCACTAAGTCAAACAATAGTCAAATTCTACAGCTGACTTTTTCCATGTAGGAGTCAGTCTGTAATGGCATGGAATTGAATGAAAAGGTGAATTATTTTTTTTTTATTTGATTAGGCTGTTGCCAAGAATTATTCCCTCAGAATGCATAAATTATAGATAAAAGAAGCTACTTTCCTTGATTGATTTTGCCTCTAGTAAAAGTGTGTTTTGTTACTAAAACCAAATCAGGGTTAATATGCACTCACTCCTGTAATAGTCCCTGGCAGTTATGAGGAGGAAAAAATTCATAGTATAAATTCCATCTGTTTTAAGTGTCTGAACTGCTTGGTTACAGATATTTAATAAAAAACACATCTATATAGAAGAAGTTAAGTTAGTCAGCTTGTATAAACACTTCAGTAGTGTAATGGTCAAAATATACAGGAGAAATCTTAAAGACACTCTTTAAGAGTCAGAACTATTCTGTGCAGATCTTTGCTTAGTTTCATTAGTCAGTTTGATCCAGACCTCAAGAAGAAGCCCTGCTCCGTGTCCTAAATATCTGTTCTTCCATGCTTAAGCAATCAAGGAGCCAGCTTCCTCTTTTCTCAGCTTTTGGGGTTTGTGAATTTGTGTCACTGTCAGGGTGTATTTCTGTGCCACTGGTTTCTATGACCTAAAGTGATGAAAAATTACTTGTTTAAATTTCCCCCCGTAACTCTAGTTCTTGATGTAATGGAGTTTTGTTGATTTTACTGCAGGTGGTGGCTTGCCATGTCATAGAGGAATGACAGGATGGGTTGTAAGCATCAGTATTAGGGACACGATTTAGTGGTGGACTTGGCCATGCTAGGTTAACGGTTGGACTCGATGATCTTAAAAGACTTTTCCAACCAAAACAATTCTATGATTCAGTGTGTTACCCTGACTTACAGAGCCATCACAGGTCTCGCTACACTTGCAAGAGTTTGTTTCCTTGCCAGAGTTTATAGGAAGTGAAGTACGAGAAAGAATTGTGCTACTAGATCAGTAAGGCCCGTGAGAAGACATCCCCATGTTTATCTTCACAATGCAGACTATCTGGGTTTTGCTTTTATAGCTGAACTTAGGTTAGTCAAGATGTTTTCCTTACCGACTCAGCCTTCCATTTTTGTATGGTAATAGCTTGTCAGAGGAAATGCGGACACATAACAGATGTATTGAACATTTGAAGCTTCAGAGAGTATATTTTAGCTTTTATATTTTGTCACTGAAAAAAGTTGATGATACACTTTTGAATAGTCTGTCCTTTTGGGGCTGATGTTAAATAAATTATAAGGCTTTTTTCTACTCCCCAACTGAAATTTAAAGGGTGACCGAAGTCAATAATTTTGGAGGCAAGTGCTAAAATAATGCTCTTTAATAAATCAATTGAGAGAGTTCAAAAAAAAGAGGGGTTTATTAGCTTTAAAGATGGTCTGTTATATCTCACGTTGTACTTACTAAAGTAAATGATTATTCTTTTCCCGATTCTTTCATGAAGTGCTGATCTTACATTTTCAAACAGAAAGAAATATCATTTTTTTTATTGGCTGAAAAATTCTCATCTGCCCTTTTTACAAACAAGGTAGCACTCATTTACTTCACAGAAGCTAAGCACTAAACAGGCACAATTTTCTTTTTAGCCCAATGTATCTTTTTACTCTTAACTGATCATTGGATCAATCACTCACTGGGAATGGGAAGTTACACCAATAACATAACAAATTTGGGGATTTCCACTTTTTTAATTCTTGAACGGTATGTGATTTGGCATAATATGTGTAACGACCATGCCTCTAACGTAGCTTATAAATGCCTTAGTAAGGTATAGTTTCAAGCAGATTTGTGAAGAGGAATTGTTTTCACTGAATGAACCATTTATCTTCACTAATACAAGTAACTGTGTTTGTGATCACATGACATTCTCTCAGGCTTCGTATGGCACAAACTTCACCATCAAAACATACTTTCCTCCATCGTGGCTTTGCTGTGAAACATAAAGTTCATGAAGTTCTTGGTGGTCTTTGACTTAAATGGATTATACAGGTGGAAAAATTACCCCCATATTTGTAGTCAGGGAGCATATTGTTGCAGGTAAGTTTCTTCTCTATAAAGAACAGGAAACTGCCTATTTTTAAATTAGAATTTTTTTTAAAAGTCTTTGCATTTTATTTTCATTCATTTTTCCTATTTCTATTAAATTTTCCTATTTCCTATTTGTAATGTCCTGGACCCCTTGTTTCGGCAAGTAAATTAAGCATTTATTACCCACTGCCTTCCTTGTATCTTGAAGAGCAGAAACCTGCTACTGTTAATTTGATGTTATTGAAGAGCAATGACTTATCATACCCTAAAGACTAAAATCTGGTAAAAGGATAATTTTATTCTCAAATGCATAGGGGAATATTATATTACATAAAGGATTTTTTTACTTCATCCTGCACTGCAATTTTGCTTTAAGATATCATATTTACTGAAAAATAAAGACCAAATTTCCTACAGACATAAATTTGCCTCAAATTAGGTTTAAAAATACACAAGTATGGTCTGCCTCTCAATTTACTGTTTTTTAAAGTTGGGTATGGGTGTAACTGCAGGGCAGTATTGTTCTTCAGTGCCTTATCTGAAGTCGCAGGGCTTACTAGCTTACTTTGAGCAGAGTGCCTTTGTATATTTGTTCAGATCCTGCCAGCCTGAAGTTGCACTAGGCAAATAAACCAGAGAGAGACTCAGGCCACAGTTGCATAGGTGAGCTGGTAGGAAAAAAATTATCTAAGGAGAAATATAACATCTTTACTTGAGGAAATATAGGATTGCATATCTAGACAATTAAGAATATTGAAGGTAAAGACTGATTTTGTTCAGTGTATTATGGAAAGTGAGTGTAATGGATAGAAGACAGACAAATTTGCTGCAACAGCTGGAGGTGTTGAAGAAATGGGCTCTATGCATCTGCACCAATGGCTTTGTCCTCAGGTATAAGTCATAGCTGAGAAAACTGTAAGTTTCCTGTAGCTTCAGGCATCTCGAAACAAACACAAGATTAGAGGTGATTTTGAATAAAAAACTTAGATCTAACGTCTCATATTTTGCATATTCAAGAAATAATAGAACAGGTGTGGTAGGAAAAAACCTCTGGAGGTCACTTAGTCAAACATCTTCAAAGCAGGGGCTGCCCGAGCGGGTTGCTTGGGGCCACATCCAGTTACATTTTTTTGACATGTCTAGGAGATATTTAGGAAGATGAAGGTATGTGGAGACTTCACAATCTCTCAGGGTAACCTCAGTCCAGGTTTGAACACCCTCACAAGGAAAATTTCTTTCTTGTGTTCAGATGGAGTTTCCTGTGTTTCAACTTGTGCCCATTACCACTTGTCCTGTCACTGGACACCACTGAGAAGAGTCTGGCTCCCATGTCTTCACTGCCCTGCAACCGACTATTTACACACATTGCTCAGATTCCCCTGAGCCTTCTCCAGGTTGAACAACCCCAGCCCTCTCAGGCTCTCATATGCCAGACGTATCCGTCCCTTCACTAACTCCGTGGTCCTCCAGTAAGTCCAGTAAGTCTGCCTTGTACTTGGGGATCCAGGCCTGAATCCAGTGCTGCAGATGTGTCACCAGGGCTAAGTAGAGTGGAAGAATTACCTCTGTTGTCCTACTGGTAACGCTCTGCCTAATGCAGGACTGGACCGTCTTTGCTGCCAGGGCTCATTAATGGCTTGTGTCCAACTTCTTGTCTGCCGGGACCACTCCAGCCAAGAGAAAAAGTGGGCTGTGGGCTTTCTGAGAGCAGAATAAACACTGTGAATCTAAAATGGTGTGTCTTGGAAGATTACAAAATTCTTTAAATTACAATGGAGTTATTGCGTCAGAGATTTCATTTTGAAAACAACAACACCCAGTTCTTTTATGTCCAATCCTGAATGTACAAAATGTTTTGGTGAAAGGTTTTTATGAAATTCAGATGATCATTAAACAGTAATGTAGACTTAGATAACAGACTTAACCAATGATATTCAAATGATTAGTCCATGAATAATTAATTTTCTCTTGCTACTACAGAGCTAAGTCCTAAAGTCACTGAAGAATGACTGAATTTCAGCCTTTCTATCAGAACAGTACACCAGGCTTGTTTAACAGATCGTGGAGCAGATGGCACCATTACCAGGTGATCAGTGCTGCAGAGACAATCATCCTTCCCTCTCTAATTGGGATAATCTGTTCAACAGGCTTAGTTGGAAATATCCTCATTGTGTTCACAATAATAAGGTATGGAACTGAACAACCTTTGCAATAAGATTTATTGTTGAAAAAATAAATAATGGCTACACTAAGGAAGTGAATTGCCCAGTAAAGACAAGGATAGGAAGTTTCTCATGTTTCATTTAGCCTTTGACATTTACTTCTCATTAAAAAAAAATATTATATCATGACTACAGATAGCGGTAATCTATGTCTGCTTAGCCTTTTCTATTATGAGAAAGCACTTAAGTGCATGATTGACGTCAAACATATTCAAGGAAACCAAAATACATGCCTTCTTCCCCGGCTTCCATTACAATTGGCAGCAATCTTCCCACTGGCACATGTGGGCTGAACTTTAAACTTTAGTTATAGTACTAGTCAGGCATTATAATGTTTTACAAAATGCTTTTAAGATCAGTTGAAATATAGTCTTTTTCTCCTTTGAAAACTGCATTTCTACCTCAGATTATTTTAAAACAAAACTCTAGCTAACTTTTGTCCATTTACAGCAGCTTCCTAAAACTCATTGCTTTTTTCCAGCATCACCTTACTTCTGGAAACAAGGGTCTTAGCGCCAGTCAAGGATTCTCGCATGACAGGAATTAATACCTCAAGATATTTTTGTTGTATTCTCAGAAGGTGAAATTGTTGAAGTTGCTAAAGTTTTTTGCATCATAAAATCTGACCCAGGCATCCTTTATGCAAGAAAATACATTCTAGTCTCTTAATTTGAACAAGATATTACTTTTTCTATATAATAAAGAATTTGCTGTCAGGTGGCTGATGCTACCACAAACTGTAAATCCATAAGCGTGTATCCTGAAAAAGTGGCTTTTATCTTCAGAGCGAGTTAAACATAAAGAGTTATGGCAGCATAAAGCTAATATGCGTCACACTCCACAAGGACTAATAGATGGAGTCCACCTGTACATACTGTACCTTTAAAGGAAAGATTTCCAAAGGCCAACCTAGGACCAAGTGTCTGTCAGCCCCTGAGCTTCAGTAAACTTCCCTTGAAACTACCAGAAATCCAATGTCTGGTACACTCAAGAACATTGTAGCTCATAATCTGAATGCAGAAGAAATGTGGAAACAGTATGTCTGAAGTGAATATAACGGCAATATGACTTTTTAAATGTATGAATGAATAGAAAAGAAAAAAGAAATCATTGAGTTTCTAAAACTTAGTTGTAGAGTCTCTAAAATAATAGAATGGAAGGAAACTGAGAAGGAACAAAGATGTTTTTTGTCCCTGGTGAAAAGCCTTTGTCTAGCTTAAATAAAAATATGAGAGGCAGAGGGATAGACACAGACAATGACTTGGAAAAAAAGAATATAATTTAAACCGTATTTGGGTTCTAATTTATGGGCATGAACATTTATACATAGGAAAAGAATTTGAAAATAGCGTGTTAAAAAGTTAACATGGTAGTTGCCAACACTAAAAAAGACAGCCACAAACCTCAGACTCTGTAGATGAATGTACATTTAAAATGTAGCTACATTTTGAAAAATAACCATGTCAAATTCTCACCTTTCACTAAACAGATCAGATTCTATTCAATGGCTCTGCTTCTGAGTTGTGTCTTCGCTCTGTATTGAACATATTTTCTCATGCATGCATTTAAATTTTGTTAGCATTACAGAGTCAATTCTTTTAAGAGAGGAAGAAGCTAGATTATTTCTCTAATTAACTAGAAAGATATTTACTTTCCAGATGCAAAAGTTTTACTGATGGTAGACTATG
Source organism: Anarhynchus alexandrinus (assembly GCA_008711295.1). Classification (NCBI taxonomy): domain Eukaryota; kingdom Metazoa; phylum Chordata; class Aves; order Charadriiformes; family Charadriidae; genus Anarhynchus; species Anarhynchus alexandrinus. The sequence goes on from VUYV01000172.1 coordinate 1,093,569, forward strand.
GTAAAGAAAGAACCGTGGAATTTCAACTCCCCGGTTCTGTTTGCAGGTCTGCCAGCTAGGCACAAACATTTTTAAGTGTGAATTAAAATTATATTATCGGCAACTTACTGGGAGAAAATAACGAAAAGTCCTAATGAAAGTTACATGTAATATATATCTATGCACTGAGATTTAATTTAAAAATTAATAACTCAATGACTTTTGGCTGGCCCTCCTTGTGTGAATGAATTTCATCCCTAGGGAATAATAGACGGAGTTGAGATGTGTTGCTATTTAATGAAAAAGAAAATGGTGGAGAAAACACTGCAAGAGTTCAGTGTCAGCCAGAAGTACCCAATAATCTTCATCCCATCAACCCAGAAAAACTGGTCCCCAAAACTGCAGTTCTGCTAGCAAGCATTTTATGTAAACCTACTGACTTTGCTCGACCAGCTGGTGGGAGAATGGTTATGTTTTTGTGTGGAGGGGGAAAACATGATCCAGACAACCCCTATTAGCTGCATTAGTCTGACTTTATATTTTTAAGGAAGAGTATGTTACGGAAAAGGAAAGGGAATCAAATACAATTTCAATTATCTATAAGTATGACTTTTCAGATTAACTTGATTTTAATAAGGTAACTAATTGCAAGTGGTAAAATAGCATTTCCTAAAATAGAGATTGCCAATAAGTGTCACAAAACTTATTACTTTCATTCTGAGTCTTCAGCTGGAGAAGGTGTATTTGCAACTGAATGTAGTCACCAGCAGAAAATTTTTGAAACCGCTACGTACAGCCAGCCTATCCGGATCAGAGATTTTACATTATCAGATTTTATACGTTATCATGTTGGAAGTTATTAACTCAGCTAATGAACAATCTAATTAGTTCACGAATTATAACATGAGAAAAACAAGTTTGCTGAAAAGATTTTCAGGAGAAACTGGTTAACGTGGGACTTTCAGGGACTGATTGTGGGGCCAGACAGATTTCATACTTTGCCTCAGAGACCTGGGGCAAAGCGTAGGAGTGTGTCAATAGTATTCCTAATGACATACACTGGGGAGATATGGCCGATGTGAAGGCGTATAAGCCTGTCATACAGAAAGGACCAGTTAAAGAACAGAGGAGGGACTAGGACTAGAGCAACAGAAATGCAGTAACATTTAATAGCACAAAGCTATATAACTATTTTTTTAGTGGTTTGGGGTTTTTTCATATAAGTAGGAAGCACTGCTGTCGGTTAGAAAACAACAGAGGAAAACCTCCTGGGATTGCTGTGGGCTGTCAATAAGCTAAAGCTGCGTGAGAAGCACACGCAGCTGTAACACGTGTAAGGGTCTGCCTTTCCGGGGGAAAGAGGGAAATGCTAATGCCATTCTCCAGGCTCGTAACAAGGCCTGAAATACAACTCTCACCAGCTGTTTCCAGGAAACATAGGATATTCAGACTGGAATAAGAACAGACAAGAGCAATTACTGGAACCAGAAGAATGGAGAATTATGAAAATTCACCTAAATTTGTTTTCTTAAAAAAAAAAAAAGGCTCAGATGTGTATGTTTGCTCTCTATAAATCAGGATCAAATACAACAGAAAAGGTAAAGGACTGTTTAAAGTAAAGGCCAAAACTGTTACAAGAGCAACTGGGTAGACCCCAGTCGGGAGGTATTGAAGGCTGATAACTGGAAGGTGATTTTTACCTTCTAGAAGGGGAACGTCCTGTGATAGCCTTCAGTAGGCATAGTGGAAGTAAAACAATTATTTCTGAGATTAAATTACCCTGTTATGGGGATGTCTTTTCTGGTCTTCTTGCCTGTGACAGCTGATAACAGTTCTGTAACCGTTCTGTAACAAGGGTTATCTCTTCCAATTTTAGGTTCCTGCTTTTCCTAAATCCAACGAAAAACCTAAACGTGTTAAACAACGTACCCAGTGCCCAATAACATAACTCAGCTGTTCTTTTCTTTATTCTTTGCTGAGATGGGAAAGCGAAGTGTCTCTGCACTGAGACAGCACGCTCTCAGTTTACTCTGATTTCTCTGATTCTGTTTCAGATTTGTTTCAGAAACAAAAAACAAGCTAATGTTAGAAATGTGGGACTTCCCATGATGACATTTGGCACAACTACTGATACATGTCTCTAAGTGATGTTATCTGGCTTGAATGTGAGAGTCAGTTAAACAGTAATATTTTTTTGGACCAGAATATCTTGGACGAGCTTCTGTAGCTATTGCTAATCTAGTGCTGAATATTCGATAATGTTGTTATCCAACAACAAATTAGATAGTTGAATTATTTGGAATTCATTGCTAGATATGGTTAAATGAGGGAAGACACAGAGGGAGAGACTTAGAACAGAAATTTCCTTGTGTAGTTTTTCATACTGAGCAAGATTCAGTATCACAAGATTTTATAGGTCTTATCCAATTGTACACATGTGAGAATTTTTTTTATCCTAACTTTGATTGCCCAAGCTGGTCATCTTGGTCTCTCCATGGAGAAGCACTACCGAGAGTAATACATATCATATTTGTCATATGCCTATATAAAACAGGATTAATTGCCCCCAGAGTTCTGTTTCTCTGCAGTGATTATAGGAGCCAAGATCACTTAGAGACATTAGAGGTCTAAATTTCAAAGATAAAATTAGCTTAGAAGAATTCCACCCTCAATTAAAAGGAGAAAAGGTACAATAAGTCTTTCCTGATCAATATTGAGATGTTTTTTCAGCCACTAGGGGAAAATCACATGTACAGAAATGATCCAAGAGGGAGCACAGTGCGTGTTTACCAGCACAAAAGGGCCACAAGATAGTGTTAAGCAGGTGTAGGAATGCAGCTGTTGGACCTCTTCTTCTCAGGGACTGAGGATCAAGGTAAACTCCAAGTGGGAACAGAAGGGAAGTGGACTATGGTTACCATCAGAGCTGGAAATTTAAAAAACCTTCTTCCAAGTCAAGCTGGTTTGCTGGTAATGGTTCAATTTTGTAGGAGAGGTGTAGGAGAGGACAGGCCTGGGCAGGAGGATGACTTTAAAGCTGGTGTTACCTGCCATTGCAGACCTTGCCCATCAGGGATGCCATTTTCACCTTTCCTGTTTGAAGAAACAGTATGTGTTTGTGTTTTTAAATATGTGATACTTGTAAATCATCTTGTCTTTGACCTGAAAGATCACTTCCAAATTAACACTTAAGCTTCTAGTTAATGAAGGCTCTGTCCAGGAGGGTACAATAAATAAATACCGATGACAGCACATTATGCAGTCAGAGTGGATAAATAATGACTGATGACAACACATAATGCACTTGTCATGTTCCTTGAAGTTGTTACTGGAGTGACAGCCAGTGTATGGATTATCACATTGTCGTGTATGCTCAACACTTCTTTTTTTTAATGAAGTGGGATCATTCAAATTCATTTTTAATGAGTTTAATCTGTAGAAGTAGAATTGAAGAGAAGGTAGGGCTAACCACAGATTTGACATATTCACAGATATTGCAGAACAGCAGTTGTGCTTTTGTACATTTTCATAGGGTGTTTCAGAGATGGAAATTCACCTGACGTAGGTGGGAGGATGAATTGACGAGCTAATACATGTGGCTTGAGAAACTGCTGAGAAGCTTTCAAATCTGTGGCAAGAAGGTAGAAATCACTGAAAGAAGGAAAATAAAGAAGTTTGAAATTGAGGCTATCACTATTACTTTCCTGGACTTTTTGTTGTTGTTGTTGCTGTAAAGTGATAGTTTTAGCAGAAGGCAAGCACCACTGTCTTAATAAAAAATAAGTATGTTATAAACTATCAAATGTGGCCAAAATTATTTGATATTACAAAGTTTAATGCATAAGTTACCATTTAAATATTGTGTCTCTGAGCCGCCACAGGAAACTATACAAAAATCTGTATGAAAATACGTGTCCTGGCCTCCGGACTCTGATCTAAATGGTATCGTTTTCTGAACCTCAGTGTAAAGCTTGAGACAGTGAATATTACAACACTTCCCTTTACATCAACCACGGGACAACTGTTCACTGTATATTCTTTGTTGATTAAATTTAGCATGAAGTGTGACAGTTGAAAATTTGAAATGCTTATTCTAAGTCCAAAAGTAATTTCTAATTTAGTATGATTTATCCTGTTAATGTAAATGACATAAATCAGAAAAAGGCCATTTTAACTTTTTCATAAAATGACATGTGCAGGCAGTTTTCAGATGCTTTGAAACCTGTGTGTTTGAGCATAATGATACCATTTGATGCCTTGCAGGAAACACAGTTTGGGGCTTTTCTTTTCCTGGAGATTTTACATTCTTTAGTGTTCACAAAGCTAAAGGCACTGGAGTAAAAAGATCACATATGCGTCATTCTCTCCACAAGCTCCGGTCATTAGTGCCAGCAGATATACTTTGTAGATGTCTGGCTTTGGTTTCAGCATCATAACCAGATGACAGTGAATCATACTTTATAATTTATTAAAAATGTTTGGAAAAAATACTTTTGTCTGGATCATTCCCTCTAGCTTAAAATTGTTTCTTTGGAAATATAATTTCATAGTTTGTAACTTGCAGTGAAGGCAACATGAAAAATATGAAATTAGGAACTCTTCTCACACAGGTCATTTTAGGAAATGTTGGTCATAGAGTTGGACTTCTGAATGTGGTTTGTGGGCAGCCAGGTGGCATTCTCCCAGCTGCAGGTTCTTCTGTGTCTTCCAGTAAGAATGACAAATAAACTGATACTTTGCAGTAGACTGGAAAAAAAATAAATTGGTTAGAGATACTGAGAGTGAGCCGAGACAAATAGCTCAGACTAGATACCTAATTTATAATTCAGTTTAGGTATGGTGATTTCTATATGGAGATTGTGGATAAGGCCCTTTTTAAAACAGTCCTGTAATTTAAAAATATTTTATAAATACCAGTGCTTCTCAAAGATGCTTTGTGCTTCTTTCCTTTATTTGCATAGAATAAGGCAATTTAAAATCAGGAATTCTTTCCACTGCATGTATAACATTCCTCCAGGCCTAAATCAGGGGGTGTACTAAGATAATGATTACATTTTGGTAAAGGAATCTAGGAAAGTGTATATGTCGCACAAAAGCTATGCAATATAGACATTATGAAACTGGAAAAGCCAAACTTGCTGTACTTAGATGAAGACTGTGCATACAGTTTTAACTCAGTTGTCTTCACTATGTATGTATAAACATCATTATACTATCTTTAAATAATTTTTTGCATGCTATTTTTTTCCCAGAGGATCATTCCTCTTTCACCAGTTCCCTTTTCACCTTGAGCACTTGAGAACCTCCTGCCTGCACCTTTAAGCAAGACTCATCCCTGGGTCAACAGCATCACAGGAAGGCTCTGATCTTTCCTCCTATTCATGCTAGGCTGATATTTCTAGACTGTGTTTATTTTGAACACTTGATAGTTTTCAAAGGAGAATATGGACAATTGTGCTGATGTTAATAAATTAAATAGCCCATTCAATCTCACTGGAAAGCAAAATTATGACCAATAGATTGTTGTTGAGCCTAAAATGTTTAGTTTGAAATATCTTTGGGTTGACAAACTTCCCCCGACTGTAAAATAGTCGTTCTAACAGTGTACTTATTGGTGTGCAGTTCAGTTTTGAGGTCTGGTCTATCAATGTTATACTTGGAAAGAAATGCAATAACTATGTCAAGTAATCATCTTCATGCCCTCCAATTTATTTCAGAACTCAGAAGAAAACTATCCCAGATATCTACATCTGCAATCTGGCTATAGCAGATTTGGTTCATATCATTGGCATGCCCTTTCTCATTCATCAATGGGCACGTGGAGGCGAGTGGGTTTTTGGCAGCCCTCTTTGCACCATCATTACCTCCCTGGACACATGCAACCAGTTTACGTGCAGCGCCATTATGACTGCAATGAGTTTGGACAGGTATGTAGTTTCAGATTTTAATTCTGTACCCCAGGACAATAATACCTGACTATGTTTATGCAAAGCTGTAGTAATTCAAGAATGAGAAATGCCAGTTATGGTTAATGACTTCTTTAAAACTTCAGCAATCCTTTTCTGTTTGTGGAGGCGGCAGAAGTATTTTAAGTCTCGCTATAGCATGATGCTGTGAACAAGACCTCAAAGGATCCTAGTCACCATCAGTATTACTGTCCTGGGCTTTATGCTTAGAGGTGCAGCTTCTAGTAAAGGCTTAATGTCACTAAAACTAGATTTGTTTTAAGAATTCTTGTTTAAGACAAAAAATTGGCTTCCAGGCAGACTGCAGAAACATACTATATCCACTATTTTAAAAAAAAATTATTAAAATACATGAGTGCAACAAGAATTTTAGCTTTTTTCATAACTAAGGATTTCAAAAACATCTTCTGTATATCCTTGATCTTAAGGAAAAAGTGACTGAATTTGGGAAAGAAAAGTCTGCTTTGGGCCAAAGAGGTCTTCTTTCATATGTCAGAGAGAGCGTGAAGGAAAAAAAAAGACAAACTTTCCTGCATAGCACAAGGTCAGTTATTAAGAAGACATTCAAGAGACAACATTGAACTTATAAACTAGGATAAATGGAGCCAACAGGAAGGATGGTTGCTATTGAACTTGTGGCATACAAGGCAGCATGCTTCTGTGGAAGTAGAATGTAGTCACTAAAGAGAGAGAGAAAAAAATTATTAGAAAACAGAACACAGAAAGTAGAAAACTGAGAGTTTGAAATCATTTTGAAATGGATAAAGTATGGCTATCGTAAAGAGGCTACTCTAATGCATGATATGAAAAGTCTTATTTGGTTGACATACAGTTAAAAAAGAGCCAGGAAATTATCAATTCCTTTGCAGTTCCATTTTAGAAGCTCTGTTCTTATATTTGCATATGTGTAACATAAAAAATGACAGCCTTTTCCTATATTCCTCAAGAATTTACACATAGCAGTATCTTCAGTCTTGTTTAGAGAAAAATTTTTATGCAAAAGACAGTGCGTATTAAGGTAGGAAAAAGACATGACATTCTAATGAGGAAAGACAGAATATCAAAACATGGCATAAAAACCAGTTTATGTCCCAAGTAAAGGCATGTCTTAAAATAGATATTTGGGTTTTTTCCAAATTACTGAGGGTAAGTATATGCTTTCTTTTCTATTTTGAGGCAAGCTTTTCCATCTCAGATACACTTGCCTAGGGAAAGCTCTTCAAATTACTTCTCTCCCATTTGTTTTATCACTGCTAATACTGATTGTAACACTATAGCCAAGAGAGACAAAGGTTTTTCAGATAAAAAACTCCCAAACTGTTCAGTGCTTGATAGTTTCAGTAAAGCACCTCTGAATCCACCCAGGAGCTTTCATTAAGTGAAAAGATTAAATCAGATATTTTGCAAAAATATCAGCAGAACTTATCAGCTTCTGTTTGACTGTAAAATAATCCCAAATTTAAAATAAATGCAAGAAACATAATTATACCTTAGTAAATGGTATGGCTAATGCAAAAATATTGGACAGCTTTGTGTTCTCTCTCACATTTCTAAAAAATAAAAGTGCTTCTAAAGGAAGACAAGAGCAGGTCAGACCTGGGAAGGCACTTCCAGAAGAAGCCTGAGCTGAATAAAATGTCTAACACATGCAAATTAATACCTGTCATATTGCTGGATAATGTTTTTATTCCTATAAATCCTCTACTTCATAATAGGAGTGAACTATGTCATGCAATGGTCCAACAGAGATTTTAGAATTTCAGCATTTCTTTTTGGAAATCAAATTTCTTTATAAGATCTTAAGAAGTGGCAAAACCAGCTCTTCTCTCCATGGAGCTTTAGGGGTCAATTTGTGAGGGGTGCAATGTATAAGTTTGCTTTTCATTACTCACTTTAATAAGAAATAAAAAACATTAAGGAAAACTGTAAAAACTAGGCAAGTTGATTATGCATATTAAAATTTATGAGAAATTCTCATGAACTGACATCAAATACATTTTTTTAATACTGATTGATGTTTATGCCACAGACAGACACTGCATAAATTAAATAGGGATGAAACTTTGGTGGCAGAAGTTTTGCCTATTGATTAAAAGAATATTTCCTAAGAAGCAACTCACAGCACCTATTCTCTGGATGAGGATGCACATAGGCACACGTAGTCACCAATCCTAATATAATTTACCCCCATGTACATGAAGAGTAAATCTGACTGTTCAATGAAAATATCGCTATGCAAATCTGGCCTAAGTGAAATCAGAACTGTGTACGCTGCAGACAGCATCTCCTTGAGCCCAAATACTGACATACTCTTATGTTGCAATCTCTGGTGAGACAGGAGAGATGGTGAGATGGGTAAAAAGGGGGTCCAGTATGATGTCCTACGCTAACACTGTTACTTGGAACTTTTCAATAAGCCGCTTGACTTAAATTGAAGATGAACATTGTGATTAGCAATGTTAGTGACTTCTTTAAAATGGCAAAGGAATGCTTCGGCCTATGACATTTTAAAAAAAGATCCAAGACTGACACACTCAAAATAACTGATTCAGATTCAGAAGTCACATCGTTCCTTGTTCCTTCATGGCACACAAGATGCAGCTGGTAAAGCCTACATCAGACTTTATGTCTGTGACAGGAGGCTGTAAGGCACATCTCATTCCCTGTAGCATGAATCCACTGGAGCATCTCACGGGAAATACCACTGTTTTTGTCCCTTCTTACAGAGTGCACCTGCTTGTGACTACTTCTTCTGCAAACTTTGGTTATAAGAAAACGTGTAATCCTCTTGATAGGGGTTCAGTTGTCTGTGATCTGAGGTGCACTTTTGGTATGGCACAGCTATACAATCTTCTTGCAGCTTCCCGAGAAAGCTGATAAGTGCTAAACTGTGTGATAGTACCTAGAGTAGAACCATGTGCTAAGAAAGGTAGGACAGATCTCAGCCAGAGAAAAGATTATCAAGGTGGAGACAGTTAGCAGCTCAAAGGTTCAGGAAGAGAAACACTGGCACGAAGAGATATAAAATACTAACAAAAATCAGGGAGTCTGAAGATGCCCCTTCACTCCCACAGCCAGCTGTCCAGCAAAGACTCAAGGGTGCCACACAGGGGTGGTAAGTCCTAGCTGTTTGTTGTCTATTGTAATAACCAATAAATAACTGCTTTTTGTGAATATCCTGTTTGCAAAGTGTCTCTCTGCAGGGGATAAGTTCCCTGCCAAGTTCTTGAAGTCTGAGAGTTACGTAGGGTACCAGCCAATTTTGAGGGCTGCGTAAACATAAGCCTATCCCCTCAAGGCTTCAGGCGCATAAATGGAGAGGTGAAGCTGGGAAGATAAATCTGGAGTAAGTAGCTCTGTGATGCCTGAGAAGAAACAGGCAGGTGTTCCAAGTGTTTGCAGCACCAAGACTGACAGGCGTGAGAAAAACTGTCCCCATTTTGCCCATTGTTGTAATGTTGCTCCAAGAAACATTTACCAAGGCAGTATCACTGGCAGGGTGGAGCCATATCTCTATGAAAGTCATGGGCTTTCGGTCATTTAAAACCAGAACCACTTGATTTGTCATGGACTAATCCATTTACTCATTCTTCACACTCCTTTTTCTGTCACTCCTTGCTTCACTGTGACATGCAGTCACAAACACCCCAGCCAGGGGAAAAGGTAAAAGCCTTTTAAAAGCTCGGTCTCCTGAGCAGCCCTTCATTTGACTTTGAGTGTAGTACACTTTGCTGCCTCTTGCAGCAATCCTAACAGCAGTACATTTTAAATCAATTCGGATAGCATTAATAATTAACATTAATCAGATAATTTATACTAATTATTTGTATCAATAATAACAATAGTGTCAGTATACATTGTGTATATATATACACAATATATTGTGTGTGTATATATATTGTGTGTATATATATACAACATATATACAATATATATTGTGACAATATGCAATGCATAGTAATAATGTTAGACCATAGGATGTCAAATATGATAGGTAAAGACATGTCCAGAGGCAGGAAGAAAAAAAGTGAGCAAAACCCCAAGCTCTAAAACATATTTCCCCTCTCCTTGTCCTATATGCATGACAGAAGTATAACCACATTTATGGCTTTGCCAGAAATCAGACAAGATGACATGCAGGTAGCTACAACATTAACCAGAAGCACATGGTCCCGTGAAATAGTTTCTCTCTCAAAGCGTCACCTTGGCTTTCATGACTGTGCCATGTGCTTTGGTGATGGTTGGTCTCATAGATGTTCCTCCGGGCAGCATTGTAACAGCAAATTTCGCAGAAAGGCAAAAAAGAAATGCTGTAATAGGCATGGGTAACTGGCACCACATACTTGGTGCCTTGTGCTTTTTGAGAGTTCTGCAGGCTCCATCACTGCCTCCTTCTCCAGCTCTCTGTGTCTGAGACACAGCTCAGACACTTCCGTTAATGGCTGTTTCAGGTAAGTATTCTTCAGACTTTTCCCAATGAAAGACTTTTTCATTACTGATAATTACTTTGTCAGGTGAGTCACATGTTTGCCTTTAAGTTCCACTTTCTGTTTGAAGTGGAAATTACCCCTTATTTTCAAACCAGCATGTTTTCCCAAGTGCACCAATCACATTTAATTTCAGAAATTTATCATTGGACAATAGGCAAGATTGAAAATTACATCCGAACTGAAACAACCAATAGAAACCCACCACTGCAAAAGAATGGAGATAAAAGCTGCTTGATAAGTGTTTAGGGTGAGAATAATTTCTTATTCTTTGGGGAAGGGTAAGAGAATACTGGCAGGCTGGAACAAGTTTAAGTTCTATCAAGAAAAAGAATCATGTACATTTACATTGATTTGAATTTATCATAGAATCATAGAATGGTTTGGAGTTGGAAAGAACTTTGAAGATCACCGAGTTCCACCCACCCTGCCATAGACAGGGACACCTCCCACTAGACCAGGTGGCCCAAGGCCACGTCCAGCCTGGCCTTGAACACCTCCAGGGATGGGGACTCAACAACCTCTCTGGGCAACCTGTTCCAGTGCCTTACCACCCTCAAAGTGAAAAACTTCTTCCTAATGTTTAATCTAAACCTGCCCTCTTCCAGTTTAAAACCATTCCCCCTCATTCTATCACTACAGGCCCTAGTCAAAAGTCCTTCCCCAGTTCTCCTGTAGGCCCCCTTTAGGTACTGGAAGGCTGCAATAAGATGTCCCCGGAGCCTTCTCTTCTCCAGGCTGAACAGCCCCAACTCTTTCAGCCTCTCCTCATAGGAGAGGTGCTCCAGCCCTCGGATCATCCTCGTGGCCCTCCTCTGGACACGCTCCAGCAGGTCCATGTCCTTCTTATGTTGGGGATTCCAGAGCTGGATGCAGTACTCCAGGTGGGGTCTCACAAGAGTGGAATAGAGGGGCAGAATCACCTCCTTTGAGGTGGTGTTTTCATTCCATCCAGCCTAATGATTTCCTTTTCATCTTTAAGTTCATTAGGTGACTTTTTTTCCTTTGCTCAGATTATTATTAAAAATGAGAATTGGAAACCCCAGGAAATTGTCCTTTATAGTCACATACCAATATATTAAAATGTACAGCAAAATAATTGATCCAGAAATTGTAAAAAGTCATCTTACAATACATGCAGGCCAAATTTTAAGGCATCCTTAGTAACCTGCCTGTTATGAATAATCCTATGAAAATTCGGCTGTAGGTCCAGGAAAACAATGTACACACCAAAAAAGGAGCCAGGATCAGCCAACAAATGGGCAGTGATGGGAATGTCTGGAGCTAGAAGATGTGGATTCAGTGCCCATCCCAGGCTAGAGGGTTCCTTTACACATGCCATTCCTTCCCTTAACGAGCTTCAATGCCCATTAACGCAGTTAGTTTTATTACAAACTACCCTAGTCCGATAACCGCTAGACTGCAGCTGCTATCAAAATGTTACATTCACTGTTGATAAGTTTTGAGCCGCGCTGGGCCCCGGTTCTTTGAGCAAAGGCAATATCATCCGTTAAGCCACACGTCACACGGTGCCTTAAGAGCCTCAGCCTTTTGCGTTGCTAACAGCCCTCTCTCTGAAGCTCCGTAGCTGGGTTTCTGCTGGCAGCTCTGCGCCCCGTCACCCAAGCTGCCGCAGTAGCCTTTCCCAGAGCCTCTGGGGCAGCACTTTCCCCTTGTTCCCACGCTGTGGATCTTGCGCTGTTATCCTCCGGCCCTGCACCTGCAAACCCGACCGCGTTGTTACGGTGGGTTCTCATGGGAAGTGACTGCCACCAGCGTGGGAATCACCCCTTCTTCCCCTCCCTTTTCCTACCCTGTGGTCGAAGCTTCTGGTTGACATTAGTGGCCCCAAAAACATGCATGCCCCAAACTTAACAGCAAGTCAGCGTGCAGCCTCAGCAAAGCGTGCTCTCAGCAACACCAACCGCATCACAGGCAGGAGCAACTGGTAAGAAGTGAGTCCTGATGAAAACTATGTTGATACTGTGGAAAAAAGCATTACAGGGGGAACCACGTATGGCACTGGAGAAGTGACCCAGAGAAGGATGCTTGTCTGGGGACCCCCCCATTGCTTCTCTTCCCAGCTGGCCACTCAGGATGGCTTTACCTTTCCACACTCTCTCTTTTCACTTTGATTTTTCCCTTGAAGTAACTATATGCCATCAGCTACAGACCTTGCTAATAAACCTCTGCCTGTGAACCTGTCTTAAAAACCTTTGTGCAATACACAGTTCTTAATGAAAGAGCTAATAAGAAATAACCAATGTTTTTGTGGTTAGCTACATTGTGAGATTAACCAGTTTGAAACAAAAGGAAGATCTCACTGAAACCTCCCTGCCAAGGAGAAGCACATGAAAGCATTAAGGCATTTTTGTATCATCCAACTGTAGACATGAGATAAAGTTCAGTTTCTAATTAACAGCAGGCAGCGGGCATGTATGTCTAAGAAGTGACTCACAGGGTATATGGAGAACACAGCAAAGGATGGAAAATCATGTCCTGTCACCTTCTTTGCAGCCTGCAGGAAGAGAGGTGTTTGGTTAGGTACACTTCTTACTCCACGTCAGCTACTAATGTCACTTCTCTGTGCTTCCCCAACACACCCTATTTCCATCTTACACACTCATTTTCTCACAAATACTTCCTTTATTTCACAGTTTATTTGCTGATTTATTTGTTTTTTTAATGCCCATTGTAACTTTCTTCAGTATTCATTCTTTGGAAACATCTCTGCTACCGATTTTAAAAAGAGTTGCAGTATTGCTCCTTTACTTTGCATGGGCACGTTGTTGTTTGCATCACTTGAAAACTGAAAGCGAGCTCAAAGCGTACATAGTATGCTTACACGGAAACTAAGAGGTCAAATTTTGTGTAAAGCAGGAGTAATCACAAGTTTTAAGAACTCGAGAAGCCTGTAAATTACTCTCAATTACAGTGATCCTGTAAGCATATCAGTGTCAGAAGCTATTTCCATGAAGCAGCCAGTGAAATAGGAGAGGGAGCTGTACTGAGAATGGTACAAAGCAGTTCTACCATTGCAAATGCAGAGGATTTCTGTTCTTTCTGTCACCAGCATGAGGATTGAGAATAACTGCATGAAATTAGACATAGCTTTTTAAGATATCATATGCCAGAGAAGCCTTTTGTTATTCTAGCACTAATGGCCATTACTTTAACATTATTTAGTGAAAAGAACTTGATTGTTGCAAAGCTTGAACAATGAAAGAAATCTCTTTCACACTCATATTCAAGCAAGACCAAAAATAATTTATTATCACATGAAATATGAATCTTTCTTGATCTTATGCACTGGTTCCTGATCTTCTTTGGCCCAAGGGCAACTGAGGTGCTGCAGGCACCTTGTTCTGACAGGCTGGTGAACCTGAGCTCTGAAGAACAAGTACAGGACCTCGAGCAACATTCCAAGGTTCTTGCAGGCAACACGTTGCCGGCACCTACAGACAAGCATCTTCTGATTTGTATAAGATACTTACACCATGCTAAATTTACAAGTATGGCTATGTATTAACACAGATACAGCAACGCAGCAAAGGAATGACAAGTATTGAAAGTCACTGTTGTCCAGTTAATGATATTTCTGGCTATTTACTGGTACCAGTACTAAACAAGCTAACCCATAGCCTAATTAAACTTGAGGTTTTAGCCTGACGAACACATCCTTAAGCAGCCAGTCACGTACTAAGCTTCTGCTCTCAGCTGCATTGAAGAAACATCACAGCAGTGTTCCTAGTTTTAGTGGAGTAAATGTAGATGCATACCACAGTACCAGAAAGCAAAATGCATTGTTTAATTTGCATGCATTGCTGTTTGTGTTATATATGTCAATCTGGCTTCTTCTGTTTTTAACAATGTAAATCTAGAATAACTCCACCAAGCTTTGTTCCTTTATTTCTAATAATTCAATGAAGTTAATACATGTCTATGCCTGTTTTTTTTTTCATGAAATGCTTTTAAGAAGGAATCATGTTATGAAGACTGTTCCTTGCAGGCTTTTATTGTGTTTTTTCTGCATTTTTCTCACTTGATCTGTGGACAACATAAATAGTTCACTGATTAAGAGTTTTTCATTTTGAGCTATGGTATAGCTTGAGAGCAACAGAAAATTAATGGCCCTTGTTCAGAACACACTGAAGATACCATGTTCTGAGGGGAAAAAAAGTCTTCTACAAGAATGATGTACCTTCCAAATCAGCTTTCTTAATTAGCTGAGCACCAGTCCTGTGGGATTCCACCTGTAGATGATAACCCTTTAGAAAAAGGGTGCCTTCTTAGGAAGTACCAGAAACCATTTTAACATTCATATTACACTAAATTGGACTGTCTTGTTTTGTTGGGCTGTCCTGTTTTTCTGCTCTACAAGCACTAAAGTTAAGTGAAAATTTCACCAGTTTTATCCTTTCAGCTTGTACAAGTTTTAAATACTCTGACACGAAGGCAACAGAATAGAATTTGATAGAGAAGCTGCTAATAGCCAATCATCACTAAAAAAATTATTTTCAAATATTGTTTAAATTTCTATATTTGCCTTTCTCATAGCAGCTAGTAAATCACTCATTTTCAGTTAATTTCATAAAATTACAGTTTCAAAATATTTCTGTGACTGTTTCAGTTTTCAGTCTTTTTAAAAGAAACTGAGTCAATCTAACTCCCACAAGAGAGATGTCTTTCACTGCTACTACCCAAAATTCTTCCAGCATCGTGCATGAAAAAAGGCATGTATTATATAGTTGAAAGGAAGAGAATTAATTTTTTTATCCATTTTGTAGAGGTTGGTCATAAAATAGATGTTTTCTAACAAAAATAAAGAATGTCCCAAAGCTTCCTCTCTCTTTTTTTTTGTGTGTAAAACTTTGACATTCAGAAGCTTTCATTTACTGTATCACTTATTATTAATTTAAGAATTATGAATTGATAAACGGATGAACTGAGTTTTCTCCATAAGTATCATCTCACCCATTTCTCTTCAGTGTTACGTTTCCTCATCCACCTACCAGTTCCTGCTGCCAGAGGCTGGGGTCTTCCCCCTGCCCTTTTCCCTGTCATAGGGAGTGAGTTGGTGGACGTGGGTCCAAGACACAAGCCTTGGCCTCCAGTCACCTACAATCTGGGTGGCAATGGGTACAGCCACCGCTAGCGTGGCTAGGACCTCAGTGGTAGACCTCTCATCACAGATGAGAGGGGGACATAACTGATCATATCCTTAAACTGGCAGCAAGGGGATTAGAATCATCCCTCTGCCAGGGTCTCCACTAAGAGCTGTATCTGGAGCAGCTTGCACCAAAGTGAGGTCAGTCAATGCTGGTTTCTGGTTGTCTCATGTGGTTATATCACCCCGAAGCCATCACAGGGCTGTGCTGCAGCTCCTCTCAAACTGCTTTACAGAGCACAGTGAGTTTGACAGCCACAAAGCAGTACCAAAACCCAGGACAATGGAAATTTTCAGCCACCATTGCATACTGTCTGCACCCAGTACCTTTTGGCCAGCCCTATGGCTGGTCCCAGTATGCCAGACTCTGTGTGTGCAAAGGATGGAAAGAAAAAGGAAGAAATTAATTGTCAGGTTTCTTTACCTTTGTTGAATTTATTCTAAAATGATCTGACATTATTCTTCCCAAACAAGTTGTTAAACTGTGAATCAGTGGTCACTTTAAGTAGGCAGTCTGATCTTGTCTGGAAATGAAAAGGCGTACCAAATGCAGTGGACTTTGTACCTGCCCCATTCACTCCTGAAAAGAATAGAGGCAAAATATACCCTCCTTTAACTTCCCCTTCTTTTTATGACTGGTCAATTGTTGGATTTAATATTCTGCTTTCAGCTCAAAGATTGCCCATTTTAATCCATTTTGGTCTGACAGATTAAAGTTCATGCCAATTTTTTACAAAATGGGAAGGTCATGAAGAAGAAGGTGAATTTGTTTTGTATCAGAAGCCACTGCTAATTGAAGGTTACTTCTAAGGCAGTGAAGTCTTTCAGTTGTATCTTCACTTATGTGGAGACTAAACATTTAAATTATAACAGACTTGAGCACTCTTAGAGCTCAAATATATCAGAAACTCCTATTTTTTTTTTAAAATAGCAGTCTTGTCTATACTAAATTGTCTCCAGTGCTTTTCCAGAACTAACTTCATCTCAGATTTTCTCTGCTTGCTTCTTGTATGTCTAAGTTTTTAAATTCTATCTATCTCCTACATGCTAATCAACTATTATTTATTAAAAACTCTTATCATATTAATTAAATAATGTTGTGACCAAAAGTATGATCAGCTATAACACTTGTTGAAAGTTAAGGGAACTGCTTGAATAAAAGCCATTCTGGCATATTGCACTCGACAACTTTTTAAAAATGTGATTTTCTTCCCTTGCAATGGCTATTCTTGGAATTTTTATTTTGCGTTCAATAATATTAAACTAAATATTTTACTGTTGTTATATTACATTGCTGTTACCTGCTTTTACAGATACCTCGCTCTTGTCCAGCCATTTCGCCTAACCCACCTGAGAACAAGATCAAAGACAATTCGAGTCAATTTATGTTTATGGGTGGCATCGCTTATTCTGATGTTCCCTGTGTGGGTCTACTCAAAAGTAATAAAGTTCAAAGATGGTTTGGAAAGTTGCGCTTTTGATCTAACCTCACCTGATGATGTTCTCTGGTAAGCTTTCAAAGCTCAGGGGGTGATGTCTTCAGCTGGTGTTGAGGATACCACCCATTTTGTCTTTGACATGCCTGGCAGGCAGGCGGGCAGACGGATGGATGGATGGATGGATGGATGGATGAAAGGAATAGAATTAAAGGCTGAAGCTGAGCCTTGTATCATTCAAGTCATCGCATCTCAGATTGTATTGGTAATATAGAGGCAGCCCCAGTGTGATCAAGTTCAGCAAGACAGCACCCACATAGCAAATGTAGCTGAGATTTCTGTTTCTCCTTATCTTCTCTTGCTTCGTTTAGGCAACTGCTGTTCACAAATGGGATCTCATTGCCCTTTCTGACCTGGCAGACTGTCATGTTTGGCAGATATAGATCACAGAAGAGATTAAACACTCCTCAAATTGCATACATGACTTTCCAGTATCTCATGGCCAAGCATATTCCTGCCTATTTGTTAAATTCAAGCTAGCTTGTTGAGTGATAACTAGCAAGGGACATAAAAGAAAATTTTAAAAACCTTGTGTAACAGAGAACAAATTTTGGCTGATTCTGGGTGCTTTTATATTAGCGTGTTCATTTGTATAAGGAAGGTATTTTTGGATTGAGTATCCAAATTGTCTCTAATTACCACACTTGAATTCACATTATTCAGCAGTCTCAGAGCACATGTCCTGTATCCTTTTCAGGTGAAATCAGACTGGAAAAAGTGCTCCAGGAACTCGATGAATGGACTTCAATCACTGTTGTGTACTCAGGCTTCAATCCACATGATCCAGTTAGAGAAAATTCAAAGTTAAATCCCCTAACATGAGTATAATGTGTCATGTCTTAAGCACCATGTGCTTCACTCTATAGATTTTCACTACTCATTTGTATTACTTGTTAATGTAGACAAAGCCTAAAAGAGTGTATTTGAGCATTTTTTGTTCCAGTCCCTTCTTCTCCCTTCTTCCCTCAGCAATTGAATTGCAACCAGATTTTTAATGGAATTAATTCTAACTCCAGAGCACCAGAAAAAGAGAAAAAAAAAAGTAACAGTACAGAAGTCAAATATTTTAATGTCAGCAAAGCTTGATGAAATTCAATGCTGAAGACTTAAGATATTAGTAAAAACGATCCCTGAAATATGAGTGATTATTTTCAAGAACGTTTGAAGGACATGGCACCCCCAATAACCTGAAAGAAATCAGAGAAAATAAGAGAAAAACAGGGTTGAAAGGATTTTGAGAATTCAGTCTAGTCCATCCTTTCTCAGATGGCATGACCAATTGTCGGAGACTTGTTTAATTCCACATTGGAGGCTTTAACACAGGGAAGTATGAAGACAAGTAAAAGGACACTCCGGTAGATAGAGTGAAAAACAATGAGCTTCAATAACCAGAAAGTTTAACAAACTGTTAAACTCTCGATCTGTAAAGTGATGAGAAAAACTCTATGTCTATTTGTCAGGAACAAATTATAACAAAACAATCTAATTTCCTACCTTGATGGAAGTTTTCAAGTTGACAAAGAATAAATAGAAACAACATAACTTGAATTGTAACAAAATACCAGCAAACCAACTAGGAAAGATGGTGTAGATTAAATTAGACTAACGATGCAAGAATGGTTGAAAAAAACTGTACTCAGAAGGTGGGCATCACTGGTCTACTATCAGACTAAGAAAATATCAGGGAACTAAGCAGATTCTGTGCTGCATAAATGCTTGCAAGAATTTTCACTAATTGTACAGACACTGGGAAAAGCGCACTCATACAAAATTAGGAAAGCTACATAGTACAATTTGTAGTTATCTTCTTGTGGTCAACAGTATTCCTAGAAGTGCTGAACACAGACTTTAATACTTGAAAGTACTTGGAGTTCTATGCACTTGCTGCTAACTACAACAGGCTCCATGTATCTCTAATCAAGAATTGCAAATCAGAGACCACGTTATGAAGAATGCCATTTATATTTTTTTACATTTATGAGATTGTCTTTGTGTAATCACCTTGTTTGTCCTTTTTTCATTTTGTTTTACAGGTATACGCTTTATCTTACTACGACGACTTTCTTTTTTCCGTTACCACTGATATTTATTTGCTATATTTTAATTTTATGTTATACATGGGAGATGTATCAGCAAAACAAGAAAGCAGGAAGGTAAAGTATTATTCATGCTTCTTCCTATTTCACATGTTCCGGTCAGACTGCAAAAGTTTTATATGTAACAAGACAAAAGAAATGGTCCTAAAACAACATTTAGACACTGCATCATATAACTTTCAGTGCTTCAGATTGCATTAGGTTCCCAGGAAACATTTGTTTCTTTACTCTAAGTCTCCTTTAAGCTCATAATAGTCATGTTTTAACTGGATATTTCTCTTCCAGTTGTTAGCAAAAAAAAATGCAGTGATAGATGAAAAAGGATGTAAAGCTATAGAGCTCCCATGTTGAAAAAGAGGAAGCATTTTTAATGAAAACAATTGTCAGTATTTCATCAAATATACATAAACAATTCCCAGTGGCTCCTGTATGTGTGTAGTATTGGATCAAAATCAGCCTACACAGAAGAAACCATAATGCACAAACAGCAAAAAAAAGTAGTTGTTGAGAGCTGGCCTTTGCTTGCACTGCAGATGAATTTGGTCTCAAATAACTGCCGTTCATTAGTACACTAAATCCATGCCATCATTTTCCCACCTTGACTTTCCATGCTAGGGATCCTTCCTTGTTTTGCAGTTACACCACCAGCATCCCCAGGCAAAGAGTCATGCGGCTCACTAAGATGGTACTTGCTCTGGTCAGCGTGTTTGTGGTAAGCGCTGCCCCATTCCATGTCATCCAGCTCATGAATCTTCAGGTTTCTCAGCCAACCCTGACCTTCTACGTGAGCTACTACGTCTCCATCTGCTTCAGCTACGCAAACAGCAGCATTAATCCCTTTCTCTACATCTGGCTTAGTGGGAACTTCCAGAAGCGTCTCCAGCAGTGCACAAACAAGGAAGTCAGGATGGCAGAACGGGATGTCAACGTCATCGAAAACATCCTTAAGTCAAGTTTTTGAAAGTTTTCTCCCAAGAAAAATGCATTATCTATGTGTACATTTTATCGGTTGCAATGATTGCCATCAGCCTGATTTCACTTCCGTTGTGAAAGTGTAACTCAGAAGCAGCTTTGTTGCTGGAATTGCACCACAGTCAAGCTGATGTAAGAAGAGGATCTGCACCATTGTTTGAAAGGTTAGAACTCCCAGAGAAGGGATTCTCTGCAAAAATATTCTTCGTTACTGTGTCATTGCTTTCTTTAATGATGATTTGTACATAGATGAACCAAATGTATGGAGATAAAGTGAATTTTAAAAAACTGTAGTTCTCTGGTAGTAAGAAGATAGAAGGACAGTGTCAGGCATTTGGGATCTGACACCGTGTGCAAAGTCATGGAAACTGTAAGTTAATCACCAAAAGAGACTTCGTTACTGATGACTCAGAAGGGAGCAACTATTGATTTTTATTCTATCTATAGCTGTCTCATCTGGCACTCACTTCTGCAGCTATTAAAGGCAGGAGAGAGACATAAAGCCCTTTTGGAGGAAAACTACTTTTGAATTAACCTTTGTACATGTCCTTGCAAACAAAGAAGTGAATTCCTTGCAAACAAAGAAGTGAATTCACAGTGTGCATCATTGGAAATTATTAAACCTAAGTTTTGAAAAGAACTCTACATTTTGGGGACGTCTTTGCTTCTCTTTTCTCAAAATCCACGCTTCCAAGACAGCCCTGAGAAGGGTGTTCAGTCCTGAAAGAGCTCAGTGTTAATCTCACTACCAGTGCCAAGGGGAACTTGGTGCTTGCCCAGGATGCACTTTCACTGATTTCAAGAGGGGTGGAAGAATGTCTGCTTGTTGTCAACACTTAATCCACAAGACTTCTAGTAGTAGGATGTAATCAAGCAATATTATTAGCACCTTTAAAGCTAATACAGAAAATTGGTGAAAAAAAAAACTATTGAAAAATTTCATGTTGTGAGAGGTGTTCACAGTTTTGGTGTCCACCACACTGTGGGTTTATCTGCATCATGTTCTCTTCTCAGACCACTTTGTCTTTTCTCAGGACTTCACTTATCACTTCATTGGGTGAAGATAATGTTTCTCTAGGACCAGAGGCTTTATGGCTACAGTATTCTTGTTATTCAGAGACCTGGTGAATCTAAAACACTTAGGATACACCTTCTCACATTTGCAGTTAGGTCCCGTCTTGCCTTACCCCAAATGGGCCTTTTATTCATTTGTTTGCAGTGCTGAGGAGGTCACGCTTTGTGATCCCACTCCATGATCTACCAACCCACTGCAGGACCCATGACACAGGAACAAAAACTTCTTTCACCGGGGGCAGGCTGGGCTGCAGATACCCAAATTGTGGACTGAGGTACTGTTCTGTCTTCTGCCATCACGTGGCATCTGCCAGTACCATAGCGTCTCACACATACAGAAAAAGGAGTTTAAGGGGTTTGAAATCACTGCTCATAGTGTAAAGACAAAGCTTTAGATAGAAAATGCATCGTAAAACATTTGTGATGGTGTTATTGTAACCATAGTAGTCTAAGGGAATATTCAAGATAAACTTTACGAGTGGAGGAAATATCATCATTAAACTGTACAGGACAGATGCAAAATGATAAGATATCAACAGATCAGTTTGTTCAGATCTGAAAAGGTTATCTACTTTTCCAAGCTCTATGAATTAGTCTGTTAAAAGTCTTATCTCTACCTATAGGCCTTGTAATTAAAAATTAATTAATTCATTCATTAATTAGCAGTCTGCACACAAGGTGGCTCATCAAGTATTACCAAAATATGGCCTTGCTAAGTGCAAGTTTACTAACTCACTGTTCCAGTCTGTGCCTGCATGTCTCACCTTTGCTTCTGAGTTACAACTGTGACTTTACAGGTTTCGGGTCTTTTTCTTTTTTTTTTCCTTTTTTCTTCCCCTTGCCTGGCCTTTTGAATCAAAGCAGATAACTATGTGCAAGTTCTCCCCCCAAAAGAAGGATTTTCTCAGACTTGTTTACCTGTTCAATGAGTTACATCAGTTACTCAGTAACTCAGGATACGATATTTAAAACTTATAACAATGGTAAAATAGTCCTTTTTAATAGCCTTGGTGTTTTTCTCTTTTGCCTGTCACACCTCCACTTTTAAAGTTTGTATGCTTCTGAGGTCATAGCAGTGAAACAGAACCACAGAAACACAACTTCATTAAATTATCTGAACAACAGCAAGGCCAACAGGACATTGAATGTCCTTTGGTGTGGGACACTAATAAAATTGTTTACAGTTTGGCATTTTTCTCACTTGCTCCGTATTACTTTAATTCTCTGTATCTGAAAATAAAAAGGATGTATTTCAAAGAAATTTGTGTAAATATTCAAATTCTTTGTTTATTACTTACTAAATTTTCTGTTTTAATGAAGGTTCATAAAGAAACATGATAGAAATAATTCTTTTTCTTTAATGTTTTGGAGCATCTGATCTTGATTATATTGTTTCCCCCATAACTAAAATAAGCAGTTAACTGGAAAATAAAACCAGCCTATAGATATGGAGAAAAAAAGGAAGATATTGCAATCCTATTGAATTTTAAATAGCTTTAAAAGCTGTAAAGTAGGTGATTTAGTATGTCTTTGAGTTGAAATAGGACTGATGAAGAAAATCTGGATCTGAAGGAAGAATGTTGTTATGGTGTCGTGGTTTGGGCAGAATCAGCCACTGGGCGAGCGACAGGTTAGGGAAAAACTTTCCTCTGGGGAAAAACTATAGAAGGCCATGTAAAGGTAAAGTATTGCTGGAATCAAACTGGAACATTGAGTCCATTCCCTGCTGATGATATGAATTTTCTGTGTAGTTTTGCCACTGCACCATCACACGTAACTATAAGCTACACAAAAACTATTATTTCAAAAAGTTTCTCTCAAGATACTTGCAATCTGGTGACTACTATTTGTGTACAGATAAGGGATGTGCTCATACCTTCAGATAGCTTTTTTTATTATTTATTTTGCATGTAACACTTGATTAAAATGCAGCATTTTTGATCAGGACTATTAACGCTGTGCTGCAACCATCATCCAGTTCAGCAGTTCAAGCTTTTATTGTATTTGAACTTATGGTAATAGGTTGAGGGGGAAAATATTCGGTCATTAAATCAGAGCATTCCAGCTGAGAGTTTCCAAACCATCAGGAAGCCAACCCTGACTGTACTCCAGGGCACTGCGGACCTGAAAGTGCTTCCAGAAAATTAAATGTCAAACCTTTGGGATTTAATAACGTATCACCTGTTACATACATTGTGATGACTACTGTAATCCCATCATCCAGTCTAAAACACTGCCTGCATGAGCAAACTGAATGCCTAAGTGAAACTGGATAGCTGAGGAATCGGTAATGGTATGATATATGCAGCATTCCCTATCCAGTAAAAACACTTAACAGACTGCTTGCATTTTAAGCATGTAGCTAGTCTCACAAAAGTCAATGTAGGAATGCGGCTGTGATTTGCCATACTGTGGCTCAAACCTTCTGTCAAATGCCACTACCATCTGGAGGTGAATTTACAGGTCATGCTCAATTTAAAGGTCTGTGTGCGGTTCCTAGCAGGTAAGTGTTTGGAAACAGTTGCAGGTATGCCTATATACTGCCTGTATACTGCTGCATCTTCACCATGTTGCTAACGATGGTTAGACCTGTTCTTGATGCTAAATAAAAGAATAGTAACTTTTTTCTCTGTTTGGTTAGACATGAGAAAATGAAGCATATTTCTTAACTGGGTGTCCTACCCTACGAACTGAAAAGAAGCACCTTTGAAAGTAACACCATAGCTGTAAGAACCGATTGGGCCAAGAGCTTCAGTCTCAGCTCAAGCTTTAAACTTTACCCACGTCTTCTTCATACAATACTCTATGTAACAGGAGGGATAGAAAGGCTAGTGAGTGTTTCATTTAGGCCATTTGTACTGAAAAGTTAAAAATACTAAAGGCTTTAGTAAAAGTATTTTAATAAGGTCTTTAAGACAAAAGTAATGGTTTCTTCCTTTTATCATAAGTATTTCTGACATTTTCGTTCAATGAGGTTTTCATTTTAAAGAATTCTTTCCACATGGGATTTGTATAACAATGTCTCTGCACTTCCTTGTTTTCTTGCGCAGTGCAACAAACTCTGCTGGGGGTTATTCTCGGTGGTCAATAAATCATGTTTCAGACTGTGTAGAGATGTCCTTTACCTTTCCGTGAACATAGCCACTTTAGAAAAACAGATCTTTGTATATTGCAAATATTGTCTGTTCTAAATATACTGCAGTTGCAGCTCTGATTTAGCAGAATACTTACGCACCTGCTTTTCACTATTTAATTCATCTGGATTTAGAAGTATGTTTGAATACTTTGACAAGCCTATCTTTTGGTCTCCTGTAGAGAAATGAGACTATCAGAGCTATTTCCTTAGCTTTATGTAAATCACCCCTTGAAAACAATGAAACTTTATCTTCGCTTTGTGATATGATATACTGCTTTGTCTCCTGCGTGGTTTGAGATTTGGAGGGGCTTTGGCCAGCTCTGGAGCTACAAGATAAGTGGAAAGAATGAGGACACTTAAACCCGCACCCTTCACTTCAGCAAATTAGTTGGATAAAGCAGACATTTGAGCAAAGATGCACCTGACCAGATTTCGAGCCACTTGTCTGGCTTAAGATGTGGGATCAAAATGGAAGTCTTGCTTGTGAGCCTGGATTTCCTAATTCCTTTGTGTACAAACACCTCAGAGAAAGATAATTTTGAAATAGAGCCCATTGTCAAGAAGTTAAAAACAATGTCACTGAGGGGTAGGGAGAGGAGCACAAGTGAGAATCAAGAATATTAAGTGTCCCAGGCAAACAGCCCTTCCCAGGGCATCTTCCAGCCACCGAGGGGTGGTGAAGGGTTTCTGGGCTGGGAATACTGAGGTGGGCAGAAGCACCGTCATTTGGCAGCTCTGGGGTCTGGGAAGGAGCTGGGGGCTGGTACCCTTCCCTGGGCTCTGGGAAGGGAGCAGAGAAATGCCTTATCATCCAGTTCAGCCCTCTCCTTTTTAGTTTCAGCCCCCCAAAACTCATCTCCTTCTCCCTTTCTGTGATTCAGAAATCATGGCAGAGGACAGGAGAGAGCAGGTAAGACAAAGCAAGAAGGAAAATGCAGTACTTGAAGAATCAGAACACTGCCTTCTTAAAAGTATTTTCTCTAAGGAAGAGGGAAAATACAGAGAGAAAATAATTAATAACAAATGTATTCATTTAAACATGAGGAGGATTTTTTTCTTTTTTTTTTTCATTAGTGGTGCTTTTAACTGCTGCCATTCATTAGACCAGCAGCAAAAGCAAACAAAAGGAACTTGAATATTCTCATAATCTGCTCTAAATAAATGGGGCTAAAGTCTCACAAGCAAACAAAAAAAAATATTAAATTAAATCCTTGCTTTTAGCTGGAGAGAGAACTAACAGTTTGCATTCCTGGGACATAAGCCATTTTCTCTAAAGTTTATATGTATAGTCTGAAAGTCCAGTAAGCATTAGTGGCAAGAAGAAAAATAAGAGGAGGGGAGGGCCTGGCTTTTTCAGCACTGCTTTCTACACCTTCAGAATTCTGTGGATGAAAAAAACAATTTAACTACTGAAATAGTAGTATTCCTGCTTTGGAAGTAAAACTATATGAGCAGAAAGAGAGATACATTAATTTTTTTTTCCAGCGATATCTCATTCAGGATTCCGCCGTACAAGAAACCTGTAAAGATTTGGACTTTAAGGCCTAATCCTTATAAATCTACAATTGCATCAATGAAATATTTAACCTTGCAATTTTTCCATCTGATTTTAGAGAAGAAAAAATTGCTGAACTGTAATCAAATTTTTGAAAAAATGTACACACTGCTTGGCATTTCCTCACACATCCTTGTGAACACCACATTCACTAGAATTTGCCTGTACTTTGACTTGTGCTACAAGTAGGGATAACTAACATCAGTACCAGCTCTAGTCCAGCTGCAGCAGCATGGACTGTGCTCATCAGCCATATTTACTGTGCCTTTTGGCCCTCTGTACTACTTTAACAACCAGGTCTCTGATAAAGCATATTGGGCAAAATTCATATGACTTTTCTATTCTAGCAGGAACTCCTCCTTTTCATGGTATTTTTACAGCACAGGATAACTGTGAATTTACCCAATTACTTCCAACACAAAGCACAAATGAAAATGTCCTAGTAACCCTTTTTCTTAATTTCAATATTTCATTAGTGAATTGTGAAATAGGAGCTTTTCTAAATAAATCACTGTGGCAGTACATTTAATTGACCTTTAGTAAGACAACTGGCCACTTAACAGAGCTGCAGCTAAATAAACAGAAAAGCAGCACAATACTTTTTTAGAAATTCTTTGCAGATCTAGGTGTTGTGACTTTAGGCCCCAGTTTATGCATCTTAAGAGACATTTTTATTACAAGTTTCTGAGCATTCATCTTCTGCAGTGGAGGATCCTTGACATGGGCAAAGCTCACGGTGCATCCCCTGCTCCAAGTTGTCAGCCATTTTCTCCAAGAATCAACATGAACATTTGCGGCCTTCCAGTACCTAAAGGGGGCCTACAGGAGAGCTGGGGAAGGACTTTTGACTAGGGCATGTAGTGATAGGATGAGGGGAAATAGCTTCAAACTGGAAGAGGGCAGGTTTAGATTGAACATTAGGAATCAGTTTTTCACTTTCAGGGTGGTAAGACACTGGAACAGGTTGCTCAGAGAGGTTGTTGAGGCTCCATCCCTGGAAGTGTTCAAGGCCAGGCTGGACATGGCCTTGGGCAACCTGGTCTAGTGGGAGGTGTCCCTGCCTATAGCAGGGGGGTTGGAACTCAATGATCTTCTAGGTCCTTTACAACCTAAACCATTCTATGATTCTATGATTCTGTGAATGAAAACGTTTCAAAAACTAGAGTATTTTCAGTGAGTCAGCTCAAAACTCCAATAACATGAAAAGTTCCTGTAGCTTGAAGAACTGTTCTGTTTTACTAGAACAAGTTCCAAAAATTTTGATAATTATTTTCTGTTGAAAAATACCATCTGTTTCTTGGAAAAAAAACCCCAAGCTGTAATGAAATTTTCTGCGAACGCAAGCTGCAAGCAACAATAATGAACATTCTGGTGATGAGCACTCAGTAAGCCTGTGAAAAACCTTGGCGCAACCCCAGTCTTCAAGCAGGTAGAAGATCTGTTGTGATGGGTTCAAGTGAATAAGCAAGGGAGTCTGCCTCTTCTACTTTATGTTTAAACACTGCTTAAACACTTAATTTCCCCCAGGGACACCCAAATTTCTAATTCAATGCCTAAGATTCCCTGGGAAAGCCATCCTTAGCTTGTGACCACCATTAGACAGCAGAATTGAACAAGGCTGTCGTCCCCCATAAAAGGACAACTAAACCAGCAATAATGAGTGCAAGTATGTAGCTTATTCTCGACTGCAGCTCAGCAATATTTTATGAGTAACCTGATACAATAGCTGGCCATAAGTCAGTTTATACTGTATTGCATGAATGATCCTATTTATATTAAAAGGTCTATTCAAGCTACTACTCAAAGTCAGTAACACTGGGGAATAAGTTTTCTCCTATCACTTTTACTAGTATAGAAAAGCAGTACTGCACTTTGAACCAAGCCACCATTTGTTACGTCATGCCTCACCAACATGTAATTTAACATACTATAATAGAAGATTTGTGGTGAAATGGGCAATAAGGTTTTGCCATCCTTCTGCTAAACTTTAGAGCTAAGGAGGGAAAAATCTATGACTCGGGCAATTCATATGATTTATTATAGACATCCGTATTAGAATGAGATGAATCATACCCATTTACTGTTCTTCCACTGATTATAAAAGGAGTCTAAGGGCCTGTGCAGATTAGACACATGCATCACAAATGCAGCATTTGATTAGATGAATCACACCTATTATGTCTACTTATGAATAGAACATGTATAGACTGTTCGTATGTACTAAATATTATGCCATTTACTGCACTACTAGCATTCAAATGCTATCTTGATGACACTGAAATCAGAATAGAACAGAATACAATAGAAGATAATTTCTACTAAATATGCAGTTATGATCATAAAAAGGCTATGGTGATTCAAATTTTTTTAAGCAAATTATTGGGTCCTGAAAAAATCTGGTTCACAAAACAAAAACTGACTTCTTATCTACTTGGAACGTTTGATCCGTGAAGGCNTGGCTATGGTGATTCAAATTTTTATGAAAATTTTTGGGTCCTGAAAAAATCTGGTTCATAAAACAAAAACTGACTTCTTATCTACTTGGAACATTTGATCCTTGAAGGCTGGGATTGGAATTAAGCTTGGGAAAACAGATCTTATAACATTGCATGTCACTTTGTGAAATGCATTTCAGCATGCCCATAAAAAAGACTGAGTAAATAGCTTGGAAGAGTCTACCCAATACAAAATCCAGTGGTTCAGATTAACTCCTGTACTGTCTAGCATAAAACAATTGTTTTTAATTGACAAAATGGATTAAATGAAATGCAAATTTAGAAGTACATTCAAAACCTTTCTTTAGTATGTTCTTACACACTTGGATGAAGTTAGGTGCATGGAAGTGCAACAGGAGAAAAAGCACATCAATCCTTTTCACCTGGACACCTAGAAACAAGCAGGCACTTTTAAAGTGGTTACCTAAGTAAAAATAGCATGATTTCTAATAGCTGATGATTTAACCTAGTAGTTATTATTATTTATGATTATGATGTTAGCTATGCATAGACTAAGAGACCTGTATACTTAAGGAGGTCATTTTAAGGGACAGATCACAGTTAAGAGTCCCTTCTCATGACTGCAGGCATGGCAATGGCAGTGGTATCTATGTTCCTGTGTTCCTGGCAGCCAGGTTAAGGATAAGGCTTGCCCTCCCTCCTTCTTCCACCCAAGATCCCCACAGAAAATGCAAAGTTCTTCCAGGAGCCAAGACCAACGCTCTTTGTGTGTTCTGCTACCCCAAAGCTGTTCCCCTTACAGTGGTGTAAACTGAAGTGCTCTGGACTTGGTCTTCCAAAGTACTGAAACATTCTGGGGCAATTCCAAAAAAGAATTTAAGCATATGCTTACTGTTACACATATGACTTCAGTGGAGCTGCTCAATGCGCTTCAGAGCTCACAGGTTCTGCAGCGTTCCCTCCTTTGGCAGGTGGTACTGGTCAGGCACAGCATCTAGACTTCTGTGAAGGGAGCTGAGCTGTTGGTACTATGGGGCAAATGAGGTGCAGCATTACAGATTTATGAGGTAAAACAAATTACCCAAAGAAAGACACTTTAAAAACATAATTTGTGCTAATATATGCAACCAGTTGAAAAGTGTAAGCTGGTAAAGTGAAGAGAAACTCTAATGCTAATTCAGACCTCATGAAAAGCAAACTGTGTTCAGTGACAGATGGAACAAGTGTTGTCAGAATAAGAGCTAATCTGCACTGTGGAGGATCAGAAGACTTACCTCAGTGTTCCTAAAAGATATGGGAAAGTAAATATTGGAAAAGACTGGTAATGATTTCAATGACTGTTTGAAATGAGCATTTAGATTTGAGCAGATTGTTATGATAAACCTGTAAGATATTTAAAAGGAAAAGAATATTTATTGGCAGTGGGATATGCAGTATATAGAAAAACCTCATTCAGACTTCCCTGTGCATCTTAAGCTTCAAGGGACACCTGTCTTGCAGCTGCAAAGAATGCTGCACATTCGATCATACACCGCTATATTTCATCCCACTTAATGACCAGTCACCAAACAACTGGTCAGGTCTGGGGCTGCCTTCTGCTGTCAGAACGCCCTGGTGAAGTCCACCAGCTGAAAGTGTAGGTTATTATACACTTGTCCTTTTTAGCTGTCACATTCTGCCATATCTGTTTTCTGCCATATCCATTTTTTGTGATGTCCATTTGCTGTCATGCTTTGTGAGCTTCCTGAAATCTGTAGCCAAATCTGCAGAACAAGATTGTCATAAATCAGTTAGATGTGAGTATTTCAACTTGACATTTGATGATAAATGGCCAGGGCATCCTTTTTCTATAACACTGCAAGTCTGGAACAAAGATAATTTGTGCAATTTGAACCCAGGAAAATTGCTCCTACATTCTGACCATTCAGCTTGGGCAAATAAGATGCTGTAAAAAAAAAGGAGGTAAAGACATTTAATGAATGCCCTAGTTTGCCAGGGCAGATTAACCCCATCCTTTTAAGAGCAAAGACTTCTGACACCCTGAACCAGGTATTGTACATGACTGCCAGGGACACCACTGCACAGCTTGACTAGCTGGCCTATTGATGCTGCCAAGCTGACAAAACCCTCACATGGATATGATTTACAGCAGTAAAAAAAGTCGTTCTGCCTTCCTGTTTGAAGTGACTGTTAGGTGTACTGGAAAAGGAGTCAATTTTTCTCTATACGCCACAGGTCTATTAAGGAGCCTTGCTATCAAGACAACACTGTGACAGGCACACCAGTGGCGTGCGGACTGACCCCAGAGCTTGTGAATGAAAGACAGGTCTTAACTTGTTCCAGTGATTCAGCTCCAGCCCAGAACAACTAATACATCAAAATATGATCAATAAAGTGAGAAAGAGAGGATGGATTTATAAATGAGGTCTCAAGGATACCTGACAGTCTTGTTTTAGGAAGACTTGGGTCATTCAAACAAGCAAAAGCGGCTCTGAGAGAAGGGCATGCAGAAGGGGGGGCAGGCACCGGCACTGAGACTTTGGCATTGGACTTCCAACAGGTGAGGAGAAAAGAAAGGAGCCACCTGCCACATGTGGACAGCCAAGACCCTAGGACCATGTGCAGCAGTTTTCCAGAGGCTGTTTCGTTTAGGGTGTCGTGGAAACCAGATGCTCTATTAATAGCCCAAACTGTCTCCATCAATGACCCGAGTAAAAGCTGCAGGATTTAGACTGTAATATCCAAGTCCAGACTGAGTATTGAGGATAGTTGTTCTGCTTTCAAAGGTTTATTGCAGCTCCCACTTCTTTAACTAAATTTGATCTGCTGGATTGCCATTGCTCAATTTAAATTTATCATTGTTCAGCACTGAAAACCTGAATTTGAGATCTGGACTGCAGGTGTCATCTTCAAGACTGCACAATCTGTATATGTAAAAAAATATACAAGATACCATCATGAATCTGAGGAAAACATTTTCGTATTTTCTCAGTGCTCTGAGCTGTGTCCAGGGTAAATCTAAATTCCCAGTGCCTAGAGCCACACTCAGTGAGATATCGGTGGGGTACTGGGGGCAGGATATCACTTCACTAAACGTTATGCTGTCAGAGTGGAAAGAGATTTACTTCAGAACAAGTTGATGAGTGTGAAAAATTGCTATACATGGCTTTTGCCAATGAATTTATACTACTATTAATCCTCTGTCTTGCATGTCTTTAGATATTTTTCAGTACAGAATGAGGAAAACACAGGGAAGATGTTGGATTCTTAAAATTTAAAACTAGAATGGACTGTTAGACGGGGTTTTTAATCACTTCCAGTTAGTTCTGTACCTTGTGCTTCACCAAATGTAAGCATATATTTCCAAAAGGTAAATAACATTCTTATGCAGCTATCAAGATATGGAAAGTACACTTTCTCCATTAATTGTCCAATCAATAGTGACCTTCAGTATCAAAAATGTGTACCAAATCTGTCATTTGCATGTGTCTGATTCCATATTCTGGCAATTGGTGTTTGCCACCTTTCTGTGACACTGCCACAGTCCTTCTCTAATTGGTATTTTCTGTTTATGAGGGTATTTGCAAACTTAATCTTCATACTTCACACTTCCTCATACACTGTTTGAATAACCTAAAGAGAAAGAGCTCTTTAACACTCTCCCTGCAAAGAGCTTCCTCCATCATTCAGACAGTTTTATGACTTTTTTCCTGTGTCTTATTTATTTACTTATTTTTCAACATTCCTGTGAAAACATGGAGCTGAGAGCACAAATCCAAAATGAGATATAGGGAGATCTAATGCAGGATTTAGGCAGAATCTAGACATTTACCCTCAAAAATATTACCTTGAAAATGCACAATCAGTTTCTACCAGAACTGATAGAACCACCTTTGCTTTTCACACTAATTTCCCACACCCCTAAAATCATGTGCCCAGAAGTATTCTATGCTTAAGAGCAAGCAGCTTGGCTCTTGTCTAACCAGCATCAGTACCTTTAGATATATTTCTGTGTATCATATCTGAGGATCTCATTTTAGAAATAATCAAAGAGTTTTGCTCAGTGACCATTCTCTGCCATTAAAATACTGATGCTATTACTCATTGGCACACTCTTAGAGGTGCTCACCTGCTAGGAAGTGGAAAACATGGTCCCTCTGTCTGAGGCAACTCGATCTATTGCTTCCCCTTCCCAGAGGAAGGAATTCAATTTTCTTTGAATTTCCCTCGAAGGACATTCAATTGACAGGAACAAACAGGTCACCACCAGCACTCCAGGATAGTGCCCTAAATATCCCCGGGGTAACAGGGCACCAGGCAAGTTCTGCGCTGCTCAACTTGCTCAGGAATCAAGCACATCTGGACATGCACAGAAGAGACACCTGGAAACTTCCATGTGAACAAAAAGGAGACAAGGAAGCAGCTGATTCTGCGACTCCAACTGGAGATCTTCCACTTGTATGTAACAGTTAAAGCTGCCCTTGGCCAAAGAGAAATGTGTGGCCAGGTGTTTAGGGACCTGTATTGGAAGGGAAACATTAGATTCCAGCATCTGTTTCTGGGGCTGTCAGTGTATTTTGTATTAAACAGATTTAGAAATACATCAGCTCTAAGCTGTTCTGAAGCCACTAGGTTTGGAGCCTGTGCTCATTTTCTCTTTACCTCTGACCTTATTACTTTTGAAGCTCAATTTTCTCCTTCTTACACCAAGCCTAAAGCAGGCTACAACTTCATGGTTAGGCCATTGCCTTAGAGAGAAGTTTCTCTAATCTCAAGCAAATAAACCAATTCCCATCTGCCTGTTCAATGTCAGTAGAGGCACAGGAGCAGACATCTTTTGGGAAGGAATTCCCACTCTGAGAATGCCTTCTACAGTAAAAACTGCATTTGCTGGCACTTTAATTTTGTTAAGAAAAGTTATAATGAAATCTCACCTTCTCTGGTTATAGCTGATGATGAGAGGTTTCCATAGTGATCAAATAAAATTTAATAAGGATGCAGAAATCCTGACACTACTTTACCTGGCCTGGTTTATGACATTTGTAATACCCTTTAGCCTCAACCAAATGATGCTGCAAGTGATTAGTGACAAGTGGTAGATCTCAACACTACTTAATCACGATCAATTCTCCTGGAATAACTCAATTTTTGAAAAATTATCAGCAGAACAGATCAGAATTTCAGAGGCACAAGTGCAAGAATAAAACATTGTGAGGTGTTGTAAATGTATTAAAAGGGAGAGGTCTGATGTCAGGACCTCAGCTAGTGTGAGTGTTGCACTGAAGAGATGGTTGAATAGCATTTGTCAATTTTATAAAAGACTTGAAATTGTTTTTTAATGAAAAATGTTAACAAAACAAAACAGAAGAAGTGAATTGTTACTTACTATGTGGCATATATTTAAGCTGTTTGCTTCCAGCTGAGTTTGACAAAATTACAGAGGAGTTTTTTCACAGCCTGAGGGAAAGGATCCATCAGGCTATGTGCCAGAGTAGCCATAACCTAGAATGACTGTCCTGAAATCAACTGCAGCAAAACAGCACGTTTACTTAGAATCATAGAATGGTTAGTGTTGGAAGGGACCTTAAAAACCACCTAGTTCCCACCCCCCTGCCATGGGCAGGGGCACCTTCTACTAGACCTGGTTGCTCAAAGCCCCATTCAACTTCATAGCCCTGTCCCCAGGGCCAAAAGTGCTAACATTAAGAGTCTCATAATTTTTTAGATATGGAAATGTGTTTTGAAACTGAAACTGTATTTAAAAAGAAGAATGGACCATTTCTCCTGATGACAGCTTAATAGGAAGATGAAGTGGATAGCAGATTCCTCTTTTCTAGTGATAAGTGTAGTTATATTCTTCCAGAAGTTGTTATAAAAGCAGGGTGGGGAGAAAACACTTGGAAGAAAGAACTGTGATTTGTGTCTGTAACACTGTGACCAAGAAACATTTCTAAAACCAAATAGCTCAGTTAAATGCTACTCTTTTTTTAGTAGCACACTATGATAAGCACATTGATTGATTCTTTCAACCCTCCAGTAGTCACATGGGAGCAGAATTTGCACAACCAGAACCATTTCTGCATATGTTACTTGTACAGTCAGAAATGTGCTAGAACTGCTCCATGGCTTGAACTGAACCATCATTTTCTCTCCACCACATGCCAACAGCAGCTGGAAGAGTGTATTACTACTGCAAATGGCAGTGATGTGACTATCCTTTTAACAAGGCTAAGGTTTTTACTTCTGCCAGATGTGTATTTGCCCCGGTGTTTATCCATAAGCAAACTGCAAAGTGAGCTTTATGTTCCAGACTGACACCATTAGAATTTGATAGGGAACTTCAAATTTTTAGTATTTGTTTTGGTTCTTCCGCAAAATAAAACCTCGGGGTTATACACATCACAGAATTGTGTGGCATTTATCTTCTTCAACATACCAGGACTGTTGCACCAGCGCCAAATCCAGTTATGATTTTCCTAACACCAACACTATTCCAAACTCCTCCCAGTCCGCTGTGGATTTTAGTAGCTATATCACTTGGAACCAGTCTTTTGGCTGGGACCAGTGTACCTAGCTTGGGCAGACTGTTACCCTACCCGATTCAATGTGGTGACAGCCACCACACTCAAAGTGCAAATCATTATCTGTTTAATCATGTCTTTGTTTTGAAGGGGTTCACGAGTGTTGGAACACATGCCATACACTGATCCCTCTACCATTTTGGAAGGCCTTTTTACAAGCAACACTTCTTTATATGTAACGGTTTGTAGTACTTGGCACTGCACACAGGAACCTTGATTCTCTTCCCAGTGATGATAGTAACACAGGCATTATATCATCCAAGACCTGATTTCATTTCATTTGACTGAGTGGTACTTCAGTGATCCATCAGGTTGACTGGCAACACAGATATTTGTCTGAAGACAAACCAAGAGTGAAGTCCTGCTTAGAGTCTTCCACAGCATGAATATGAACATTTAAAGTCAGCTACTCACAAATCAGCTAGAGCTCTCTGTGATGCTCTATATTTATTACCCCCCTCATGTTGCTACTCCTCTTGCTCAAAGCTTCTTGCATATTAATAAGTAGCATTCTGGAAGTCCCATATAACATATTTAGCCTCATCATACAGATAAGGATGATTAATATAACATTGCTGCAAAAAAAAAAGAAATGGAAATGAGAAAAATTCTAAGAATGTTTGACTTGCGTCTCCAGAAAGTTCATAGATTCATAGAACGGTAGACATATAGACGTCAAAATATTTCTTGAGACATCACCACAACCACCTTCCTCCATCAGTATAAGGTAATAGCTTATGTTATGCTTGACAGGTATTTCTTGAGAGCCATGTAATGATCGAGTCCACAACTTCTTCTGTGGCTGGCAGATAGAGCTCAGAGGGTTGTGGTTAGTGGTGCAGAGTCTAGTTGGAGGTCAGTAACAAGTGGTGTCCCTCGGGGGTCAGTATTTTGTCCAGTCCTGTTCAATATACTCATCAATGACCTGGATGAAAGGATAGGGTGTACCATCAGCAAGTTTGCTGATGACACAAAACTGGGAGGAGTGGCTGATAGGCCAGAAGGCTGTACGGCCATACAGCATGACCTGGACAGGCTGGAGAGTTGGGCAGAGAGGAACCTAATGAAATTCAACAAAGGCAAGTGTAGGGTACTGCACCTGGGGAGGAATAACCCCATGCATCAGTACAGGTTGGGGGCTGACCTCCTGGAGAGCAGCTCTGTGGAAGTCCTGGTGGACAACAAGATGACCATGAGCCAGCAATGTGCCCTGGTGGCCAAGAAGGCCAATGGCATCCTGGGGTGCATCAAGAAGAGTGTGGCCAGCAGGTTGAGGGAGGTCATCTTTCCCCTCTACTCTGCACTGGTGAGGCCGCATCTGGAGTGTTGAGTCCAGTTCTGGGCTCCCCAGTTCAAGAAGGACAGGGAACTGCTGGAGAGGGTCCAGCAAAGGGCTACTAAGATGATTAGGGGATTAGAACATCTCTCTTATCAGGAAAGACTGAGGAACTTGGGTCTTTTTAGTCTAGAGAAAAGAAGACTGAGGGGGGATCTTATCAATACTTATAAATACTTAAAGGGAGGATGCCAGGGGGATGGGAACAGTCTTTTTTCAGTGGTGCCCAGTGATAGGACAAGAGGTAATGAGCACAAACTTGAATATAGGAAGTTCCGTCTTAACATGAGGAGGACCTTCTTTACTTTGAGGGTGGCAGAGCACTGGAACAGGCTCCCCAGAGAGGTGGTGGAGTCTCCAACTCTGGACACATTCAAAACCCGCCTGGATGCCATCCTGTGCAACTTGCTGTAGGTGATCCAGCTCTGGCAGGGGGGTCGGACTAAGTTATCTCCAGAGGTCCCTTCCAACCCTGACCATTCTGTGATTCTTAAGCAACCTCACTTACTGCTCCATTATTCTTACTGCTCCATTACTCTTACTGCTAATAAGTAATTCTTACTGCTAATAAGTAATTCTTACTGTTCATACTCCTAATATCTAATCTGATTCAATTTAAAACCATTACTTCTTGCCATCTCCCTCTAGATCATAGAAAACAGATTATTCCCTGTGTCTTTACAACAGTGTTGCGTAATTGAAAAGTGCTCTCATGTTCCCCCTTGGGCTTTTCTTCTTTGGCTGCACACCATAGAATTACATTTTCTAGGCTTCTGTTGATTCTGATTTCCTCAGGACTCTTTCCATTTGGCTCCTTTTTTTTTTTTTTTCTTTTTGGAGTGCAGTCTCCAGCACTAAGAGCAACAAAAGAATTATTTCTGATGCCTTGCAAGTTGTACTCTTGTTCATACACAAGAGAATTATGCCAGCCCTCTTCAGCGTATGTTGCTGATGCCTATTTGGCCAACATCAAAATCACCGTGGAAGAGCTACTACCTGGCCAGCTGTTCCCCAACTTGAATATGGGTATCCAGCACCAATGTAATACCCTTGGCTGGATAAGATCGTGTCACTTTTCAGATAATTTCTCCAAAATTTCTGTCTAGTTAGCATATTAGTGAGAAATGCTTATATTAGTAAATCAGACTACTATGTTGTATTCTGGAACAGACCACTCACCATAGTGGGGATTTGAGAGGGATCTAGCTTTATGGATGAGTTATGGGATTCTTCTTCAGAGACACAAAAATGCCACCTTTACCAGGAAGATCCCATACGACAAGTGCCAACAAAAAGGGATTTCATGAAACTCCTTTCTAGAATTCCTCCTCTTGGAGAGGAATAGAGGTACAGATCTCCCTGCTTGCTTTTTAAAGCATAATACTAATACAGGACGAATTTGGCTTATACTCTTGGAATATGCAGACCACTGAGCAGGACTGAGATTTCATGACAGTAACACCTTCTTCCAGAATGTGAATATATATTCCATAGTTTGCTGAAGCACTGCAAAGTGGTTTTGCACTTATCTTTAAAATCATCACTCTTTCGATCTGAATCTGCCAGACCCACTGTTCCCACCAAGAGTGACAGATGGGTTTTGTGTTAAAGTTGACATCATGGGTCTTGCAGTACTCTTTCTTGACTTCTTATTAGGATAAAATTGTCCTCCCTACATGCACAAGTAGCTTAAAAAATCATGTTTGCTACACTCATTTTTACTAGTGTTTACTAGTGTTGCCAGCAGGTCGAGGGAGGTGATCCTTCCCCTCTATTCAGCACTGTTGAGGTCACATCTGGAGTACGTTGTCCAATACAAGAGAGATATGGACATATTGGAGAGAGTCCAGTGGAGGACCACGAAAATGATTAAGGGACTGGAGCATCACCTGTATGAGGAAAGGCTGAGAGAGTTGGGACTGTTTAGCCTAGAGATGCAAAGGCTTGGGGAGATTGGGAGGATCTGATCACTGTATATAAATACCTGAAAGGAGGGCATGAAGAGGACGGAATCAGGCTCTTTTCAGTGTGCCCAGTGACAGGACCAGAGGCAAATGGGCACAAACTGAAACACAGGAGGCTCCATCTGAACATCAGGAAACACTTTTTTACTCTGAGGGTGACCAAGCACTGGCACAGGTTGCCCAGAGAGTGTGTGGAGTCTTCATCTTTGGAGATATTAAAAAAACATCTGGACATGGTCCCGGGCAACCTGCTTTTGGTGGCCTTACTTGAGCAAGGGGGGTGGACCAGGTAACCTCCAGATGTCCATTTAATCATTCTGTGATTCTGAGATTACAGGATAGAAACAACTGGATGGATCCTGAGAAAAATCAGGGATCAGCATCAAATAATGCAATTTCCAGAGCGATAGACCTTTGCAATGGGCAGTGAGGACTTAGCAGTTGAGATAAAATGAGCCCCTGTTCCAGCAGGCAAGCTTTACTGGATATATGCAGAACTATCCTCTATAACAAGATTTCGGCAACATGTTGGCCAGGCTTTCTCTGTCTCAGGAATGTCGTTATGTTGTATTATAACTTTCCATGAATATTCAGTTACTTTACATTCAACATCTTCACACGATCACATTTTCTTTGTTCTGGTTACCTTTGATAGTCCTTCCAGCTTTCTTTTTGGAATTGATAAAACAGTTCTTTTAGCTTTTGCTTCCACTTGCCTTAGCTATTACATTTCTCTTTGTGCCTTTCCAAAAACACTTTCCTGAGCTCACTTTATCTCCTCCTGCTTGCTTAAGGAATCTTAAATCATATAATGGCAGCTACTCTTCTGGTTGTTAACAAAGGTCTAGGAGGAGTTCAGTCATTTATGACTTTATGCTGTAGCTGCTACTCATGCCAGCTGCAAGCTGCTTGGACAATAGCGTACCCAGAGAAGAAAAGATGTTCAGAAAGTCTGGATTCCAAGAGTAGGAATTTAGCAATTGTGAATTTTCTGTGCTCAGGGTCAGAAGCATATAGGTCCACTTCAAACAAGTTCAATAAAGGAGGGTATAGAAAGTGTGCAGCAGTGAAGGGAATAAGTAGCAAAATTTGCAAGGTTAGATGGAAATGCCAGTTGGTCAGAGAGGGCTGTAGGACATCTATCATCTTTAGAAAACCCAGGTTAACCTTTGCATGACAGCTTTTTATCATTGATATCATCACTGCAGGGGCTTTTTACAGCTCTTAAATAATGCTGTATCTCTGCATAATGCTAAAATGAACAATAGATTAAAATACAGAAATTCATACTTCTTTCAGTATCTAGAGTCTGTCAGGTATCAATTAAATGGTGTATGTATTTTGATATTAATTTTTTAGAGTGTACCTTGAGAAGGAGATATATTTTTCTTATTATTTTCTTATATTATTATACAAAAAAGCCTGCTTTGTTCCAAGATATTAGTTACTAAATACTCTTTCCCCACGTCCACAAGTAGAGTAAGATGCAGTAAGACTTTTTCACCATTCCTATCCCCACATCTGTTCAAGATGTACCATTGGGAGATCAGATATTTCGCTGTCCGTCTCCATAATCCCATATGCCTTAAGTCAGTGATTAAGGCTGTAAGTGTAATATAGCAAAAAAAAAAAAAAACCCACACTTTAATTTTCTAAACAAAAAGACAGTGCTTTATGGGTACCTGATCATCCAGCGTCAGTGTAGTACTCTCTGTTCAGAGAGTCTGATCATTGATCATTGATCAGACAATTTTTCCAAATTTCTGTCTAGAGAGCATATTGGGGAGGAAACGAGGGACCTATTCATCTTTGATCTGAGGAGGTGAGTCTGCTACACTGATTTAATGCTCAGTGTCTTATTTGTTCTGCTAATTCTTTCACTAAACATTTTTAAATATTTGGGGACTGTGTTCACCCTGGCTGTTCCAGTTTGAGGTAAAACAGAACCAAGTTTCTGTTCAGTAATTTTACTTTTCAGTTAAGCCTCTTCTAACTAACTGCACTCACTGAAATTAACAGCATATTGTCCAGACACTGTTGGATTCTAGCAGAGATAAGACCTGATGTTTATAATTTATACCAAGGAATGGTATGCAGAGAGGCTCTTGCTTATGCTTATTGCTATAACAGCCAAGGGCAGCTCACTGTTATTTGCCCCATTGGAGGGTTGGAAGCAGAAAAGCGTAGAGGGGTCCCACCTGCGGGGAGGAGCGGACAGGACAGGTGACCCAAAACTGACCAACAGGGTATTCCATCCCATCTGCATCATGCTCAGTATAAAATCTGAGTGGTCAAAGCGTGAGTCCTCTTTCTTCAATGGCCAGCATCTGAGGAGGACTCTGTCTGTTCATCTGCCTTTGGTCCCGATCCATGCATTCCTGAATCCAGATCCTGAATCCAGTTCCCATCCATTGCTAAGTCCAGTCTGGGACTTCCCAAGCAGAATAGAGCCTACAGCTATGCTTATGCAACAGAAGTTACCAAGGACTATCATTCTGTAAACCATCCCGCTCTCTGTCCACCCAAAAAACCCCAATGAACAAGTAAAATCTGAGGGAAAATAATTTCTTCACCTTGCTTCAAAGTTACTACAGGCTGAAACAATAGAATTTACTGAGACCCAGGATGAAGAAAGGAAGGATTTCAATCCAAAGCTCCTGTATCCTGTATAACCTATGCAAAACCAGATAAAATTATGGCTTCAGAATTCGTTTATTTTTTAATCTCACAAGTATGTTTAGAATATTTTTTAAAAATTAAAAACTCTTCCCAAAGTGAAAAAAAAAGAATCGCCTGATCTCATTTCCTATTGTTTAAAATGTTCATCTTAGAAGCGTATAAGTCTTCCAAAAGAGGTTACGTTGCAGAGTCATTTAATACCCTGTTGTCTTAAGAATACATTCTAGCTGCTCTGTATTACAATAAAAATATAGTTTAACAAAAAAAGAAAAAATTTAATTTGGAAAAAAAAATAATAAGAAAAATATCCTAAATTAAATCCCAAATGTCAAAATTGAAAGCCCAATTATATTTTTTTATGTCTAGACAGTTTTAATAGATCATGTTTGAGAATGACTCAAATAAAAATAAGCGTCATACTGATCTCCTGGTGATAAAAGAACAAAATAGCAATAAAACGTTCTATTTTTCCTCAAGTAGTTTATCTTCTGTAAGAACTAGTTCTAAAGCAATGAGTAGAGAGAATGGTGGGAATCTTCTTTTTCGGGGCCCAATTTACCTCCTTTATCAGGATTAGTGCAAAAAACAGTGCTAAATGTCTAAAACTCTCTGAAAGATTAAAAGCAACATCAGGGGGCAGGTGGAAGCATAGTGGAACAATTAGTTTTTAAGATAGAAGTGGGTTTAAGTCAACTCCATAAAGGCAACAAAGGTTTTGCCAAAGACTTTAACAGAAAGACACTTTTATCTGAACTGTCTCTGCCCTTCTTCAAAGAATATGAGGACAGAAATTGCTAAAATGTTTTCTCTGCATGCGTTTTTCTGGCTTTGTGTGGAAGAATGCAAAGTTTAGGGAAAATTAATACTATACGTATTTTAATATACATCATTTTTCTTCATGTATTTATGAGGATATTATGATTTCAAATGCAGAATTATTTTCCACTCACTCTAAAACTGCCTGCGAGCAGTAAAACTCATTCCTGTGCAAAGGATAGAACTACACTAAATTTAAAAGTAAGTGTTCTAACAGTGACTTAAGGACCTGTAGGACTTCAGCTAGCTTCTGAACATGGAGAGGTTTTGCCTCTTTAAAATACACAGTTTTTAACATAATGTTTTATCCATGCCACAGGCACAATAAAAAAGCCAAACATCAGTATCTAAGGAATAATCCAAATTGCTTTTCTTTCTTTTTCTCCTAATCTAAATAATTAAAAAATAATGCGTTAACAACATTAACAAAAAAAAAAAAGTAAACATTCAAAATTGTATAGTTCCTTTCTTTGAAATATCCAAGTCCATACTCCACTTTTATATACAGAAAGACTCTTGATCTAGTTTTCAGAACTGTTCCACTTAATTTGGTGTCTCTGTTTTTTGGACTTATGCTTCGGTTTTAAACTTTAGCTGTCCACAGCTAATTCATTTAACGGTCTGAAATTAGGCAAAGTTGCCTGAATTTGTTGAAAACATTGGCCAGAGTAAATTGCAGAAAGCAATATAGACAATCTTAGGAAAAGTACAGCCTCTGCTCAGGAAAGGAATATCTGAAAGCTGAAATTTCTGTCCAACAGGAACAGCATATCTAAAAAGTTTCTCTGAGATATCGCTTATCCCGTCATTAAGTTCATGCAAGATCTTTTTTAGTTTTGTTGAATCAGCATTTTCCAAGAGTAAAACATTATGTCTGAAGATTCTTACCCGTATGAGATCAGAAGTTGAACTCATAATCCATGCAATAACTGCCAGACCCTGTGAGATAGTCTTTTATAATATGACTGATATATATTAACCAAATATCATAGATAACATATGAGAATCACATGCAGGACAAATAGTGGAAGTTAGCAAGATGATATCTGTTTTCTTTTCTGATAGGCAAATCAAACCATTAAAGAAAAAAAATCAAGCTCTAAATGTAAAAAGAGATCAAAATTGTGCTTATGCAGGATTGTGACTGGACTGGAGAAAGCATAATCCATAAATAAATACAAAAATAACAACCTGGGGGCTTTTCTCCTCCCACTGAAGCTGCCAACACTACTTTCATGAAAGCTGTGTGAAGTCTGTGTGTCAAACCTCTGCAGGCAAACGAGAGATTCTGCTTATGATGACTGAGGCTTTATTTACCCTGATTTGGGGGTATTTTCTTTGGCAGCTAAAACTGCTCAAACACTTCAAGTGCCACCTGACGAGTCAGACTAACTAAAGAAGATACTCCAAGGTGGTATCCACTACTCTTCTGCCAGAGGTTTTTACCTCAGCCCCCTCAGAATCGGCAAAAAGAGACCTGCGTTCACTCCTCTATTGCCACACTTCTCAGCGTTCATTAAACTCACATCACTGTCCGGCTGCGAATCATACAGCATTAGACATTTCTACATATCTGCTTCTATTCACTCTGCAACGGGAGGTAAACTGGAGGGTCAGAATCTCTTAAATCACTCTGCCACAAATTGTGATCGTTTGTCTGGAAGCCCCCTTATTCACCCAGTAAAAATAGTACATAATACAGAGACATGACAGCATCCTTTCAATTTTCAAACACAATTAAACTGTGATCTAGGTTAAGTAAATGTCAAATCAAGGTTAAAGTAGAGAGAAAAAAAAAGTCTTCCTGAAGGAATTTCAGGATCTGCTACAACTTCACCTCCAATGTGCTTAAAAATTGGTGGCATACCTTTGGACAAATCTGTATTGCAATAAAGCATAAATCTAGTAACAATGCATCCTGCGTTCTCTAAAA
This sequence comes from Anarhynchus alexandrinus, assembly GCA_008711295.1. Lineage (NCBI taxonomy): Eukaryota > Metazoa > Chordata > Aves > Charadriiformes > Charadriidae > Anarhynchus > Anarhynchus alexandrinus. The sequence continues at coordinate 1,137,262 of VUYV01000172.1, forward strand.
CAGACATCTCTATACGAACAATTCTTTTGAACATTTGCATTGAAGACATCTTCAGCTTCAAAGAGCAAACCACTGACCTGGCTCGGTGCAGAAAATTTGAAGGATTTATTATACAAGCCTGCATAGCAGCCTTAACTAAGTAGATTTGAAAACTCTTTTTTCTGGAAGCCAAAACAATTAAATCTCATATGATTAAAATCTCTATGACTGAAAATTACAGGTGTGGAACATACCTTGTATTCTGTGTTATACAGCTGAGAAAAAGCTTGCCAATTTTATGGCAGTGATTCTTTCCTACAGTTCTGCATGCTGCTGAGTAAAATCAAAGTAGTAAGGATTTTCTCCGGCTGCAGGAAACAAGTGTAAGATTTTAGAGCTATCTGTGTCCCCTAGACACCTACTCCTTTAGGTCTTGCCTTGGTTTCGTCTTATGCCTGCAAATTAGTTCTGTTGTTATTTTTATAATACAGAAGTTCTTAAAACATTTCTGTTATGACACCTTGCAGTATAAAATTATTTTCTTCTAAACATCTATGGGAAATTATTGTCATTTTTTAGACAAAAAAAAAAATCTCTATTATTATCACTTTCTGCAGGAAGAAGAGAGGAAGATTTTTAAATGAAAACATCTCAATTTTAATTTTTCAAAAGAACAAACAGAAATACCCAGCTGGTTTCGTATACAGAAAACAAAAAAGGGCCAGGGAAGAACTGGCAAAGGTTGACTGAAAAGCTAGCAGTGTTTCCCTTGAAACAAAAAAAAAAAAAAGGTTTTGACCATCTATTTTCGTAGCATTCTCAGTGGCATCTGAAATGCAGACATCTGCTGCAAACATCCCTCTTTAATTATGTCTTCAGTTATTTTTAACTAGACAAACTTACCTCAGACATTCAGATCCATGCTAAAGGCTTTCCATCTTAGATCTTCGCTCACACCCACACTTCAAGGGCACTGGAACACCTTCACCGTTTTTAATGCACTTACAGTCGTAATGTTGTTGCAACGTAGGGAAGTCCTCCCATGTCATTCGATAATTGGTTTGCAGTCAAGATTTTAAAGCAAAAAGCAAATGCTTAGAGAAAAAGGTAAAGGAACACAGCATAAGCAAAACGATGCAAAGCTGAATATGCTCATTTTACAATACTCTAAAGATAGTTATGAGATAGGACAATCCCTCTGGTTTTCAAACTGTTGTTGTTAGTAGCTGAGATGCACTTTATATATCTGTATTTATATAGCTCAAAAAAACATCAGAGCCCAATACATACAGTTCCTCTTCCGCTACCTTCACAAAAATATCTGAAGAGGGGAAAAGTAAATCCCACGTAATTTGTGTCATCCCCTTAAAATTGTGGGTTACCCATGGGTCCCTTTTGCTATGCTTGCCATTTTTATTAGGTGACGATGATGATGATGATGATGATGATGATGACGGTGATGATGATGATGGTGATGACAAACTATTTTAATCCATACATCAGTGTCCCTGTAAATTTATGGAAGGCATAAAATTACACTTCCTAGAATTAATAGCTTAAGGTTTTTGACATGTGATGCGTTCCTCATGTAGCGTGCCCTCACCTATCTTCAGTTCCCCCGGCAGCCTCCTTCAAGTCTGTACAGAACTTGTGGATCATCGCTGCTTTTCATATCTGCATAACTGAGTTGTATCAGAGACTGGTGGCTCTCCCCTCTGGGATCAGTGGATAGAGGGCTAGATCAAATTAAAGACATTTTAAGCTTAACATTAAGAACAAACAGGAATAACTGTATTGCAAAGGCAATGGCAAATCTGGACAGACTTGTCTTCTACAAAGTTAAAGATGAATCTGCAGTAATTGAAATCTCTGCTTTTCAGCGCTCTCAGCAGCAGTTTTTCCCCCCTATAGTCAATGTCCCTTATCTCCTCTAATGATCTCCAGAACTTTGTTCCACTTTCCATGGCCTGTTCAGCTCATATCCCCCCCTTTTTCACTCCCAGGAACCCTGCCGACCATATACGCTTCCTGAGGTCCGCAACTTAATTCCTTTATCAATTTTCTGTATTTCATAACTTATAACTTTTGATTATTCCCACATTTGTTTTCTGCCTATTATCTGGGTAAGATAAATACACACACACATATCTCTATATATGTGTGTGTGTATTTGTGGCTATAAATCACTGTGCAATGACTTAGAGCAAATGTGTTCTTAAAAGATTGGAAGTGCGTGCTATCTAGGGAGGGAGGATCAGCTGATGACTCAGAAATTGCAAGGAGCTATCCTAACATGAATGACTGAGAAATTTCTGTACAATTCATTTAAGATTATCTAGTAAATATTATAAGCATTTTTTGTATTTAACATTGAATGCACATTGATTTGCATAAACAAAGCCAGCCAGCTGCTTAATTTTGTATGCAATCTGCATAGCTTTTAATACATATGTAAAAGCAAGAATGTTGTATTACAAGTTTTCTGTTGAAAATTGGAGAATGTTCCCTACTGTGTTCTGTAACTAGAGGATACGAGAAGTTTAAACGAATTTGTATGCCACAAGTATGTATCCACACCAGTAGTTTTTGATCAGGAAACTCGAATAAATGAAACTCACTTCAAAAAGATCATTTCATTTTCATCCTTTTTCACAAGATCCAATGACTTGCAAAAGAAGCTGAACTTTTAAAGACTTAGAAAAATAGATAAGTTTGGTATAAAAACATGAAGTACAAGAATCCAAAGTCCAGTTTGAATAATGATGAATAGTAGCCTGTGTGAATTTCAGAAGACACAGCTGGTAATTATTTCAGACTTTATGGAAGCAATTTTTCATGTACAGACAAGCTTTTGGCAAGGCTCAGTTCTCAATAAAGTGAGTTGGACTGCAGATGCAAGAGGAAAATCACAAGTTAGATGAACATTTTGCAAAGCATGAGCAAGGTGGCACAAAAATAGGTATGGAAGGTCAATAATGATCTCCCAATGAGTTATCAGTGGTGGAGCATGATGACAGGTAAGAATTTAATAGCGGTAAGTAGCTGTCCCTGGCTTGCAAACAAGGTTATAGGTACTGAGCCCTCCTGTTTAGCAAAACACTTAAGAACTTATTCAAAAATCAATAAAATACTTGCTCTGAATTTTAATGGGCTCTGGGTCAGACTCTTCACTAGCTGTTCACTTAAAAAACACAAGTAATCCCACTGATATTAGCTAGACAACTCTCATTATGCCCTTAATGCTGTTGCTTAAACAGTCTCAGGCTCATCATGTGCCTATCGACTGCTGAAACCTTACAAAACATCTTGCTCCATGAAATGCCAATAATTGTACTTCATCATAAATCTGTCATTTTAACTAAATTATTACCATTGAAAGCCTATTTTTATAAAGGAGATACCTGAAACTTCTGTAAAAATCAGCTAAATGGATTGTATCTGATATATTTAAATGAGGTATTTAAATGTGATCTATTTAAATGGAGATAAATGCTCTGTGTCATTTTGGCACCAAGGAAGAGAACAAATTAGTTTTGTCTTCCATGCGCTTCTAAGTGGGGGATAGCGGATAGCTGGCAAGCTTAATCCATTTTGTTGTGCATTTCCCTCCAACTGCCTAAACTACCAACCCACTTTTGAAACACCTCCTGAACCGCTGGAGTTCACAGCCTGGCATGGTAAGTCAAACGGGTCAGAGACTGTGTTACTATCAGATGTCCATGCCGAGGCAGTAGAGTATAGCTGAAGGTGGTAATTTTGCCCACCAGCTTGATGTGAATCATCCTGTCAACAACTTCACATAATCACTTTTTTACCATTATGTGAACAGCAGCGAAGGTATCTATTTTCTTCTGCAGACAGCTACATGAGGAATAAGAACAATCATATCCACCGTTAGACTAGTAATAACTTTTGTAAACATGCATAGATGCCCTGCTCTTACTAAGGGTGTTAATTTATTATTTTGTCATAAGTCTTGCGGACCAGAAAGTGCAAAGGAAAACAAGTTGTGCTGTGCTTCTCCATGTGTTGAGAGAAAGAGGTGTACCTGGCTCAACCTTCATCAGCTTGCTCTTCTGGAGCATTAGGAGCTCTCAGAACCACAATGAAACAAAATGTCAAAACACCGAAATCCTTTATGAGAACCTTTCTTCATATAGCTCTGATTACATTACATCGGTGTTAGAGAAACATCAAGAGTGCTCAGGCAAGACTGGAAGAGATTGCTGTCTCCTTACAGATAATGGGGGGTATGTGCATATGTCTGTGTGTGTGTGTGAGAGAGAGAGAGAGACACAAAGTGGCACACTGATCTTCCCAAGCAATATATATGTACATATATAGAGAGATATAGGGGTGTGTATGTGCATCAAATCAATAGCAGAATTTGGAAGAAGACAGTTAGGCTCCCAAGGCTTCCAAGGCAGAGTTCCCTTGCCACTTTTATTCTTGTTTAATTTACACCTTTTTTTCTTTAATGTGATATGAGTGACTGGAGATTTACAGAACTGTATAAAGAGCCTGTCATTACTTCATGGTCCCACAGTACAGGTCTAAGGTCCAAGACCAAAATAAAAGCTGTTTGCTCTTGTTCTCTGGCAAGACCATACTGGTGAATTGTGGGTCTCTAACAGTTACACCAAGTTGACCAGTCAAGTGGCAAGGTGCAGGCTGTCTGTGCCATTATCAAAGTTGTTTCCTCAAGGGTTTTGAGAACAAAAAAATGTACCTCACACCATAACTGGCTTTCAGAAAATGGGATTGCTAGTGGTAGGTCTACTTATTCCTAAGGCCACCATATTTATTGTGCATGCTGAGAAAAAAATGCACCGTGACTGCTCAGCGGACCCAGTGGTTTCCAAAAACAATAGATCAGTGCAGAAGTATGACACAACAATTCTGTACATATACAGCACATGCTGCGTTTCCCGGTCATAATGGATTAATTATACACACACAGCAAAGAAGTATTGGTAATTACGCATCGCAGGCAGTCTGCATGCATATGGTAAATCTGATGCTTGAAAATCTACCATGCCTTTGCAAAATGTCTTCTACATATGTATAGTAGTAGTATGATGGGAGAGGGATAATGGGAAGCAAGGAAGCCAAAGAATACGATTGAGTAAATGCCACTATAGGAACAATTAACCTAGCTTGTCACTAGCTCCCCAAAATTATATCCAAAAAGTGAAGATCTCTGTCTGAATTAATTGTGTTCAATAGTCTTCATGTGGTCTGCTGTTCGGAGGCTGCCTTTAGATATCACTTACAGTGGACAAGCATGGGCTGTTTGGTACAGTGATGGGCAGATTTAGGACATTACAATTCCTATGCTTACACAGAGATGCTCTTCCCTTACATTCACATTGGTAGAGACGGGAAGAAGCAATCTTCTTTATTTTGGGGAACTCCCCTTTCTTCCCATGGTTTCTGAAACGGAACCTAAACAACATGGGACAACTCAGAAATTTCACATATTTGTAGTGACAACGGAAAGCCAGCCTGGAAAAGCTGAAGGCGAGACCTCCCTCCACATCACTGGATACAAACAAACACCGTCCCCCTCCTAACACATCTCCAAATCAAGGGACTTACTGTGCATTTCTGAAGTATTCTCATATGAAATTAACCTGGACATTTGGGATGCTTTAGCCAACATGCCTAACTAGAGACTACTTCCCCCTTCAGTACAGGGTCTCAGGGTCAAGGGGAAAAGGAATGGCATATGTGTTTACATTCACAGAGGCTCAAATATCTTACTGATTTGACATGCATATGGATTGCACATTACCACCAGATTTGTTTCACAGATACAGGTTTTTCAAACTCTTGGGATTGAAAGATTGTTAATCTTTCCGGAGGATTAAATACTTGCTTAATTTCAGAGACTGTTTTGGCAAGGTGTCTCTCAAATAAAGTATTAATTTAAACGTAAATCACAGTGGGTTTGAGTTTGGGGATACAGGATGCCATATAATTGACTGATATAGGTGGCTTGTTGTTTTCTCATACATCAGTAAACTGGTTTGTAGAACTGGGAGTGAGGAACTGGAAAGGTAGAACTGGAAGCATTTGGGGAAGACAAACACTGAGTGTTATTTACTTAGTAATTACATTGTGAAGTAAGGGCAAAATTATACCATCAGACCATACAACTGCTGGTGACAAAGACTGTTTTTTATGGGGTCAGACAAAGTGCAATTATTAAAATTCAACACAAACAAAAAAATTGAATCCTGAAACCCTGAAATCCCACAAGCAACCTCACCAGCAGAGGTGAACTTCTACTGTCTCTTTACATCTACATATCCCAGAGCTACAAAAGGTCAAACAGAAAGGAAACATTTGTACTCACAATTGCTTGAGCTGACTTTCCTCAAGAAACACAAACAGTTCCTGGTGGTGGATGCCTATGCTGGAATTACGTATGTTCTTTAGGTTCATATGTTCATCTCTATAGGATGCTGCCAAAACGTCCTAATCACTAGTCCTGCACAGGGTTCAGTAGTTGTCACCAAAGCTGTAAAGGATCAGCTGGCTGCCTAAGGACAAACTGAATATAGAGCCAGGATGAACAGATGTCCTCTAGTATCTGCCCCTCACCAAGCCCTTTTTCAGTTCTCCCATCAGTTACAACTAATGTTCTCATTTTCTTTCCTACCTGCAATGACTCCTTAAATTGGGTGTTCCCTCTTTAAGAATGTTAGCTATACCTGTCTTTTCTCCTCTAGATAACTTTGCCTCCAGATCTTTAAACATTTGCAATAACATTCACTATTACATTTTAGTCTCACAAGACATGAATTCCTCACGTATTCCCCATGGCCACCCAGCAGAAGGAGGGCATGATTTGCAATGTTTATCATTTTACTATATTATTTGCAAGCTGATTTTCTGCAGGTTTTAGATACATGATATCAGCTGACTGCATGTTATAAGAATATGACATATTTTTTACTTATAGCTCATTTAATATCCCGAAGGAGATCTTATTGCGGCCTTCCAGTACCTAAAGGGGGCCTACAGGAGAGCTGGGGAAGGACTTTTGACTAGGGCATGTAGTGATAGGACGAGGGGGAATGGCTTCAAACTGGATGAGGGCAGGTTTAGATTGAACATTAGGAATCAGTTTTTCACTTTGAGGATGGTAAGGCACTGGAACAGGTTGCCCCGAGAGGTTGTTGAGGCCCCATCCCTGGAGGTGTTCAAGGCCAGGCTGGACGTGGCCTTGGGCAACCTGGTCTAGTGGGAGGTGTCCCTGTCTATGGCAGGGGGGTTGGAACTCGATGATCTTCAAGGTCCTTTCCAACCTAAACCATTCTATGATTCTATGATTCTAAGTGTCAGGTGATGGAAAAACTTCCCCTGAGGCATTAGAAATATCTGATGGAATTTTCTTTTGAGTTCACTGTGGCTGGAAGCACAGTCGTTGCAGTCATATTTTGACACACAATACTCTTTTCCCTCCACCACTCTGTAAAAAAGCTCCCATTAGAAAACCAAACTTTTTCCTCATGCAATCTCAGAGCCTTGTACCTTACTGGCAACCAACCACCTTACAGACCTCTGCCTAGCAGGGCACGCTCATCAGCAGCATCCTCAGTGTTACAGCAAGGCTATGTGAGCTCTTCAGCACACTCCCCAAACTATCTGCCAAGAAAGCTGACTTTAGATGGCTTAGTGTGACAGCAACTCTTTCTGCTGCTATTGCCAAACTTGTGACTTGATCATCAAAAACCTTTACGCACCTCCCATCCCCCCACTTCGGCACATCAGAAACATCTTCAGATTGGTAAAAAGATAAGGGTTTAAATACTGTGTGATAAAGGGCAATATCTGCTTCCAAGAAGTGATGGCATTAGGACAGAGGAGCTGGAAATTGCAGTCATTATACCAGAGCATAAGATATCAGACTGTGCTTATTCTAAAAGACATCAAAAGAAATAGCAATGACAGAATGTTCTGGTCAAAGGTATGAGCCCCAAAATTACATATATGTACACAGAAAAAAAAAAAATATTTGAACATTTCAGAAGAAGGTCTCCTCACCACTTTTCTTGGTAGATTGTTCAAATAGTGACCAACTTTGCTATGACATCCTCCACAGTTCTTAATGAGGACAACATTAGAAAGTACTTTATCATCTTCTCATTATATGAGTACATCACCCTCTTCTCTCTAAATACAAACCAAGAACAGTGATTGAACACTTCTGCCCTTTGAGCCTTTTCATCTAGAATTTCCTTTATTCCCTTAGGGTTTTCTTCATACTTCAAACTTTTCTTTCTTTTTGGTCCTATAGGCCATATGGGTATTTTTCCTGAAATCCTTAGTTTCCTATAGTCAAAGCCAGAACTGTATACTGTGAAAAGCATTTGTATAGTTGCTCTATTTCTTACATTATGTCTTTAAGCACGTACTGTTGATCAGCAGAGCACTGGGCTATGTGAGCCTTCATCTGAATCAGAACAGCCATTTTTATTTTCTGTTACATTCTTAACAATGTTGTGCATATCAAACCTACTAAATTACAATGACTTCTGTTTATTTCCCCTACTTCTGTTTGTGCTACATGAATTTATACTCAAATTGCTATCTTCAACTTATTTTATGAATGGTCTTATTGCCATAGCTGCCCTCTTTCCTATGGAATGGTGGCTTCCACAGTAGTTTCAAGATAATACCGAAAGTCTTCATTGCTTTCTACAAATATTCTCCATTGCACAAGGTTCAAAGTTTTCAGTGGTATCAATCTGTAAATTTTCATATGCAAGAGAAGATATGTTAAAATCAGCTGTGAGTGGGAGGGACTATGTAAATCTGCTGATTCTTCTCAGATCCTTTTAGGCCTCCCAGATGTCACTCAGAGGCGGGGAGGCTCATTACTGCCCAGAGTGCTACATTTATACCAAAGGCACAAACCTTTCTTCCTCTAAAATCCACCCACTTGAAAGGAAATTGTTCTAGTTTTATATTCTAATTGCTCCTTGACTAAACGTTTTCAGAGCTCTTACAATAGCTCTCAATAAATTTAGCCTGTTTAGTTCTGAGGCAGGAACTCACAAACATACCATTTGCAACACATCTGCAGACCCTTTTTCTCCAAATTCCATTGTTAAAAGCAGAGCTGACAGTGGTCAGCTTTGTGATGCTTTGTGAACGGCCTGAATATGCAATTTGCACATGACAATTCTCAGTCAGAGTGACCTAGGTGCGTTTTGCATTCCCGTTTTTATATCTGTCCCATTTTACTTTGGCTTTCAAGTGAGATATTGGAGTACTACTAGGTAAGAAGAGCAAGCTGGTTTGGGTGCACATACAGGTTTGTTGGCTGATTGCTTTTATTTCACCTCTTTTCCCTTCAGTTTCTGTGTGAACCAACATTTGTGGTCTAAATACATGTCACCATTGTAGGAGATGCCTTTTTCAGCCAGTAGAGACATAAAAGATAAAGACAGAAGCATCAGTCTTTTTCCATTCTAAAAGTCTTTCCACAATTGTTTCATCTTCCCAGTCTGGAGCTCAAACACTTGTCAAGGAAGCGAGACCCAGAATCAGTTCTTCCCACAGCCTATGGGGACACAAGATATCTGCTAAGAAGGTATCCTAACTATGCTGTCTGGGTTAGAGTTTCTCCATTCTTCTTACTGAAGCTGTGTCATCACACAGAAAAAAAATCATGATTCATTGGGCCAGAGTGGTCTGGCCCTTGTATGAATATAGGGCACTATTTCTTCTTCCAGATGCCCTTTAAAAGGAAGCGGCTGCAATCCTATTTTGCAGGGGGGCTTGTCTTAGTGGCAGGTGTGCAGTTTGTTCTGCAAACAAGCCCAACAGAGGACCACAGTGAAGATGACTCTGGTTTTAATTCCTAATTTGATTAATAATTTCTGGATTATGATGAGCCATGGGCTTGAAGAAGGCACTGGGATGTTTGGACTGGGGCAGTTCTGGATACGCACAGAGGTGCAACTGTAGTTTCAGTAATAAATTGAAGGCTTTGTAGGTTTCAGTGCTCTAAGGATAGGCAGCAGCTGAAAAGGAGATGTGGATTTTTTTATGTTTCCCCAGTTCCAGACTTTGGCACATACAGTTCACCCAAATCTCACTTGAGGGACTGGAAGACAGCATTTGAACTGCCTTATTTGGAGAGTAGGCTGAATTTAGGTGCCTAAATCCAGGACAGCAGTTCAGCAAGTCTCATGTCTCGTATACCAGTGAAAGCTAATGGGACAAGGCTCAAGGTTACAGAATACATGACTGCATGCAGCAATCATAGCTGATAGCACTTCAGGGAATTGTGAGACAGCACTAAGTGTGACTCACAGCAGTGGGCCACTAGGCAGGCTGAAAGATGTGAGAGGAAAGCCATTTTGGATACACAGTCTTGTCACTTTGAATTTTGTTCTTTCCCTTCACTAGATTAGTATGAGTATTCCTTTCATTATTTTTCTGACTCATTTTTTCTTGTATGGTTTTATTCCAGATTTTATTTGTGTCATAGTCCATCTTTCATGCCCCTTTTTGCTCTTCTCTAATTTACATTCATTTGTCTAGCAATATAACAACTGCCTTTTACAGTGCTTTTACTTGCTGGTGCAATTTTTTTTCTTTCTTAGAAAGCTTTATAATGATCTTCTTAATTTCCATTTTAAAGCCTGCAAGATTTTAAAAAGAAAAAAATATGACTCATCAGCAGAATGTCTTAGCAGCTCTGGAATACTGACAAGAGATCCACTTCCAAAGACTGAGTTATGGTTTCGTTCCATAAAATTTGCAAACTTTTAAAGCCCTGAATGTGTTACACGATTTCATGCTTTGGGAAGGAAAAAGAACACATTGATACCATTCCCTGGACAAATTAAAGTAATATATTGCTGGAAAGTGCAAAAGCAACACATGCTTTTACAACACTTTTGTCCTTGCCAACATCATTAAAATAGCATCATCAAGTTAGACTGCAAATATACAGGGTCCAGTGACGAAAATAAAAATATAAACCCATTAGGATTCTTACAGTACCATAAGACTACCACTGAGTATGATTTACATCATCGGTGTTACCCCATGACCCAAAACCTTTTGTGCTGGCCCACCAGCGTGTATTATGTGAGCGAAGTGCTCCATCTGCTGGGTACCCCGACAGGCGAGACGGGCGCTTTGCGCTATGTGTCCAGACACCCCTCTTGGGCTCCAGCACTCTTTATTAGCTATATTTGCAAGCACAGGAGCTGCAAGCGCTCTAAGTCACCTGGTGCTCAGCCAAAAAAACAGAGCTTAAAAAAAAAGACACAGATGATAAGGTTGCTGGTCTTGTGTAGAGAGTTCCTGCAACACTTTGCAGTTAGCAAACAGGGCGCTTTGGGAGCATCACCTATCTGTACGCCGGAGATATTTTTGCATTAATGTTTTAAGCATGATGTTAATGTGCAGTGATTTGAACGCCCTTACATACAGGAAACTATTTTCCCACTAGGCGTCAGTGTGCCAGCCAGCACACCAGGTGTGCAACAACCTAAAATTCCACAGGTACCTGAGCTCCATGGAAGTTCAAGAGGCTGCATCCTTGAAAATTTTTTCTTTATTTTCTTTTTTATAGTTCTCTGCATTTAGATCTAATGCATATTTCAAGGCAGACCTCTTGTCTTCTTTTATACTGAGATTCTTATTTCTACATTAGTAATTTCTGAACTAGCAACTTTTCCCTTTGTCACAGCAGGTTCTGCTACATTATCGCCTTTGGACTGGCCTTGGTTACCTCACAAACACACCGATTTGAACAGAAGAAGGAAATCCTATCATTTTTGCAATATAAACTGTCTTTCACATTTAAAAAAACAAAACAAAACAAAACAACTGCTATCCATACAAATATATAACTGCAGTATCAAAACACTTAAGCAAATTGTTCTTTCCATTAAAGTTAAAATTGTGTTAAAATAACAGTATTCCATACTGTAAAAAAAAGATACATTTTCCATTTTGTGATCATATTGCGGCCTAAAACATGTGCTGAGCAAGTAGTTGACACTGTTGACAAGCTTTTCTGGCTTATGAGAAAGAAGCATGAATTTGAAAATAATTGGTGGTTTTGTTCATGAGCCTAGGTAAAGAAGCGTTTATGTTTAGAAAGTCCTTACCATGATTCTTACCTTTGTTGCATTTCCCTTTATAGCCTGAAAAATTATACGCAAAAGAGATGTCTAACAAGTCATTTGGGGAGTTGGACTAGATGATCTCTAGAGGTCCCTTCCAACTCTGAAAATTCCGTGACTCTGTGAAGTCTTTTGTCTTTTGAGAATTTAGAGGCATCAGAAATGCACAGGGCGCCAGATAATATCCACGGCAGAGGACCCACTTACAAGTCAGAAGGACTAAAGGGAATGGAGCGGGAAAACTGAAATAGGGGACTCCATCCAGACCTAGATAGGAATCACCTGGGAATTTTGACAGGATCCCAGAGAAAACTCCTCCATGCACAGTCTCCCACCTTCCTGTCAGACCTCATGCCTGCAAAACGCCAAAGCATTTCAATTTCACACTGTGAGTGCAGCACAGCTTCACTGATGTGACTATGCTGATGTGCTGCTTAGAATCATTGAATCATAGAATGGTTTAGGTTGTTAAGGACCTTTAAGATCATCTAGTTCCAACCCCCCTGCCATGGGCAGGGACATCTCCCACTAGAACTGGTTGCTCAAAGCCCCATCCAACCTGGCTTTGAACACTTCCAGGGATGGGACCTCCACAACTTCCCTGGGCAACCTGTTCCAGTGCTTCACCACCCTCAGAGTGAAAATTTTCTTCCTGATATCTATTCTAAATCTCCCCTCTTCCAGTTTGAAACCACTACCCATCATCCTATCACTACATGCTTCCTCCTGAGCAAATTCTGACCAGATTGGCTGAACTTGGTACAACTATCCAGTGACTTCAGTAAAAGTGAATTGAGTAGAACTGGTCTAGTGCAGTACGGGTTCTTGCTGGTCCTGTTGCAGTATTGAAATGAGAGGTTTGAGGTTACCTGTGTACCATAAACACCTCAACCTGAATGCCAAGGATAGAGGAGCTAGCCAATTTTGGACTGGTCATTGACAGGAACATCTTTGTCAGAGAGCAATGACAAGTACTACCCTTAGAGACAGCCATCTGTGGTATTGTGTGTTCTACCTGTGTTTGATACACAAAAAATCAGATATAGGGAAAAGACACTGCAGAAGAGCCTGGCTGGAAATCTAGGACTCTCACTTTTTCTCCCACACCACAGATTGCACTTCATCCTCTCTCCCCCTCACCCAGACGTTACCAGCTTCCAACGGGCTTGAACTCCTCTCTTCTGTGTCTGTACATCCCAAGAGCCTGCAAGCTGTCACTTCCAAATGGCTTAGCAAGATAACCAGCAGGCTTCTTCATCCCCACCAGAGAGTCCATGTGGGTAGCCAGCTGGTCTGTCTTCTTAGTTAGACTTTGGAAAAAAGTGGGAATTTCAGAAATGTTTAGCAACACAGGAAAGATTTGTACATTATTTGTCCATCCTAAAAGTGATTCCCTCTCCATACTATCCTTTTACATTCAGCAACAGGATCCAAATAGCTGTCTTGGCTCTTGATACTGACAAATATATTATTCTGGGGCCCAATAAACCCCAGAATATACAACAGTATAGTGAATTTACTAAAATGAAAAAACTTGTTGAAAATTACTCCTTTTTTCTTGGAGAACAGTGGTACAAACCTGAAGGAAACATGGGCTATAATTTAGTAGAAACCCAGGCTCATTTTTAACTCAGATTTTTACAATTTGACTGAAGCGCTCCTGGATCACTGCAATCCACTCAGTGGGCCTGTAACAGACCGGGACTACCAGACACAAGTTTTCTGCTTCCTGAATTCCTAAGCCAGAGAGAGAACAAGACTAAAAGTGTAGGTCTCAGTTCACAGGTGCTGTTAACCTCATATTTGTATAAACTACATGGTCTTCCTGAGGGTCTGTCTCTAATGTTAGTGTGATCTAGAAGTCCTTCTTGTTATCTCCCCATAAAGTTTTGGCTTGAATCAGATTCCTACTTGGAGGAAATATAAAAACCTATAAATAAAATAGTGATAAGTAGGAGAAACTGTAAATAAATAATATGCAAGCTATCAGGCAGCAAAGTGTCCGTATACCGTTGTGGCTGTCCTGCAGGGAACACAGATGTGAGCTGATTGTTGTGAAGCCATAAATTTTTCATGAAACAAAGCTTTGTAGGAAAAATTATAGTCCAGTGATTCAGCTGGGGGGAGGAAAAAAAAAAACCAACAAGGCAAAGAAGCATTTGGATATGCAAGCTTTCCTTCAGATTTGAACATCTTTGTCATAGCCAGTAAGCATCCTCAGGGAGAGCCTGGGGTAAACATCTGAGAAACACTATTCCAACACTGCGTTTCACCATAGTTAACTGGGTTTGATCACAACACTCTTAAAGTCAAGGCCACACAACACATGAATGGAAATAATTCTCACCTTGTGCAGCAGTGGTACAGCTGCATCCTTCACTTTACAGTAGGGGCTCCTGTCCTTTCTGGACCTATAAACTTCAAATAAAATGTTCAGATGGCCAAGACCTACCAGACAGCATGTGCTTCAGAGAGGTGGAATTCTGGACACACTGCACTGGCAACCATGGTTCCACGCTGGAGAGGAGGTGTCCCACCACGCCTCAGTGTGACAGGGTTCGAAAAAGGAGGCCATCTCATCCCTCCTGCAGATCAGCCAGAAGCTCCTGCACTCTCATGGCTCCTGCATGGAAGCTGTACTTAAACTACTCAGGACCCACGTATTTGCTGCCCATGCTCAACACGGCAGCCCTGAGGCTTCCCAGTATCCTCGGTTTGTTCACCCACCCAACGAGGCCTTGTTGGAAGGCCCAGAAATGTCCTTGTCCTCTCCCAGAAATGGCAACATTGTGCCTTATGAAGGGATGTTAGCGGATTGCAGGTGGAACACTGTTTAGCACTTGGGGCTTTTTCTTTACCTTTGCTTGGATAACTTAGGCTGAATACTGGGATGGCACCCTTTTTAATAAATGCAGAAAAATAAAGCAAGGCCAAATTCCAATGCATTAAGAGAAAATTATTTAGAGCTAGGCTTGAATGAAGAGGAAATAAGTTTCAGCTCTGACAAGCTCTATTTTTAATACAGATTCACTGAGGAAATTCAGAAGTTTTCCATAACCAGTGTGACTGGGAATGTGCATGCTGTAACTGAAACAGCACTCAAGTGGATGGAAGTTATTGTTATTGATATAACTTGTCTACTTTGGCTTTTTGGGAGGGGTGAAATGGAGAGAGAGTACAAACGTGCTATGAAAAAACTGCTTGACAACAGTGGCAAGAAGGTTTCTGAAGAACAGTGAGTGTGATTCAATTTAAAGTTAAAACACCTAAGGTTACATGTCCACATTTAGATACCCATACGTGATGCAAGTGCCTAAACTTGCATCATAATCTGCAGATAAATGATCTACAGCACATAACAGTACTCAGGGAACAATTCAGTTGACCAGCTACTAAGAATCTTATCTTGAGATTAGATCCCACCCAATGAGATCAGGAAAAAGCAGGGTTTGTTGATAGTGATAAAAAGCTGGTCTCAGCTTACACCATACCTCCAGGGACCAGGACCTCCCACCACTGCAAATACAGTGGTAATCTCCATCCCTGAGAAAATACAAAGTCCTGTGACAGGAAACAGAAAAAAGATACACAGGGATCTGAAAAGTTGGCAATATTCCCAGAGATACGCTGGGCAGAGACAGTGTTGCATGGACATGTGTGGCATGGAGCACAGGGTCCCAAGGGAAGCTATTGAGGTAAGAGAACCTGCACAACCTTGAAGGCCAGGCCCTATCTGAAGTAATGTAAGGCATTGGACGTTCTCCAAATCCCACAGAAATCAATGATAATCCCTTCACTTCCATGGGTTTGACATGCCATTGCTGTCACTGTCCTGTTCCTCCACACTTCATCCTGCCTTCTCCCTGCCTCAGCTGCATCCACCCACTCGTGCCTCCCAGGAAAAACAAGGCCGCATGAATTTGCAGGCTCAAACTTTGAGCAAGGAATTCAGATATTTAGTATGCACATCGCAGCCATCGCTCCCAACTTCAACAGCCATCTGGAGGAAAGTTTTGAAGCTCACTGACATGCTGAAGAAGTGGACCTGATTGAGAAATGATGGTCAACAGCTGCCAAAGGGGAGGGGGATGGGAGCTGAAAGTTTTCACCGACGGCTCCCACATTGCCCCACAGTGCTACTAGCAAGTAAAAATATGTCAGAACCTACTGATCGTGCCCAGTTTGCATTTCATAAATTAAAACATATCAGCTGTTTCTTAACATTTTATTTTCAGTCTTCTTTTGGTCATAATTTGGCCTAAGGACTACATCTGTGATGAATTCCATGTAACAGGACCTTGCCATTTGGACTACAGTTGTCATCAAAATATTCTAGCGTGCTCACAGAGGCTGAGAGAAATATATTTTTTAAAATATTCCATCACTCAAAAATTAGTTGAAAAAAATCACTATTGTTTTTTGAGCTGAAAACTAGTCTATATTGAAATTCAGTTCCTGCATTGAAATGTCTATGTGTCTGTGTGTATATATATAAACGTAAGCACAGCAACACAATAGCCGTAATATGTACAGACAATAAATATATCTATGTAATGTAGTTTTCCAAAATGCAATCACTCCCTAATATGCTCTTTTTGGTATTACATAGCAGCTTGAAGACAACTCCAATTGTTTGTTTTGAAGCATTGTTTTCTCAAATCTGGTTCTTATTTAAATTTTGAGATTAAGTGCTGCTATTATCAGGCAGCTGTATGCTTGGTGCTACAAAAGGTGGCAATACAGCTGCAAGGTTCTGGAGAGAGATTTTCAAAAACACCTTAAAAGGTCCCATCTCCCCTCTAAACCCCCCTGTCCCTTTTCACAGCCCTACATTGGGCCAGACACGTACTGATCTGCCCCGGCTGCTGTGGACGGTGTCCCACCAAGCCCAGCACCTGGGGAAGAGCTCCACTTTCAGGAGATGCAGCCAAGGTCTGCTTTGGACGAGGAGCTGCAGGAGGGACTGGGAGGCTGCACGAAATGGAGGTGGACAACCAAGAATTTCATCACTGCTGAGCCTCTAATGGATTTCAGGAGTGCTGCCCTTGTGGAAAATGAATAACTGAGGTTGTCAGGAGATCAAAGGAGAGCAATAAAACCAAAAAAGGCTGGTTGTGACATTATTTTCTAACAGACCACAGGCTGACGCCACCCATTGCGCTGTTCCCGTCGGCTGTGATCGTGCTGACACAAACTTGGGAGCCGTGGTCGGTGTGAAATGCAGGGGTGAGGCCATTGCCTCGCCTGTGTGCAGCGAGGCGAGCACGTTGTTTTCCAGCTTTCTTAAGATTCCTCCCTCAACCCGGGTTTTTCCTGAGTATTTGTGCCACAAGAGACTCAACAACCCTTCTTGACTAAATGCTTCATGTGTTGGCAGCAGAGGAGGAGGAGGAGGAGGAGGAAGAGGAGGAGGAGCAGGAGGAGGAGCAGAAGGAGGAGGAGAAGGAGAGGGTGTATTCCCTGCAGCCTGTGCTGGAGCAGAGGAAAGGAGGGAGGAGGAAGGACCGTGGAGAGGATCTGCTGTGAACTGACCATAACCCCCCCTCACCACCCCTTCTCTCACTGAGGGAACCGAGCAAAACCTGTGGTGATACTGAGAGGGGAGGAGAAGACCCTGGCATGGACTTGAGCCTGAGAGAGGGAGAGAAAAGGTGTTTTTCCCTAAGTGTGTAAATGTTTGTTTCCTTTTTAGTTTTGGTGGGTTTTTTTTCCTAATACCTGAATCAGTAATGAAATATTTATAGTAATTTACAAAAAAATCGTTTTCCCCAAGTCAGTTTTGCCTGTGACAGTAATTGGTAACTGTCTATACCTCCACCCATGAGCTTTCTCACTCCTTCCTGTTCCCCAGCCCTGTCCCCCTGAGGTGGGGAGTGAGCAGATGGCTGGGTGGGAGTTTGGCTGCCAGCTGGGGCCAACCCCGTGAGTGTGTTCCATCAGCGTGCGGTGATGCCAGTGCTAGTTCTTAACAAACTAGTTCAGGTACTAGTTCAGAAGCTCTTGAGCTGTGGCTACAAGACTAGCAGGATGGATTAGCCCCCATGGAGCTCTTTGTCATACCTATGCTCACTTGTAAAAGACTACAGCTTTGCCGCTTCACTATCTAACATAATTTTTAACTGACTTCACGCAATCAGTACTATTCACAGGAAAGGCAGGCCCCGCAAAAGCACAACCGAGAAGGAAAAAACAAGATCTAGGAAGCAGGGCACTTTCTAGTAAGTGATACCAGAAATACTTTTCTAAGGACATATATTTCCCTTTAAAAATCCATGTCAAGGGAGACCTGCTTGGCTCTCCTGGCCCCTCATCCACTCTACTAGCCATTCCACAGCATTTTTTCTACTTGCCTATACTGCTGTAATATGCTGGTATGCAGTTGTCCATACATAATAGTCTCCACTTGCCCAAGGAATCTCACGCTACTTACCAGTGTATCAGCAAAAGTGACCTATGTATTGCAGATCAGAGCTAAGAGGGAAATGGTTTTCTCAGCCCTTGTGTCCTGGGAGTTAAATTGTTTTCCTTTCTAAATGAGAAAGAAGCTAATGCATGGGAAGAAGATGACACCCACCTCAGGCATGCTTGTCTGAGATGTGGAAAGCCCAGGCACACAATTTTCCTCTTTCGCTGCCTTCAACTCCTCAGCTAAGTTGTATCAGCACTTTCCTATGGTTTACACAGAGGTTCAAACGTCCTCATCCCTTTCCCCTCTTCGTTGATCCACTTTACTGCCTGTAAGCAGTCACTGCTCACAATATTTAAATAATTTATTTTCCTCAGTTTCTAACTGGCCCAGTGAATACGATTGAATTTTATTACAAGCTATTTTTATTACAGCTCCCAGAGGTGGAATTAGGTAGGCAGACCTTCAGAGCTGCCATTTAGGTGTGCCAGGCTCAAGTCTGAGGCAGGTGGGAGTCAGACAGTCCAGGCATCCTGATGTCGTTCCGTCAGATTTCCCCCCTAGCACTGAAACTGCTTCCCAGCGAGCATCACCACAACTTGAGTACTCCTGTATAAGGTTTGAGTTTAAAAAAGAAAAAAGTCCTGACCAAGTGCCTCTGCCGTGCACTTCCACCTTTCTGGCCTTTAATAACTCTTGGCAGCTGGGAATTGATCTGGAAAGCCCGACAGCAGACAGAATTGCTTAGCTGGAGGCACGCTCAACTTCAGCTTCCATTTTTTGGCCAAGCTCTCATTTATCCTCATAGTCTCTGAAGTTACTGATTCTTTGAACCTGACTGCTATTCCACATAAGCAGTGTTTTATGTATAATCAACTTCTTTATTACATAACAACCAGTAACATCTGAAAGCTTTAAACATATTCTAACATTTTAATGATAGCAAGGAAAGATTTATGGGCAGAGTAAATGTCTTTTATTGGCCCAATGATGTAGTTGGAAAAACGCAGGCTTGCTTTTGGGCACACAAACCTTTTTCCGGATTTGAAACAGAAGCTGCAAAATTGTGACTTGATGTTTGCTGTTCCTTTTAGTCCTGAAGCAGACCATGGATGCCTGGTTTCCCAGCTGTGCGGGCAGACAAAGGAAGGTATCAAGCCCCTGCCAACCTTGCTTTGGTTATACCCTTAGATCGTCATAGGTACATTACACAACTATTTTAGAATATTATAAAATTCATTATAAAGTGAAATATCTCTATACTTGACGATCTTGCCTTTCAATTGTGATATTAGATTGCCTTATATCATCGTTTTCAAGTAACACCTTACCTCAAAAGTCTTTCTAACCATCCTCTGTAGATTCATAATATTTGATTTTATTCCCCGAGTTGTATTTCTTTTTTTAAACTCAGAAAAAAATGTTTATTTGCTTTTTAGGCCTCTTCTGTGAAATTCTCTCCTTAACGAGAAGGAAAATGCACCATCTGTGGCATACTTTGTAGCTGCTTATTTGAGGCAGACTGTTCAGAAGGAAGTAAATCTTTCCACATTTTAGAGAGCTTGGGAGGGAAGGAATTTATCCACATTTAGCAGACACTGGGGTAAGTACATTCTTCTGGAAGCCACAGGTTTGGGGGGCAATAAATCCTTCCATTGCTATTAGACAGGAGGCAATAAATCCTTTGATCTCTATCACACTCAATGATTTTACTCCACTCAGAATGTACATTTCATTGAGGTACTGTCTTCATTTTCCCATTTCCCTGGGATTAATTTATCCTCTGTTTCTAGGTTACTACCCCCTTTTTTAATTAATTGGTTGTACTTCTCAATTGTTCACTGTAAGGGCATGGCACTCAGTTACATTACCTGTTAAGAGAGAAAATACACTTTGTTTTGTTTTCTACTTTCCTCTCATCATCTGGATAAGAGATTCTGAAGTTGTACCAAAGTATTCCCTCTCTTAAGAGTAGCAAAGTATTTTCTCTTTTAAATAGGCAGGTGTGCTTAAGCTTCTTGAAAGAAGATTTTCTTGAAGAGTTATTTTAAACTTTTTGCTAGTTTCAGATCAGACTTTTTCCTTTATGTCTAGCCACAAGCCTCAGTAGCCTCTGTGTTGGCCTGAAAAACACCAGAAATGTAACAGTCTATGTTGAAAATTCTCTGCGAACAGGTTTTACCTACTAATTCAGCACTATTTTTTCTTTCACAAAGGCAATAATAGGATTTTTTTATCTGCATTTTAGATAATGATGCCACAAAATAAATCTAATTGACCATTTCTAGCAGTACAGCATCTACCAAATGTTCAGAAGTTATCTTATTTTTCTTATTTTTTCCCTGCATTTTGTTTTTTTAAAAAAAAAAACTAAAAGCATTTTCCAAAACCCATTCAAAACAAAAGCAACCCCTTACAAATATTCTTTAAAACTCCATCCACTGAGGGAACAGATGGGGAAGATGAATTTAGAACGAAACCTGCAACTTCTACCATACAAGCCGAGAGAGCAGCTGGAGTTTTCAGCCTATCGAAGTTTATTTCTGTCAAACAGTGACACCCGGTGGCCAGTGAAGCTAACCTGGGATATTGCCTTACAGCACAAGCCCCGGGACCTGTCTCTGCCCTTGAGAGGAGGCAGAAAGAGTGTTTCTGGCACGCAGGTACCTAATTAGGAATAAGGGGAACTGTGCCGCAAATTAAACAAGCGCACGGTCCGATATAGAAAGCCTAAATACACCGAGAGATCTGTTTTGCGGTGGGTTTTTTTTCTTCTGGTGTTTAATAGCATCATGTTAGGCTGGAGATGCTTATCTGTTCCCCTAAGGATAGGAAATAATTTATATTTTGTTTATAAATATGTCAAGTATTCCCTTCTGTCACTGTGTTCTTGTGCAGCTGTTAGGCTGGGGACAGTTTCAAAAAACTGCACTACAGGGTGAAATCGAGTGTTGTCAGACTTTATAAACCATCTGGAACAGCAAGCTGCTTTTCTCACCCTGAAGTCCCTAAATCCTGATTTTCACAGTATATTTAAAATTGATATCTTCCTATAAAAATATAAGGTTTAAGACGTGGAATCGTAATAAGAAGTTCCAGACTTTTCATTAAGTCTCCGAGCTTACTACTGAGGTGGAAGGTGTGCTTTGGCACATGAAATATGGGACGAGGTGGCTTGCGGCAGCCCCAGCGACGCTGCGTCAGCGCCAGCCTCCAGCTCCCCGCGGCCCTGCCCTGCCCAACAGTGCCCTGACACACGGCACGAGCAACCAGCAGTTTCACAAATGGAAACTGAGGGTCCAGTTTACCACCTGCTCTAGAAAAAAGTCTGAGAGTTAGAGGCACATTTCACAAGCTTCACCAGAGGATTTTCTGTAAACAGTGTGGTGTAGACAAGACTCACTCAGCCCAGACATCCATGACGTCTTTAAGAAGGATGCTCCAGAGCAGGAGTTAGGCTGCCACTGGCAAAAATGCTTTTCAAATACAGCCAGAAAGGGGACTAGTGAGAGGTGGGAGCAGGACTGATAGGGTTTTGTGTGAGCTCTGCTCACACAGCCAGTGGATTGCTCTCTAAAGTATAGAAAGAGACTGGTTCCTTGTTTCATTCATTCTTCTACCTAGCTCCATTTCTGATCCACGTGCTAAAAAAAGAGTGGGAAGACCCTATTTCCCACTTTGATCGCAGAGGAGAGCTAATATTCTGCTAACTTGGCTTTACCCTATTAACTGCCCTTTCCTTCTTTTATATCCCTAAATGGATGGCAACACCGATTTAATTCTTTGCTATTATAAAACATCTTACTGTTTTCTGTTATTGGTGCTTTTCTAGTTACCTAAAGTAAAGTTATGGCATGGACTTAAAGACGAGAGATTAGCTGATAGAAGTATGTTTATCAAACAAGAATTTTCTCATTTTCTTCATATTCAAGATTCTGAAACATACTCGTATATTCAAAAGAAACCCAAATACGCTATTATGAGAAACGCACAGGAGGTCACTCAGCTAGTCATAAATGCTTCATAATGATGTCAGGCAATGCCACATTACTGTAACAAAGATATGCTTATAGTCTTTGAATGGATTTTACTGATTTAAAGAAAACTCATGTAGTGCATAACCTATATTAAGAGTGTTTTCATTAAACTTTAGGAAAGGGGAGGTCTATTTGAAATTAGTACTATTTGTATGTGCTTTATTTAAATCTTTCTGACCTACATACATTAAAATCATGTTACAGTGATGACAAAAGCCAGATACTCAAAACTGAGGCTGTCAGTCCACACTTGAACTTAGTCCCTGAGGAAATCATTTGCTGTATGACATCAGCAGGGCAAACGGCGTAGCTTCTAAAATTACTTCCAGATAAAACTCAAGAACTGGTTGTACCAGTGTTCTGAGTTCCAAATTTCCATCCAAAGTAAAACACTGAACAAATAAGAGGCCAATTATGTCTGTGACTGGAAGAAAAGCAGTGCTGATTTATATTCATTTGGCTGTGCAAAATCACTGTGGTTTTGCTTTTGTGATACTGATACTTCTGCATGGAAATGCATTGTTTTCAAAGAAAACTAGAATATCTGTCTGTCATATTCATTCTTCGTTCACTCTTTTATTGTTCTTATCTACTTGTATTTTTATTTCTTCGGTCTCCCTTCCTTCCTTAATACTCCCCTTCCTTTCTGCTACCAGGTTCCAGGTCTGTCTGTCCCTTTCATGTCAATACTGCAAGTCTGCCTTCCCTCAGTTTCTATCCCTCCTTCTTCTATTCTCCCTTCAGTCCTTCCCCCTTGTATAACTTGTTATACCTCTTTCCAGCACTACCTAATGCTTCATCCTTCTTTCATTTTTCCTAAATCCTAGCAAACACCTAGTTTTTTAGTTATTTTGAATGCCCATTATAGCCTCAGAGTTTCTAAAGTTTAGTCACTTTTTAAATGCCCTTAGTATCACTTTTTTCTCTTCACTTCTTTCCCAGCAGCTGAAGAAAGAATGGTTCTTGCACATAGATTCAGCATCTATTCAGTCAGGCCTGGAGGAAGAGAATGAAAAAAGATGGAAATATCTACAGCTACTGGAAATTTTTGGAGCCCTCGCACATGAGTATGCTCGCAAGTATGGCTGTTACAACCAGGTTTGGCTTTATTTTTCTGTATTAATCTTCTGCTCTTTCTCTTCATTTCTACTGTCATTTGGTGTTAACGAGTTGGTTGAAATATTTTGTGTAATTGGACTAAGCAACTATGTTGGTAATAAGACAGAGCCCTAAAGGTCCCGAATTCTGTAGCCTCAAAATACTTGCAAATTTTCCTTGTTGCCAAATGCTGCCCCTGGCAGAGAAAATTCATTTTGTGCTCCATTAGGCTCTGCTGTCTTCAGCTTTCTCTGTCATGCCTGCCCCTTTCTTTTCTTAGCTGCCTTCTACAGGAGATTCTGCAGCACTTAGCATCAAAAGTGCAGTTCTTCAGAAAAACCTGTCAGTGCAAGAATTTAAATCTGCAAAAATTACACAGTAATACCAGCTTGGGGCAATGTACCCTGTACACAAAGAGACTTTTTGTCTTTGGATGTTGGTCCTTGTGACCAATTACCAAACCCATCTTCCTGACTTGTTTTTTTCTCATGACTTGATAACATAGTGGCTGCGACAAAGACCTGTAACATTTCCAGCATTAATTCTGCTGATGCACAATTTTGCTTTAACAAGCAATTCCAAAATTCCTAAATGATGTCAAGAAAATAATGCATATTTTGCTGTAATTCTAAGGGAACATGATTCACTCTGATCTTTTTTAAATAAAAATAATTAAACAGTATAAAATATTTTTAAACAGTGGTTAGGAATTTCATGTGCACTTTTTACTGTCTTAATATGCTAAAGAACTTAAATGGCATCATTATGCAATCAACTGCACTATTGAGCTGGCAGTGTCTGTTGCTTGCTGTTTGTGATGTTGCAGCAATCTTACTTTTGTGCTGATTTTAAGCAAGGGGTGAATGAATGGCTGAGAGTCCATGATGTATGAAGAATTTCTAATGTGAAAAAGCCAGTGTTTAGTAGCCTTGCCCAAATTCCAGAAGAGGAGACAAGGGAAGGCCAGCTAAACCTTTTAGCTTGGACAGGGTGATTTATAGATAAATATAAGGCACTATACAGTGTAGAAAGGCAGTAAAGGAGACAGCTAGTGAATGTTTATTCACTGCTTATTATACTGAAAATTGTTGGATGCTTATTCACTGATTCTGATTGCACTGGAATTAGGAGGAACTAGATTAAATTNTGGGGGACACCACTCGTGACTGGACACCAACTGGATTTCACTCCATTCACCACCACTTAGGAGGAACTAGATTAAATTACCAAGTAGCATATTTTTGAAAATAAGAACTTTTCGCATGTGCAGTTTGGCCACAGAGCTCATTACCAAATAAGGATGATTTATATGCTAAAAGTAGAAATGGATTTTAAGAGTAAAGAGATGAATGCATGGAAGTAGGGCTCACCTGGAAAAGTGCAGGTGCAGCATTTTGTTCAAAAACCTGGCAGCTTGGAGTGAGCATAAAGGGAAATATCTCTTTCCTTGTTTCCAGGTTTACCTTGTTCTTACACTTTTTTCCTAAGGATCTGCTCTTGGCTGGAGACAGTATATGAGGTCTTGGTACTTGTTAAATGCACTCCCACCTTCCCACTTCCAGCCAGTACTATGACTTCAGCTATTTTGTCAGTATAGGTTTTTTTTTGTGTCATTAAACATTTGAAAATTATTACTTTTTAAAAAAACAGTATTTTAAACACGTTGCAAGTTTCAAAAATATGAGAGAACACTATGCATGACTGTTGAACAAGGTGAATGTCCAGTCAGCCAAGAGTTTCCCAAATCCAGACAAAAAGTGCTTGAACGGGATGCCTTTCTTATCCTTTATACAGCTTAAACCAGAGGGAGGTTATGCCAGCAGACTGAGATTTATAAATCACAGTTGCTTCTGTAGACCATTGCTCACCTCAATGGAGAGGCCTCTAGAATCCACCAACTCTTTGTATCTAACAAAAATTCTATTGTAGTTTTTATGCAGAACAATACTTATAAAGTGCACGTAGTGATATCCTACCCTCACTAGGATTCACTTCTATCCATCTAGAAATATTTTATTACATGAATAAGAGTTTAGATCCGGCTGCAACATCTGAATCCTTCCTTTACCTTTGCAGCCTATGCAGAAAAACAATTAATACAGAAAAAAATCATCTTGCATCAGTCTATTCTTTCTCCACCTGCAGTTCTTTGGCAGGTCTGTGGCAGGTGCAGCAGAAGGTGGCCCTTAAAGTGTAGATCCTGTAGAAACCATGACGTCCCCAGGCCAGCCAGAACTGCAGACCTGTCTGCCCTCTCAATTTCCCTGTGAACTTGGGGAATCAACAGGGCAAGTGAAATATTCAGTTTCTACCACAGAAGTCAACTTCTCTGTCTTCAAAGGAACTCCATGGACGCACTGATGGACCCTACAGCAAGAGTGGGGGTTGGCTTATGTTCCTGTGTCACGTGAAATACCTGATTCAGTCTGCGGAGCCATCTGGGCCTGCTAAAGAACTGGAGAGGATTTTCAGACTTCATGGAGGGAGGTACAGGATTTCTAAAAACTCAGCTCTTGTTGAGAGCTGCAGTTTAAGAGGAGCTTCCTAACCAGGGTAGACATGGCCCGGGATGCTACAGAGCCCACTTCTCCCTAAATACAGTGAAAAGGCCGCTCACAGCTGAGGAAACTATACCAGTTTTCACAACCACAGGGCACTAAAATGAGAAAACACATAGTACACCAAAGCACAAAGGTTTCAGTGAATAGGTGTAATGGCTCCGTTTGCTCCTGCTCTGCTTTTCTGCACAACCTGCAGGAGAAACATCTGCAGAAAAGAATGAAAAACAGATATGCTGTAGCCTGTTTTCACATCAGGAAGTATCTCCATCCTCTTAAATTGAAGACCATGTATAAGTACTGTGTTGGACTAGCATATATCATGATGAACATATACTGATCAACTCTGAGGAGATACAGAAATGGTTCAGTGAAGGAGACACGTGAGTGTCTCCAGGGACAGCTAACAAGGTCTCACTTTTCCTGTTTGAAGGCAGAGTTGAGAACAACATCTAGGGTTGGTCCATGATCTTCTGGCACAGACTTGGTGCTATGATACAGCAACAGACTTGATGCTCTGATAGAGGCTGTAAATATCACAAAATATAGATATTACATGTCACAATATATCTATGTAATGTGTCATTTAAATAGAGAGAAACAGGTAGAAACAATTTGGTCAATTTTATGCTGTTGTGGTTGGCTGCTACTTTGTGGTCACCTCTGAAGGAAAAATCCTTTAAAAATCAAGCTGGATTTTCTGTCATAGGCCAAACCCACTACTTTGTCACCTCAGTTCCTTAATTTGGAGAATTCTCTTGAATAAATTTCAATGGCATTTTCTCTATTCTCTTTGCCCTGATTTCTCAGTTTGGGTGCCTGTGATTGTAACAGTAGTGCTCTCACAGAGATCACCACTTAGGGGAAACTGTTAGCAGGGAGAAAAATTGTGATGCACTTTAGCTTCAACACATGGACTCAAGGAAGGTTTTGGCAGCTGCTGGTTCCAATTTAACTTCCAGCCATCCCATTCCTCAGAGGCAATCTTTAAAGTATATGTACCTCCTCTCATATAGCACTTCTTACAAATTTTCTGCCTTCTGTAACTGAAACAACTTTTTTTAACCCAACTTTCTCATTTGCTGCCTTTCTAAAGTACAGTTCTTGTCAACTTTTATTAGACACGAGTAAGAGAAAAACTAAAGGATATACCCCAGAGTGAAAATAAATCAAAGCTTTCCATCTTAAGCAAAATTGACTACGGCTAGTAACAATTACATTTCTGAAGAACAATACTTAAGGCACCACTTCATAAAAATTAAAATTATGGAGAATTCACTGCTTTCTTAGTAGTTTGCTTCAGTATTATTCACTCTCACTGCTCGCATTCTGCTATGTTCCCAAATCAAATTTGCCTGGTTTCAGCTTCCAATCGTTAATTCTTATAATCCTTCTCTCTTCTGGATTGAAAAGCTCTTTACTAACATCTTCATTAGTCCTTTTTCCTGAGGAAAAACACTTCTCAGTCTTCTTATTGATCAACCAAATAGACTGACCTTCTCAGCTATAAGAAATAATCTTCAGGTGGTCTTGAATTATTTTTCTCTTTTTTGTGTGTTCTATATAAATGATTATAATTTTGTTCTTGTGTGATGTCCAATGCCGAGGTAAACTGAACCCCACACTTCTCACTGCCACTGCCCTGCTTGTACAGCTGCAGATGTTTTTCCTCTGCAGAGTTGCACAGAGCAGCTTCTGATTACTTCATCACTGGGACTGTCTAAATACAGGGGCAGCTGCAAGGGTGGCTTCTCTGAGAAGATACCGGGAGCTGCCCCCATGTCAGACAGAGCCAGTTTCAGCCAGCTCCAAGACAGACCTGCTGCTGGCCAATGCTGAGCCTGTCAGTGACTTTGGTGGCACCTCTGTGATAACATACTTAAGAAAGGGTAAAAAATGCTGCACAGCAGCTGTAAGAAATGAGTGAGAAAATGTTACAAAAGAACTATGCAGACACCAAGGTCAGTGAAAAAGGAGCAGGAGCAGAGATTCCCCTGCAGCCCATGGAGAACCACAGTAGAGCAGAAATCCACGCTGCAGCACGTGGAAGTCCCTACGCTGGAGCAGGTGGACATACTCTGAAGGAAACTGTGGCCCATGGAGAAGACCCCATGCAGGAGCAGGTTTTCTGGCAGGAACAGCAGCCCATGGGAAGGACCCATGTTGGACAAACTCATGAAGGACTGTATTCTGTGAGAGTGACCTTACACTGGAGCAGGGGAACAGTGTGAGGAGGAAGGAGTGGCAGAGAAATGTTATGGACTGACCACAACCCCCATTCCCCATCCCTCTAGCTCTGCTGAGGGAGGGGGGAAGAGGTAGAAGAGTCATTGGTGAAACTGAGCCTGGGAAGAAGGGGAAGATGGGGGGAAGGGTTTGCTTTTGGTTTTGTTCTTATTTCTCACTACCCTACTCTGTTATTAATTGAAAATAAATTAAATTAATTTCCCCAAACTCAAGTCTGTTTTACCCATGATGGTAACTGGTGCGTGATCTCTCTGTTCTTATATCAACCCATGAGCTTTTCATCGTATTTTCTTCCCTTTGTCCTGCTAAGGAAGGGCAGTGAGAGAACGGCCTGGTGGGCACCTGGTGGCCAGCCACAGTTAACCCATCACACTACTGATGATTTATTTTAACAAGGCTCTACACTTCAGGGGGAGCCAAGAATGACAAGACAAGAAACAGCACAGATATAGTGAAAAGATGGGTCAGAAACCTGTATGGACAGTACCAGATGTCCTTCTTTCTTCTGTGAGTGTAACTGGAAAATTCTGCTTCTTAATGAAGCAAGATGCCATCAAACATCTTTCTGCTAATGTTTGTGGCAGGAGTTCCCAGCTTTGATGCTCCAAGACGTCTGGGAATTGGGCACCTCAGGTTTTCAGCCATGGAACAAGGTTAACGATACATTTCTATTTGCAGGGATGGCAATGAATAACATCTTTAGTTATATAACAGTCTAAAAACATTCTAAAGATCAGCTCTTCTAATAATGGCAGTCAGTCAGTGTGAAAGACAGGACAATGAGAAAGCAGTAGGGCAAAAGAGTGTTGGCCAATTAAAGCAAAAAAAGAAACACTTGAAAAATTTTGAAGTTGAATGGAATGTTTTCATAGTTAAAAATAAAAGCACTGACCACTAATTATTGACTAGGATTGCGCTGAACCAGGGTTTCCACAGTGAGAAATTCTACTTTAAAATTTTGTTCAGATTTCAAGTTTTGAATCAAACAAATCTCAAAAACATTAACTGGGTAATTTTCCTTAGGGAAAAAGTAATTTGGGTCGGTTGAAACATGCCATTCACTTTCTATTCAGTCACTTTAACATATGACTATTGTACATAGATACTGAACATGCAATACATGTTGCCTAAAATAATTTTAAAATGCACACTTACTTTCTTATACAGTGAAAATTTACTAAGATAAAAATCTTCAAGTGAGAGTTTCTTTTTAGAGTAGAAACAAGCTTGGAACTGAGCATAACTGGAAAGAACAAGAAACACAGAGGCTGCCACCTGAAATCTTGCAAATAGAGTGTAAATTATTTAAAATTTTGGTGTAGATGAGTAGGTAAAATATAGCAAGCTAAATACATTCAAAAGTGTGAATGATGAAGATAAAACAGCAA
This sequence comes from Anarhynchus alexandrinus, assembly GCA_008711295.1. NCBI lineage: Eukaryota > Metazoa > Chordata > Aves > Charadriiformes > Charadriidae > Anarhynchus > Anarhynchus alexandrinus. The sequence goes on from VUYV01000172.1 coordinate 1,167,133, forward strand.
ACTATAAAAAGTTACCTTCACTGAATGCCCATTGACACATTTTTGTGGTCTGTCCTTTAACTCATTTATTAATGTATTTTGGATTATTTTATTCCATTTTGGCTGGTTTTAAGGATATAGAAAATTTGATTTAATACTAAAAAGACATTTTTAAAGAATTATTGAATTCTACTACTTATATTGTAGTTTTATCTGTAGTTCTTCCATGACTTGAACTATAAAGCTTTTATGTCTAACAATATCTAGCTGAATCCCATAAGATCACAGATAAAAACTACCCATTAAAGTAAAGGGAAATCAGTCAGCATTTTCATGTATTATGATGTTAAAAGACCGTCTCCAATGAATTACAGCATTGTAGTCTCTCTGGAACCATCTATTATCCTGTACATAATGGAGTGTTTAGCCAACATATGGGACCTTAAAGATAAAAATTACATTTAAGGCCTGGCAGAAGAACATCAGCCAGTCAAAGCAGGTGATTAGCTACTAGGCAGCAAATCTGGGCTGTAATTTACTGTTGTAAATATGGGTGGAGACCAGATAAATGAACTCTGGAAGAAATAGAACAGACTTATAATTGGCATTTATGAAATAAAATCCTTGCCTATTGAGGTCAATCCTACAGTTGATAGTATATATTGCTATTGTGCTTGTTTTCTTGGTTTATAACAATCTGGAGAGAAAGAGACTAGAAGTACATCTTCAGTAGCCTGGTTAAGGTTAAAGTAACAATAGTGACAGACCATCTTTATACAATGATCCATCCCTTAAGGATTATTTGAAATGCTTTATAAAACTTGCATTAAAGGTATAAAAAGAAATCAGTGAATGCTGTTAATAAAGACATTTGAAATTATGAGTACTGTGGCAGAAGTTAGAAGACTGCAAGCAGAGGAGGAGGGAGAAGGATGTAATTTCTGTTCTTCTGTTGGCTTGTGAGTAAACAGTAATACAATGGTTTGCTGCTTTGTGCTTTGGGTTTTCCAACCTGTAAAATGGGGACAGTGACACCAGCTGGGATAGATGGAGACTGCCAAGCACTTTCACATGACAGGATAATTGCACCTCCAGGGATCCACAGATGGTTTCCACAGAGCCGGCTCCAAAGGCAGTCCTGCAAAGAAAAGCAACATCAGTAACACTGCTTGCAGACCAACATGGCCTTAAGCATGGTGTCAGCTGGTGACATCGCTTGATCAATTGGCTCCTTCCTAGAAAGTCTCCACCACAGTCCCCTGCAAGAGATTATAGGATTTGCAAATAGTCTAAAATTTTTCTGAGCTGAGGCTGTGTACAGGCAGGTTGTAGAAGGCTTCAGGTCTTCCAGATACAAAACAGAATAATTACTGAGTTCCCTGGTTTTAGTATTTGGGAAATGTTCACAGTGTTAGGCTCATGCACACTAGCACCTGAGACAGTTAAGCCCTGGCATCTCCTCTTGCGTGTTGAGAAACTCTCCAGGAGTAGGCTGACAGAGGTGGATCAGCCCTCCCAAGTCACACCTGATCTGTTTGGCCCTGTTAAAGCCTTCTCTCCACCCCAAGATGCCTCCCTCTTTGCACTGCAATCATGGCCCATGCAGAAACCCCCAGGAACTGAGAATGCTTTTCTTCAAAAGCTTCTCAAATGTACCTGATGATGCAAGCGCTTCTGCTCCATTCCAGGGTTAGAGATTTAAACTAACTGTTTTTCTCACTTGAAAGCATGTTAATATTGGTGCTTTGGCTATTCCTACATCAGAAATGGTTTCTCAGGCAGTTTATAACTACTATTGTGAGTATGCGAATTACCATAATACAAGTGATGAATTAGTCCTTGCAGCCACAGGAATTCCAAACAATTGTGTATTTTCAAGGACAAGCTCGAGTCTGCAGAATTCGTTCCCAGATTTCAGAAAGACAGTCCCAATGCAAGTGCCTTGCCTTTTAACTTTTCATGGGAAACAACAGCATTTAACATTACCTCAATTTAACAGCATATTTCAAAGTATTAGTTAATTATTAATTAACTGCTAATTATTCTTACTGTCCTCCTTTGGGAAAAGGAGTGGAAAAGGACCCAGAAGTGCCAGAGTGAGCCACACCCTTGCCATCCACGTCACAAATCTATGACTGCAGCAGTCACTCCATTGCTCTGTTCCATTTGAATGACACAGATAAAATCCATAACACTCTTATTTACTGGCTCTTCTCCTTCAACCTTATTCCAAATTTTATAACTCCAGAACACTCTGTGTTATAACAAACGGAAAAGTCTTTCTTTCTTCCTAACATTGGCACCAAGCTTAATGAAACCTACAGGATAAGATCACGGCTTAGTTTCGGAATGAGTAAGTGATTGCATCTCATGCTGGAAAGCTTTGTGTGTGCATTTTGCTAGAGGGTATATCATTAAACCTGTGTGTTATTCATATAAAATGTAGGTTGACAAGAATTACAGTGGAGGGGAAAGGAAAAGAAGTCTAGATTTAAATGTGATACTTCTTCTGGAATTAAAAGAATTTATAGCAAAGCCATTAATGATGGCACCAAAGCGCCTTCAGTCCTTCTAATGATATAAATAATTATAAAGGATATGTATTCAGAATTATTCCATACCTTTTGTTGCAAGTCTTTCCTATTCTTTTATGTTTCCTTCCCCTAGGACCTAATTTATCTGTTGCCATTTATTATTCCCTCCTGTTTTTAAGAGAAAGGTTTGAAGTTGTTATTCAACCCTTTAAAAGTAATATCAGATACGTCCTATGGGGATACATGTTCCTTCTTGTCACACAGCTACAGTGACTATCCTCACACTTTGTTCAAGAATTCCCAGGAATCCAGGGATTCAGTTTATTTTCTCGATACCTGAGTGGTCCAACTGAAACTTATTCTAAGTGCTGAAGTACAGAGCAAAACACATTTCATGCAACTTTTAAGCCCCGGAGTGAATGAAAGAACCCTGACTGCTTTAGCTATTGTCATTGCTGTCTTCTTGTCTAATACACAAGGAGAGGGACGAAGTGATGGCTTTTCCAGGAAACTGGCTCATTTTGAAACAAGAGGTTCGGGTTAGCTGATTACCCTGGTATCAATTACAATTAGAATTTGGTGAGGAATATGCTTGTTTTCTGTTGGGTCCTATAGCAGGCTTTGCAGACTCACAAAACCAAGCTTTTCTTGACAGAATTGAGTCCATGTGTAACAAATTAGGACATCTTAGTGCTGCAGAGTTAAAGATATTGCTTCAGAAAAGGCTGCTGGGAATAACATTCTGTAATGACAGTGGTAGGATGTTTAGGCTGCCACTTTATTTTTTGGGGGATGGAGATTTACAGTGGTAGAGCAGGTATAGACTGCAGGGCACTGTTAAGGTTGTATGTGCACAGCGTAACGCAGTGAGATACCCAGCTTGTTCCGGCACTGAGAGCACTGCCCCTTACCAGCCTGGAGCCCAGAAGGGGTGAGTTTACACTTCTCCTCTGTATGGTTAACTAGCACAAAGTCACACAAAGATTGTACCACGAAGTGTTTTTCAAAACACTGAAAGTCCTTTGCTGGGTCTTGCCCATAGTCACTCTGCTGTCACTCAGCAGAGATCATCCACAGGCAAAAACAAGAATAAAAGCACATCAATAGCAAGTTAAATGGTACACAATTTGATAGTTCATTTTAACCACCGGACACACCTGACACTGAACTCAGTGCTGCCTGCTGGAGGTAAGCAGGGCTTAGTGAGGCAGGCATCTCGGGGCCAGGCACAAAGCTTTGGGGACCATCAGGAGCAGTGTTTATGTGCTTGGTAATGTCCAGCATGGGGGCAAGGACTCAACAAGATCCTCTGGAGAGCGACAGGATAACAGGGAATCATAGTCTTTCTGGTTAAAAACTACCTGCTTGGCATGAACTGATGCCCATATTAGTTGTCTTAGTGATGGTCTGAATATGGCCTCAGACTTTACACTTGATTTTTTCTTTAATTCTCACTGCCTGATTTTGCCAATTAATATTGAAAGCTGACAGACATCAACTTCTGACATTTTTTAACTACCTCAGAAGTTGCCACTAGCATGATTTGGCCAAAATAAAATAGAAGTGTGAAATTGATAGCACGCAGATGTCTCCACCCAGCACTCATACACTGGGCTGGGGTGGTCCAATGCACCCATGTCTGACTTCAGCCAATTTTGAAACATCCAGGAAGGAGCTTGGATGGGCAGACCTGGAGGCAGTTATTAAGTATAGGCAACAGGGTCACCCTCCACTCCCACTGCAGAGCCTGTTCATGTAGCTGCCTCAGTGAAGAGGCAGCAGCTCCCCTCTCCTTCCCAGCCCACTGAGTACCCCAGTGCCACATCCCTCCCTCCACTCTCCACAGGTAAGCATCTACCTTGCTCATTGCTGTCCCCTCGCCTCTCCCTCCTTCTTGAACAGAGGAGGAGGCAGAGGAGGCAGGAAAAAGGCATCCTTTGAGAATAGGAGGGAGAACTAAGAAAGATAAAAGGAAGAGGAAAAGAAATGAGAGAATACCCAGCTTGTAGTCCAGTGCCAAAGGCAGCCAAACTCACTATCCACCCTGTCCCCCTCCCTCCCTGCTCAAACTAGTGCAATTTTTCCTCTGTGATCCCACTGACAAAGCAACTGTAATCAACAGGCAGACCTTTGTTTTCTTAATAAGTATTGTTTGCAGGATTTGTTTGCAGGTGTAATCATTGCCTTCTGCTTTTTTTATCAGATATACAGAACATTTCTATGCAAAGTCACAAAATTTCATCATTCTGATATAATTGCCTACATTTAGTCATAAATCTCATTGAAATACTATTGGTCATTCTTTTATGGCCAGCCCATGCAAATTTAACAGCAAGACTGATATGATGATGATGTTGGCATTGCTGTGGTATATTCTTAAGCCACATTTTTAATCTAAGTGTTTCTGTTTCACTGTCAAGTTATAAACAGCATTATTTGAAGCACCTTAAGAAGCAAATAAATATCACTGGTAGTGAAAGACATTTGTCCTCAGGATCTGTCACAGTTCAGTGTATATATGTATATACAGCTACGACAAGCCCCAGCTTTCTTTAAGATGGAAGAAAGGCAGAAGTGCCTCTGTTCAAAATGCTTGCGCTCTGCTCTAAGGGAGGTTGAGCTCAAAAAGACAAAATCTTGATGTCAGTGACAGGTTTTCCAGCTGCACTGAGAATTATATCCCCACTTTTCACCTCAAGCTGAGTACTAACTAAATTTAATGCAAAAGACTACCATAGAAGATTATTTGTTTTGTGGTGTAACAAGCAAGATCAGAAAGGAAAGAGGAAGTGAGGTGCACAGTGAGAAAAAGAATCCATGTTCGCACTTAGGAACACACTTGGGATTGAAATACACTTAAACATGTACCCTGCAATGCATTATGCCTAGTGAAGTTTTAAGACCGCCTTTGGCATGAAATGTTGACTTTCTCAAGTGGAAAGTTTAGCTCTGCATTAATTTAGTTTGTGGGTTAACCTTTTAGTCCCCAATAGGAATGCCTTTTTTAAGGGGCTCTCCCAGGCATCCCCGCTTACCACCCTTTGGTGGGCATCGCACAACTCTCTCAAAGTACTTCACAGTCTCATAGAATCAAAGAATGGTTTGGGTTGGAAGGGAACTTTAAAGACCAACCCTAGTGGACTAGGACACCTTGCTTGAGTGGGTTTCATTTTGGATGAAAGCAAATGAGAGGATTTCCTTCCAGCAGTGATTTAGTGTGACCCAGCTGCTAAGAGGCAGCCAGTCCATAGGACCAGACAAGAGCCAATCTGCAGCAACACCCTGAAAATGTGCATAGTGGGAATCTAGAAACCTCACTACTGATTGCGTCACCCTAAAAATCTCTTGGGTCACACTGAGAGCTAATGCAGACCTAAACAAAGAAGACTCACTGCAGTAAGAATAATAAATAGCATGGCTAGTGAATAAAGCTCTACCTATACAGAAGGTTCACTTTAAGTGAGTGCTTACAGTTAAGTCCAGCTTTGAGAGAAAACAGTTTATTAAATTATTCCTCTTGTCCTTTCTGTTCCTTTTGACAAGACCCATACCTTCTGATCAATGCGTGTTTCTAAATTTCAGAAGATTATCCCTCTGTGTTTATAGTATAGTATGAACTACAAATTATTTTACTATAAATTGTATGCATTTCTAAGATATGTGTTGGAATCGTAAAGTATGTCAGCCTTCTGGTCACTTTTTAGAATGACAAGGAGGGAGTCACACTGTCAGAGGTACAGAGGGTTCCCAGTTTTGTGCTGTATTTGGCAAACAGTAACACTGCACTGTCCTCAGTATGTCCTTATTAAGCAAGTTACTGGGAAACCAAAAGGCAGAGGAGAGGGATGCTGCTGCATACAGAGCACTGAATAGGCTAGTGTCCTTTAGCTGTCTACTGTGTCTTCTACAGAAGACATTCATTCCTGAAAATGCAAAAATAGAATGAAGAGATGGTGAACCCTAGGAGAGGTTTGGGTTTATGTCACAGGATGATGTAGGAAATGTTTTCCTCATACAAAAGCATACATTTGATCATACAAGAATATTATGCAACTGCTGGTAGTGCTCTCAAGATGTCGATCCAGAAACAAGAAAAAAAAAAGGAAGGGAAAACGAAAATAAAGGGACTGGAAGAAAGGAAAATAAGTTTTTCCACGGAATATTCCTCTTCCTAATTAACAAAGACACCTTTACATGTTTAAAGCAGAGGGAACGGTCGAGCAGTGGGTACCGCAGAGCCCCCTCGGCTCCTTGCGGCACTGCAGCCAGCAGCGGCGGGGAGAGACCACCGCCACCGCCCCCCCCCCCGCCCCGCCGCAGCCCGGCAGCAGATGGAGCTCTCGGCTCGCGTTTGAGCTGCCTTCGTCGGGCTTCGATTCGCCTCTTTGACCCCTTTTTTGTTCCCTTTCACTTTGCCTATTAAATGCATACTTTGCCGTATCCGTCCTCCGAAATTCAGAATTAAGCTGAAATAGAAAAAGAAAACCTGTCAGAAGGTATTTTCCACACTAAAATACTGTCTTTCCCTTCGGGCTTTCGTGCCATATACATCTTTTATGAAGCTACTGCTGCTCAGGTCTAACAACTGTACAAGTCAAAGCGATTTTTTTCTATAGTTGAACCAGGCCCCAAATGAGACCACATCCGTAAACACTTTAGTAAATGCACTTCTAATAAAATGCACTTTTTAATTAGAAATTGCTTATTAATTAGTACGAAGAAACTTCATGTGCCTGTAACTGTATCTTGCAATTGGTTTCACGGCGGATTTTGTCCAAGGTTTAACCTGAGTTGCTTTGCATTTTAAAATACTGGGTTTATACTGTTTTTCAGTGCAGACAATTTGAGTTACAGTACTTACCTGGTAATTATCTAGACCAAATAGTTTCCATGTTGCTTAAAGTTAATGAAAAGGAGTCAGACACACATGCGGTACAAGATACCTGACAGAATAGGTGGCAGCATCTTTTTATATGCCAGCTTAGTCAGGTGGAGTCCTGAATTTCAGGTGCACCAAAGTCTTATCAACCAGATGTTTCCATCAACTTTTTTAATTCCTAGCAAAATGCCTTATTCTCCAGTTCTGGGGTTATAGTTTGGCACAGGGAGTTTGGAGTGGGGAAGGCAGGACATTATTCACCATGGTGTTTGCAGGTAGGAGGGGGTGCAGAAAAGAAATGCATGAACTGTGCAACAAGGTAAAGAATAAATACAAGATAACTTGATTGTGATGCCTTTTGCTAGGGATGCTTTCTGGAAGTGAAGAAATAGGCATGGCTTCAAGTTTCTGCTGACAACGGTATTTAGGCTTTTTTCTTTTTTTCTTTTTTCTGTTTAATTTTAATTGTCCGTTTTCAGGACAAGGATTAGAGCCCGAGATTTCCCTCTTTACAAGGGGAGCTCAGGGTTTTATTCCTGATGTGCAGGGAGACTTCTGCAACCTACTGTCTGCTATCATTGGACTGATTTCTGTAACAAAAAAAAAAGTATATGAAGTCCTCTTTCTCTGAAAGTCATGTGAATTTACAAAATTTTCAGAAGTGCTTTAGCAGACCTCAGATTAAAGCACCCTTGAAATGCACATTTATTCTTGATTATCTAAACACCGATTGTGATCTCAGGGGGGAGGGGTGGGGCGGGGACAACTGTTCACTTTTCATTAAATTAATAATTTCACAGATGCAATGGTAAAAGCCATAGCCACATCGTGTTGCATAGTAATTATATTTTTACATCTAGGATTTGGCAGCAGAGTGTAAAATGACATGACTCTGTGCAGGGGGAGCAAGCTTACTGCTTCAGAAAGCTCCTTTTTTCCCTCCATAGCAAATAGACTGTGGTCAATCTATCTTAATACAAATCCTGGTGCTCTCAAGAGCAGGACTGCTGGGAGCAGTACTGCATTAGGAATTTGAGGAAAACAGGGGGAGAAGCAACAGGTATGTGAGAACAGGTAGCAGATAGAAGTCACGTAACCAGCTTGGCCATACATATTTCACAGAACATACGGGAGAGGTCCCTTATCTTCTCCATTTTGAATGAAATTTGAAAAGAAACCCCAGACTCTCTATTCTCACCTCCTGGGAAATGATCTGGTTTAAAGAATTTGCAAAGAGCAGAACCTGGCAGAGAGGGAAAATCCAGCTGCCAGGAGCAGGCTGCCAAATGTTCCCGAGCTCTGTAGTGGGAAAGGGGTACAAAGAGAGCATGACTGGTAGGGAAATGGAGCTTTTCAGCCTAGAGAGACAGTTACATGAATGCTGAAGCCAAACATAAAATTGAAACAGCTAATTCACCTCAGAAAAGCCTACTTAAGTACTATTACACTAGACCCCCTAAAAGGAGAGTTAATTTTGAAAGTACCTGCTGTGTGGGGTTTTTGAGTCTGCAAAGGGAAATTCAAGCAGCAAATGGGCATGAAACAGGATTAGGTATTTTCTCTCCTCCACCACCGTGCTTGCACTCTCCGGCTTAGTCTGTTTCTCTCTGTGGAATATTAGTCTCTGCAAAACAGTTTGCCTCCTTGAAAAGAACCACACGCTACAACCAACAGCTGAATACCACATTAAAATAATTCAACAAAAAGTTCTCCTTTTTTTTCTGGTTGCAAAAACATTGGGAAACTGCATAAATCTTTGTGTTATAGCTGCATTTGTGATTTTGGACAACAAAACTTCACATCTGAAATCTCTGAGCAGAAACATAGTAAATATTATAATCCTAGCTCAGAATATATGAAATGTATTACTGTAGTTCATAGGTATCGTAACAGTAGAACCATTGTCAGAGAAAAAGACAGTCAGTACAGACAGGGATGACTTAATGTAATCATCACTTAAAAATTATTTGAATACAATTAATCTCGAATGTATATTTCCCAACCTAAGAACCTGTGGCTAAAAAATACCAGCAGTTTTCACATGGTATTCCAGAGAGTTTTGCAAATGCTGCACCATGTGCACAGAAAACCCTTTAAAGGCGAACTTATCTCTGAGTATTTAGATTATGCATTACTGAGTTTCAACTGACTTTTACATTAATGATACAAACAAGTTGTTTGCCTATCTCCATTAAGATCATGCATCTATTTTTTTAAACCTTTATACGTAACAAGGAAGAACCTGTCCTTAAATAAGGGGCAGGAAAATGCAGCAGCTAAGCTGCAGTGATGGCAGAGATACTGCTCAAGAGAGACAAAAAAGCAGCATGTCAAACTCCGGGAGTCTTGCTCCTGTGTGTTGCTCCCTTAGGAGCATCTGGGCTGATCTGTCTCATGCCAGAGGCCAAGCAGGTTCTCAGCTCATCCCGGAACAGACAACAGTTTGTACAGCTGCTTCTGACTTCTCACAACCGTAGGTAAAGTCTCTTAACGTCGTCAAATATCCTTATATTAGCATGGGGGTGATTACAGTTAAACCAGTATCGTTGCTTTTGAGACAGGTTTCTCAATTAATTCTGGGCTGCCCTGAGTTTGTGACTTTAATGTGCAGCACATCTGCAGGTCTTTGGAAACATCAAAGCATCAGTAAAAACAAAACCCCATTAAATTAACATCCATAAAGTGCCTTATGGCTAATAATAATAGATCTAATGAATATGAGTGCTTGAAAACTGAGTGGCATTAACAGGGAACTACAATATTAAAAAATATTTCCATGCTTCTTCACACAGGGTCTTTTCAGCTTGTGATGGAAATGCGTGCTGTAGTACACTTTAGTCCCCATTAATAGCTGGCATGGCTTTCATCTTTCTGCTTGATGCACGGTGGCCTCTTTCTCTGCTTCACTTGTGGCAGGGAAATGTTGCCCACATTTTTATCATCTTATCTGCTTGAGAGTGGTTGGTCCCAATTGCAACACGGATCTACCAGCACTTTAGGAAATTGGCCAGTAAACTTTTAAGTAGCTCCACTTTAGAGTAAAGAAATAGAAACTCAATTGCATAATCAGTCAGGATCACTGTTCTTTTTGACAAAACTGAAGAGGAGGAAAGAGCAAACTCATGGAAGTACAAACACATTATTTACCTTTGTCTTCATTCAACTTACTTCAATTAGAGGAAAAGCTCTGGTGAGTCTGCCTGTGCTAAGGGCTCATCCGAGCAGTGAGGCAATGAGAAACCTGGCTACTGCTCCCTGCCCTCAAAGGGACGGTATTCCGTACATCCCCTAGGTTCCTCCAAGCTCTGCCACCCAGGGACTGTTTCTCTAGTCGTCAGCCATGGAGCAGGGTTCTGCCGTTCTCCATCTACGTCCCCTTCTTGCATCTCAAGGATAGTGGCTGTTACGAGCAGGGTCTATAGCTAGAATTTTTCACCCCAAGTGGTGACATTCCACTTTAAGCCATTTAATGAACACCCATGGTCTCTAATTATGAGAGGAGCCTGGGCCTGGGCTAGAGGACGGTCATGAAGGGAGGAAGAATATTGCCCTTTTTTCAGAGTGAGAAGACACTCAGACAGCTCAAGGGCCGAAGCTAAGGTCACAGGGGGACCCTGTGGCAGAGAGAGGAACATGCCTCTCCTAACATTTGGTCTTTGTTGTGGCAACAGGATATTCTTTCTACTCAATATATGGTTTTCTTTTTAGCACACTTAAGTAAACTATTTTAATTAGCTCATTTTATTACATAAATAAGAGTTTTAGGATGAAAACACAGAAAAACATCTTGAAAGCTATAATAGGTACTGGGTCTGAACCAGAATTTTAGATCCAGTTATTTTCTACCTCTCTTTCTATGTCATGTAGTATTTCCATGGTCTTCAATAGTCAATGAAATAGAATTGCATGAAGCACAGATAAAACTCCATAGAGTGATACATAAACACTATCTTTAGTGGAAATGGATTTGAATTAGAATTGGATTTTGAGTAACAAGTACTTAGAACTCATCAATATGATTGAAAAAAGTCAGTATAAAATTACCCTTCTGTTTCTGGATTATTCAATATTTCATAGAAAATTGTTATTCACAAAGTACAGGTCTTGGAATACAAAAGCAGGTGAAGAGAATTATGACAGCCTGAAAGACAGCGTTATCAGGAGATATCTTCAAGCCTAACATTACTTGGAAATACTTACCCAATCTTCCAGGACATATAGGTTCTCTTATACTCACTGCGCTTGATACCCACAGCAGCTGCAGCAGTAGTGCAGCAGGTGCTGTAGTATGTGCAACGGTCACATCCCAGTTACACTGCATAGACTATCTTTCAACAGCAATTTTGATTGAAAACTTACGTTGTCTGGCCAAACATCTTTCTTTACAGCATTGTTCCTGAGCTCCTTTCATGGAAAAGATCCTTGCAGGTGGGTCTGGACTCTTTCCCATACAGGTGAAAAGATGGTGTAGAGTCATCTTGGTTTCCAAGGCCTCAGGAAAAACTAAGCAACATACTGCTCTGCAAGAACCTGGAAATAGAGTAACATCTCAATGATATGAATCGCTGCAGACATTCAAAATTATTCAGCACAGACATTTGATCCTTCGCAGCCAGATTCTACCCCAAACACAGGTCTAGGAAATGATTAATAAGAGTCACAATACCACAGATAATGAAGAAACCATTATGTGCCCTAAAGCATGGCCTCTTTCAAGTCCCGGGGGCTCCTGTAAGATGTGATTATACCTGAAATATTAAGTGTGATTCCTACTTCAGCGTGAATGCCTACTCCAGGTGACTAGTTGCCTTTCCTGAAAGAGATCAAATAGAGGAATGATTTGCACAGCACTATGACTTTTTCCTCCTCTCTCCAGGAATGAGTTTGCTATTATACAAACCAGATTCTTACACTATCCTATTATCTTATACTGGTCTCTTCTTTTTTTTTTTTTCCTCATTAGCCCTGAGGAATACTGCTCCTTGCAAACACTGCTGTTTAACTGACTTCTTTTTTTTTTCTGTTTTTCACAAGAAACAGTGCACACCGAAACTCTCTCTTCTGCTCTTGGAAGAGCTCTAGCTGATAGTAATGGCACTTGTCAGTGAGACAGCGATCCCTGTTCAGAGCCCAGCCTACTATCTTGTATCATAGGCAGGAAAAAGCTATACCTCTCTATAGCTTCCTATCACCGTTAGAGTCACAACAGCTTTACCCCCAGCCTCCTCCACCGTGTTTCACTTGTACACTGGGATATCTTCTTTTGGGACTCACTCAAAAGGAGCATCCTGCTAGATTGATTGACTTCTATTTTGGTCTTTTACTTTTCAGCACTTTACACTTTTCTTTCTGCAAAAACAAATGCGTTCCTACCCCCCAGTTATTTAATTAAACTTCTGTATTCAACAGGCCAGCATTTTACTAATTGGTTTTCCTTTCATACTATTGGAAAGCCAGGTTGTCTATCAACAAGTCAATTGTAACCAACAGTTCTGCTGGTAGATAGCCTGCAGCAGGAATGGGTTTTTTGTTATTTCTATGAATGACAATCGAATATGAAAACAGTCATATTCATTGTATATTTTTTTGTATCTTGATCATATCAACCCTAGCAGCTTGCTGGAAACCACTTATGATTTTCAGTGAATACTTTCAATCAAAAGCAGCAAGTAAAATTTCACCATCAGAAATTATTTCCGAGCAACTATGAAAAAACTTTTGCTCCCTGCCTTCTGTTCTTTATTGAAATCACTACCTCTGTCAGACCTTGAAATTCCCTAAATCAGAAACTGGAGCCTAGCAAGATAATTATCTTTTATCAATTTTTCACTACCCTCTGTCACTGCAAACTGTCACATTTGTGTGGAAGCACCACAGAACATAATGCATTGAGAGAATGCTGCAACAAAGATCTGCCCCGATTCATCTCCCAAGTGATCACTCTGAGACAAGGTTTTAAAAGCACCTGAGCAAGGAAAAGTGTTTGGGCATTATCTGAGCATAAGGGCGGCCTCACATTTTGGATTCCTGAATGAAAAATCTTTAAGAAATTCTGTCTGTCAGTGTCTCACTGGTTTGAAGCTTATAGTTTTTAGTCTATTTAGGGGCTACTATCATCATATACCAAAAAAAAAATACAACCTTCACAGAAGAGGAATTTTAGCCTGTCCTCTACCTCCACCATATGCACAGTTTGTCCATAACTTTTCAGGCACCTGCACCTGCCTGAAGTCTGGAGAAAGGTCGAGAGAGGCTGGATGGAGGTGATGCACTAGGAAAGCAAACTCTCAGCATGGCAGCCCTATACCAGCTGGGGGAGGGGAGGTAGATGGGAAGTTTGGGGGGCGTCACCTCCCACTCCCTGGATTTCTCAACCTACCTACTGTAGTGTGGTACCTGAGACATCAGAGATAAATGTAGCAAGTGACAAAAAAAGTCTTCTGCTGTAAGAAAGTTAGGGTAGGGCTTGCCCTTGAGGTAGCGTTGACATAAGCTGTCAAGAAAATCAAGACAATAAAATATGAGGTATTAAACATGGGTAGTCTCACAGTGCCTCAGCGAGAAGTGTGCATGTTCTTGACCACCATGCATGTGTTTAGTGTTAGGTGGACTAATGGCTGGCATCCACACCCACACAGATTTTAAACCCTTTCCTCATGCAGTGTGAGTTATCCACCCCACAGTCAGTTTCTGGCTCCCGACAGCAAGTGCCACTGGCTGACATGGGACAATTTCTCCAGCAGGCTCCATCACTTCACCCACCGGCTCTGCTTGGTGCTCAGAGCCCCGACAACTGTGCTATACGGAACTACACACACCCAGCCACCTCCCTCATAAGGTCTGGGTTTGCATTCCTTCTCAAATTAATTAATTCTTGTAAAACAATGCTTGAGAAGTTTTTCTTGACACAGAAGCCTCGGTTTTCTACAGAAGAGGTATCAGCGATGCAGCAAATAAACCTGAAGCTCCCCAGTGGGATGATGTGGGATTCAGCCTCCAGCAACCGCTTCATCTGCAGTCAGTTCTGAACACCAACAAGCTGTGGTGCAGGTGTGGATTTCTGCTTATGTCCAGTATCTTAGTTACTTAGTTAGATAAACAATTGTGGGGAACAGAATGGCAAAGGCCACCATCTTCTGATTCAGACTAAGCCTGAGCATTTTCTAAGCTGCCTTGTCGCTTTGGTCTACTTTCTAATACTTATTTGGCTTCCAGTAATGCCTCAGATTTCTAATTCCAAAGAAACTAAGGCTTTTACAGACTCTGTTTTCACTGCCCAATAAGTAATGCACTAGTAATGCGGAAAGGATAAAACTTCAGGGTCATAAGCCGTGCTAGATCTGTGCAGAGCTGACATCGATGTGAGCTGTGTGCACGGAACAAGGCCAATAAATACCGGAGCTCTCAATGTTTGACTTCTAAATGCTTCTATTGGCTTTTCATGGATAGGCTTAATGGTATTATCTGTGCCCTTAACAGAATATTCAACAAATGAAAAATGTATCTGATAACCCACTCTACTGAATAGCATGTCTTGACAGCTAGGGACTCCTACTCCAATCCTTCCACTGAAATGAACCAATTTTGCCAATGTCATTTTTCACCAACTGAAGCTTTTCCACCTCATTTTTATCTCAGTGACAGCCCTTCTCCAGTAACCACCATTTACACTGACAACAATCTCCTTCCACCACATGCTCCACTTGTCAACAACAGCCACTTTGTTAATACAAAAGTAGTTTCTGGGAGTTTTGCTCACAGTTTCACTCAAGTGTAACTGTATAAGATGATGCATATCTTCCTCCAAAATCCTCATCATCTTCTTTTGTGCTGCTTTGCTCAGCCAGTTAAGGCTCTAGAAATTAGAGCTGCATTTCCTCTTCAAAATGTATTTTTTTATTATCATGGATCTGTGTATTTGAGGATAGTGCAAAAGCAGTGATCCACATTTCTATATTTCTTCTTATTTTATAATTTTCAATTAAATACACACAAACCAAGAATGCTGTCTTATTTAACACATTTCTGTCTCATAATCCAACTCTAAACCAGGCAAACCAACCCTGGAGTGGAGCTTCAGTGTGAGTGTTGGGAAAGGAGAAGGGAAAACATCATGGAAAGATGCAGATCTGCAGGTGGAGGGTGGTGGGTCGAGGGGGGCTCTGAGCACTGGGGACATTTACAGGGATGAAGCTTGTCCAGCTGACCACTGATATCATAGCCACCTATCAGGGACACCTGTTTCTTACTCTGCTGATCAATTCAGTCATCCTAGCCTTCACCCATTTTCTCTTTTGTATGTCAAAGAGGCATTTCTTTGCATTTCACAGTCCAAGACCAAGTACAGCAGTTGAAGGGAAGACAAGGCAGGACTTTTTGAAGACTTCGGGGCAGGATTAGATAGCTACATTGATACCGTACAAGCATGGGAATGGCAAAACATGAGACTGCTGTGTTGTCTGCAGAGCTATGGAGCCCAAGAAGAGCAGAGATTCTCAAAGCAATGAATCATGAGGAAAAGGATCCTAAAGACAGCAAAAATGTTCGGTGCTGCTACTTATAATTGATACTAACTGCACCGAGAGTCTATACACATAAATAGACACTCTGAAAATTAAACAGAGAATTTCTGTTTATTGCAGATTTGGGCTGGCAGTCTTTCTGCTGAATGCATTAAGGAACTTGCCTATTGCCCAAAGACCTGGCTCTGAGCAGAAGCACAAAAACACAAACAAAAATGTTTTAAAGGTTTTTGGAGAAACAGGGAAATGGAATTTAGAGCCCATCTGTGATCATACTCTTCCCTCCCAAAGTCTCTGAACTCTCCTCAGACTTCTGGTCTCTTTCAGGACCATTGCACATCAGGAAGTATCTTCCCTTGGTCCATGTGGACGTAAAAGGAAAAGTAGGAAGTGGGTAGATTCAAGAGAAATAGACAACTAGAAGAGAAACATATTATTGCCAGGCTTACTAACATAACTGTTCCAGGCTTGGATTATTTCCACTCTTTTATATATTGATTCACTGTAGCAGATTTGTTTCATCCTCTTTCTCACAGTCTCCATCTCATTTATCCCATATTCCCAGCTTGCTTTCTCCCCCTCCCTTTTACTCCACCTGCCAGTTTTCCACTGTACTGCTCCACCCATTTTCTTGTCCTCTTCTTGAGACCAGAAGTTTGTGCAATACAACAGTTGTTTCCTCTGGCTTTTTCAGTCATACAGGCATACACAGACAGACAAATCCATATGTTTGAGAAGACATATCAAAGGCACTTATTGCTTCTGCATTTGGAGCAGATAATGGTGATGTTTGTGATGATTGTCACAACTCACTTAAGTCTGTGGCCTGAGAGCTCTGTCCTATGGGCAGACAGGTTTTGTCTCAGTGTAAATGATCCACTGCACCAGAGCACTGACACTCTTTAGTTGCATCCTCATCCCAGATCTCTAGGTATTTCAGGCTATTGAAAGCCAATGAGAACGTAAGACCAGCCCTAGAAATAGGTTTGATATTCTACGGGAAGGTAGTATAATCACATACAGGTGTAATGTCCTTTTAGTAGCCATCCAGAAAGATACTGCTGGGCTCTGTACCAGCTGGAGCATCAGGCCTAGGAAAGATGATGTTGTATAGCTTTGTTATTTTTTAAATGTGTCTTTCATTGCCTAACCAGAGAGATGGAGTCTGATACCTAATTCGAGATAGTAGAAAGTTTTACTGAGGCTACTAGAGTGCTTAGCATCAGCAAGGCAGTCTGTTATAAACTGACTGATGAGGAAGCTTCAAATGAGTTGCCTTGGAATCCCATCGCTACCCATTGGACAAGTTCCTGGAAGGACTCGCATCTCCGTTACCGCTCTTAGCCCTGTCACCTCTCAGATAAGAAGAGATATTAACAGTTACACATGGCTGCTGTATGAGACAGGAACTTTATTTATTCCAGACACCATGTAAATGTGTCTTGCGACTTTTCTGATCAGCACTTGTTCCCTCTGGTACATAAAGCTGCTAAACTCATAAGAAAGGGTACTAGCAGATCAGAAAAGAACAATTTGTCTTAGGCCATGACACAATTGACAGTGTCACTGGACATAACACCGAGGCTTAAGAAAGGCCTAACAACATGCCAGAGCAATGGAATAAATAAATAAGAGATGACTTTTAAATCATACAAAATGAATAACAAACTAATATTTTTGCTTCTGTAATACTAAAGCCCCTGTTCTGAAGCAAATTTACACGACAGGCCACAAAGGACTATTGATATTGTATACAAGGTAGTATACACATGGAGGATTACCTTGAAAAGACTTTAAAAGATCACAGAAGCCAGCACTCACAAAATTACATGCCCCAGAATCAAAGTTTTCCATATACCCTTAATTTTGGCTCTGTGTACGTAAATCATGATACAGTTGTTAGTTAAATTTTGAAAGTCATTTTTTCCACACAACGCAGTCTTGGTTGGTGACTGAAAGACCATTTTAATGGACTCTTTAGCCTGGTTCTTCGGGTTGAGGTCCCAGCCATAGTTTCAACATGGTGTTCAGAGCCTGTTCAATTCAGCGTTATTAGTTTCCTAGTGGGATTTCCTCTAGTGCTTTCTCTTAACTGTCTGAGGGCTCAATTTCCACAGGAATTGAGCATTGCATTGCATGATCTCTCTACCTAATCAGCAGAACTCACAACCTCCAGACTGAACTGAAGTACTCTTCACATTAGTTTTTGTTAGAGCTAGGCATCTGCAAACAGGAGCCACAAAACTAGCTTAAAAGTATCCAGTGAAAAATGTCAAGAGTGTATCCTAAATACATGTTTGTCTTTGGGACCTAGACAGCTTACTCTGGTCTGTAAATGCTTTCATAGCTCCCTCCACTCAGCACTCACAGCCCCAGGCCCTTCCCTCCCTCTTCTTACAAGGCAGAATCCAGCCCTCCTATTGCAGACACCTAACTTTTAAGTTGTAGATATTTCCTAAGTCATCCCTCTCAAAGAAGGACCTAAATGAACCATTAAGAGAGAGTGATGGGGAAGTTAGAAGGCCCTCAAAGCTAGGGGAGCCTGTCTGGGCCTAGTTTGGTAACAAAGGCAGGTAGATGGGACTTCCATTTGGAGTCCTTCAAAGGTCTGTCCCACACTCCACTGTCTATGCAGGGAACCAGGCCATTTATCATTGAAGAACATTTCGATAAAGTGGCTGAAACCTGTGCAGGCTGGTTCACCCCTAGGACCATACTTGAGTATTTACTGGGAAAAGTTGCAAAGTGGAGCAATTCAAAGGGGTGAAGCGCCTCTTCCACATTTTATACATCTTTGTGTGTCACAAATTCATGTCACTTTAGAGGATTTTCAACCCCAGTCACTAAAGATTTCTGCCTGAAGGCTTTTTAAATCCCTCTTTTCCATACATTTAAATTTGTGCTTCACACAATCCCCCTCTGAAAGGTCTTTCACATTGAGCCTCCAAAATGAGACCAGCAAAATACAGGTGTATTTTGTGATTCTTCACAGGGCTGGAAGATGAAGGTGCCAGAAGATAGTCTCAGG
Organism: Anarhynchus alexandrinus; assembly: GCA_008711295.1. Classification (NCBI taxonomy): domain Eukaryota; kingdom Metazoa; phylum Chordata; class Aves; order Charadriiformes; family Charadriidae; genus Anarhynchus; species Anarhynchus alexandrinus. The sequence continues at coordinate 1,186,075 of VUYV01000172.1, forward strand.
ATCTAGTCTCAGGATAATTGTATGTCTGGGTATGTCTAGCAACAAAATTTAGGCACGCAAGTCATGAAATGCTGAAATATGAAAAAGAATTGTAGGTGCATTTTAGGCATCTCCAGGACAATGTATCAGCTCAGTGGTGGGGTGGAGATATCAACACTGAATTTAGGCACCTAAAAAAGCTTGCCATTACATCTTACCGATATCCCCATATCCCTTCATAACTCCTTCTGTGCTATACATGGTTTCAAAAGGGGCAATTTCTGAGGCAAATAGAGGCCAAGCTGAGACACAGGCCATGTGAAAACATGTTTGCATGTGTGCGTGGTTTCACCCATATTTTTAACAAACACTTTCTGTCTATGAAAGACTTCAATTTAATTAGCAAAATGGATCTCAGGAAGTGGACTCAGGAGAAAGTAAAATCATCCTTATATTGTTTAATTTAAGGGGTTGAACAGAGGCAGCAGGGAATTCAGAAGCGCTAGAGGGGAAACTGCAGGCTCATAGTACCATATGTTTTGTGGTATTCCAAAGGAAAAAGAAGTGGGAGTAATTTTTATAAGGCCTTATGGTCCTTTTTCATGAACAAGGACATAGAAAGAGCCATAGAAAAGAACCTGAACTTTTGTTTCCAATGGGTGGCACACAAAGCCTGTTACTCTTTATACAAACACTATTTTTTTAATGCTTCATATAATTTCTTTAGTACTTTCTGTTCTCTGTCATGTCTACAGAACTCCATCCATCTCCCCTTTTCTGTTCAATGCATCCATGCAGCTGAGTGTTAACTTATTTGAGCCTTACATAAAATTTGTGTGGTACTACCAAATAACCTGTAGGTTAGAATTTTATCAACCAATCCGATGTTACACCTTCAATACTGTGCTTCTGGTACAAACTTACATAAAAAAGCTAAACAGCATTATGCTGTTGAAAGTAGTTATAAATATCTAATTATATCTACGGATATATTAATAAATAAAAAGTATACATATTTGTATATGGGGGGTTTTGTTATATGTATTTTATTTTCGTTATATTTGCAAAGCACTGATGTCTTTTTGCAAGTACTGTGTTTCATTGTATTTTAAGGCACTCTTGCTTAGGACAAAATAGAATTAATATAATCAAATCAAAATATCTATTTGGTAGAAGAAATTCCACAGCAAATATCAGCAACATTTTTACTTAACTTTTAAAATACTTACTGCAGCATAGTGAGCTAACTAGCTATCAGCACTGCAGCAACTAACATTTTGACATTCCTATGTCATTCTGGCTATAAAAAACAATACTAACAATATAAGCATCCCCTTAGTGATGCTCTTTCAGAAATGGATTAAATAGTCGATCAAGTTCAATGGTTTTCTTTGGTATGGAATTGTATACGGCATATCTGCCAAAAGTCATTGCTACATATTCAAAAGGATGTTATTACTTCCCTGTTAGGTCTTGAGGACAGACTAGTGTTCAGCTGGTTTTATCTAGTCCATCTTTCTATTTATATTACATTAATATCTAGAATTCCTATCGCTGTTTGTTTTTATCATCTGAAATTATGGAATGAAAGTAATCGGAATCCTTTTGAGACTCATTATTTTTAAAGTTTTCATGTTGAGTTTTGTTAGGCAAGAATGGTTTGAGTAAATTCAGGACTACATCTTTGCATGGTTGAAATAAGAGTCTTCAATTGACTACAAATGCCTTGATCTCACCATGTTGCAGCTTAATCATTAACACAAGGAGGCACAAGTCCTTCATTTGTTTTAGCACTAGCTGAGATATCATTGATTGAAAATATAGATCTGTCTAAAAGTGTATTGCACAAGCTTTGTGAAATTTAGGTCCTCACTTCTGTAGGTGATACCCTACAGCTTGACCATTCTATACCTTGCCATTCAGGACAATGATGTCTTGAATCAAGGAATGATAGAATATTTTGGGTTGAAAGGGACTTTTAAAGGTCATCTAGTCCAACCTCCTCTGCAACGAGCAGGGACATCTTCAACCAGATCAGGTTTTTCAGAGCCCTGTCCAGCCTGACCTTAAATGTTTCCAGGGATGTGGCATCTACCACCTCTCTGAACAACCTGTTCCAGTGTCTCACCAGCCTCATTGTAAAAAATTTCTTCCTTATATCTAGTCTAAATCTTCTCCCTTTTAGTTTAAAGCCATTACTCCTTGTCCTATTGTAATGGGCCCTGCTGAAAAGTTTGGCCTTATCTTTCTTACAAGCCCCGTTTAAGTACTGAAAGGCTGCAATAAAGCCTCCCTGGAGCCTTCTCTTCTCCAGGCTGAACAACCCCAACTCTCTCAGCCTGTCTTCATAGGAGAGGTGCTCCAGCCCTCTGATCATCTTCGTGGCCCTCCTCTGGACCCACTCCAACAGGTCCGTGTCTTTCATGTGCTGAGGGCTCCAGAGCTGGACACAGTACTCCAGGTGGGATCTCAGCAGAGCAGAGTAGAGGGACAGAATCACCTCCCTCGACCTGCTGGCCATGCTTCCTTGATGCAGCCCAGGACATGGTTGGCTTTCTGGGCTGTGAGCGCACATTGTTGGCTCATGTCCAGCTTTTCACCCACTAGTACATTCAAGTCCTTCTCAGCCGGGCTGCTCTCAATCCCTTCATCCCCCAGCCTGTATTGATACTAGGGGTTACTCTGACCCAGGTGCAGGACCTTGCACTTGTCCATGTTGAATCTCATAAGGTTCACACAGGCGCACTTCTCGAGCCTGTCCAGGTCCCTCTAGATGGCATCCAATCCCTCAGGCGCATCAACCACACCACTCAGCTTGGTGTTATCCACAAACTTGCTGAGTGTGCACTCAATCCTACTATGTCATTGATGAAGATGTTGAACAGTACTGGTCCCAATACAGATCCCTGAGGGGCACCACTTGTCACTAATCTCCATCTGGACATTAAGCCATTGACAACCACCCTCTGGATGTGGCCATCCAACCAACCCCTCATCCACCAAAGAGTCCACCCATTAAACCCATACCTCTCCAATTTATAGAGAAGGATGTTGTCGGGGGCAATGACAAAGGCCTTACAGAAGTCCAGACAGATGACAACTGTAGCTCTTCCCTTGTCCACTGACATAGTCACTCCATCATAGAAGGGCACTAGGTTGGTTAGGCAGGACTTGCGCTTGGTGAAGCCATACTGGCTATCTTGAATCACGTCCCAGTCCTCCCTGTGCCTTAGCATAGCTTCAAGGAGGATGACAACTGGAAAGAAATCTGTGAAACTTTACCGGCTCTAAAATTGCTTCCAGTATTTTTTATTTGATAAGAATTTAGAGACATTTCCACGTCCAAATAGTCCAGGACACATAATGCAACAGCAAGCAAATTACTGAGAAAGACACCTGCAAGCAAGTCCTGCCTGTATATCTGTACGGCTTCTGGGGATGCCAAGATTTTCATTATGAGGGTTGAGTGGGAAATGATTTTCTGATTCCTAAGGGATTTTATGATACCAAATAGAATGCTATTCAATAATCTCTCTTTGTGTAATCAACATTAAAAAACTCCAAATCTTTTTTCACCCCAGATAATTTATCATGAAGTATTGGCTAAGGTCAATTGAAGTACCTTACTTTAACAATGTATTATCAACCTTTTATTTGTTTAACCTTTTTTTAATGTTTTGATTTGTAAAATGAGGAATTATTACAAAGTGAGTAACATATTTTGACAATGCCAAACACGAATATTTGGCAATTTCAGGGAAAAAAATATACTAGAATTTCTCCAAACCAAAGCTTTTCATGACAGTTTCAACAGACTGAGTTTCCAGTGAAAATCTCCAACTGTTCTACTTCTCCCCCACAGCTTTGTCTCATGTTTTGCCTGTGTCAAAGCTACCAACACCCCCATAATTAAGGTGCCTGTTAACACGGTGGCTGATTCATTTTCTCACCCTTCTTCATTTCATCAGCCTTGCTAGCTTTCTTCTGATAGTTTGGCCCAACACCTCTAACGGCTTTTCAATGCTGAGAAACTGAGCAGGGCATGGGCCTGAGCACTGTCTTGCAGTCATGCAGTTGTGCACGCTGCTCAACTCATCAGCATCTTCCCCACCATGGTTTTGGTCCATGCCAACTGGTACTCTCCCTGCCGATGCTATAACATGGACAGATAGATAACTTAAATATACAGGTAGGTAGCTAGCTAATTATCGAGCACAGGTTTGGGACCAATTCCAATAGTGAGTCTGAGTAGGGCTGCCCTATTTTGCCTGAAAAGAAGTTTATGGATGAAAAATATGTTACAGTCAGGTAAGTCTCACTCAAAGTAGTCAAAGAAACCTCTCAGTCAATGCTCCTTCCCCAAAGGGCTCTGCTACTGAAATACAGGGACTGGATATGTAGAGACACGCCATTTGTAAACAGGTTTTTGTGCAGACAATTTGGCAGAGGTTGCCCTCAATTAAAGTGTTAAACACACTCTGTTGTGTTACTATCATGTGCATGGTCCTATGAATGTTGAAAGGACAGGTTTCAGGAGGACCCTCTTAAATCCAAAAAAAATAAAAATTCATCTTTTCCTTGCCCGTAGATCTGTTAGCACTTCCTTCCCTCTCACCCACCCCATTTCCCATCCATCTGCCCTTATGCCGTATTGGTACCTGAGAAATACTTTTGTGTATTGCCAAAGCTGAGCGCTGTGTATGCGACTGTGCTGGAAATACCTGCTCTTCAGTCAAACCTGGCAACTGAGAGAGGCGTCGGGCTGCTTGGTGCAGCAATTTGCAGGCTGTTTGGACCTGAGCATGCTCACAATTTTGTACTTGATCTTCAGGTCAATGAGTTAAGTTCCATCGTAAGTCCATATAATATGTGCTGCTGCAGCACTGAGCCACTTGGGCACTGGAAACCCTGAAACCATCAGCTTAGTGCTCCAGGAATATGCCATCCCATAGAATACCTGTAAAGCAATCACCTTTGTGTCTTCTTTCTCACATCAAACGTGATTGTCCCCAAAATTCTAACAATTAAACAGAAATAATTTTGTCAGGCATACTTTTTCTGAACACATGCCTGCTCCACAGAGGTACAGTAAATAATTCCTTGTCTCTGAATTGGTTTACATTTACACTTCAAAACTGTGAGGAATAAATCTGACAGAGCTATTTGATCTTTGCATGAAAATGGACTTCAAAGCTGAATGTGTATTTCTGTTCATTTTACAGCTACAGATTTCCAGGAGAAAGTGATTATGCCTCTGATTACTGATGCCTATTGTAGTAGCAGTTTCATCTAATGCTTTTTTAGAATTTAATCATTGTCTTTTGTTGACCATTACAACAGTACAGAGAGCTTTGCACTACACGTGTAAGTGGCTAGTGTAATTGAAAAACACACTAAATCTACTGGATTTTTGTAATGCAGTAAAACATGAATAGGAGAATAAAAATGTCCTCAATGTCTGGATGTGTATTGTTACTTTGAAGCTACTCCCAGCTACCACCACCATGGGATCAGAAGAGAAGCTAACACCCACTACTTTAAATAATTATTGGATTCGTTTTTCTCATTATTTCTCATTCATTCTATTTTGAGCACCACCCCACTTGATGTTATAATTAGTTCTCTGAAAAACCTTTCGCAGAATAAATGGTTCTGGCTTTGCAGTATCAGAGATATGACAACTATGTGTGTTAGGCTGAAGAAACAATTTAGTCGTCAAAATTTGCAGTAGGGACCCAAGTTTAATTTGAATCTTAGTAAGAAAGGCATGCATATAAGAAGCATATCTTCCTTCTTATAAGCAGAATCATAAACTGGATGAATATAATTTCTAGTTTTGTTAACATGAGACTCAGCACACTGAATCTTTTGATGCCACATGTTAATGGATCCTTTTAGATGGTTTTTTACATGACATTGAATGCATGTGCCCAGTCTCAGACATATAGATGCAAGTTCATCGTCAAAAGGTAAAAGGGAAGCAGTTATATTTGCTGTGAATATGTCTATTCAAAAGAAGCTTAAGGAATTTCCCTCTGTTCCTCTATAAGCATTTCTAACATATTCAAGACATTTTTTAGCAGAAGGGTTGTAAATATCCATATAGTAAAGACCCTTGAGCTTCTGTCTTGTCTTTAATCTTTCCTGGCTTCCCCTCCACCTCTTCTCCAATCTTTTAACTTCCACACTCTCTGTGCTCCTGACTTTGCACACAGCTCATCCCAGAGGGAAATACTGGGTGCTTCCCTTCCTGCAGTACACAGTGAAAATCCAGTTTTAACAATCAGAGTCTAAAAGGCTTCTTACAAGCCCTCATATGCCACGAGCAGCACCCAGCCAGTGTTCACCCCACAGCGGACATTGCCTATTCAGCAATTATTACATTTGTGAGGTTTCCATGAGCCGACGGTAGATAAAAGCTTACAAGAGCAGTTGTCCCTTCTGTCTTTACAAATTCAGTTGCAGGGAAGATTCTATGCATCGGACCGAAAGATGGCTCAGAGTATTGGCTCTCAAATCCTGACCCAGGACAGACCCAGTCTTTAGTGCAACTCACGCAAAAAGACAAAACCAAAGAATGTCCAGTGGTTTCAGCGGTTTCAGTGGCAGTGCTCCAATACTTAATAAGACTGAAATAAATTTTGAGCTCTTACAGTTGTCTATTGGCATAATAATTTAAAGATCATGGCATTAGTAACAAGATGACACGGTGTCATGGCACGACTTCTAGCTTTCCTCCTCTCTTGAGGCCCACTCACCTGGGTAAAATGAGTCTGCAACTAACTATTTTATTTCCAGGAACTGCGTGTTCCTGGAAAATACTGCAAAATAAGGAAGTCATTCAGAATGCTAGAGAATATGGGCCAGATTGCCCATTACTAAATAAAAGTGGGGTACCACTTTTATTTCAGCTTTTCCATTCGTCCTGCCAATTTTTTTTTCCAGTGGAAAGAATTCAGGTGTTCCTCATTATCCTTCTGTGCAGTTCTAGAAAATAAAAACATGAAATAAAATTAAGCCCTTTTCATTGGACAGTGTTTTAATGACTCAAATATTATAAAGTCAATATTAGTATTCATGTCACATTCAATTATCTCCCTACCATGTCCCCCCATTTGCTTTTCCATGTGTTGGTTCATCACACAATGCTAATTAGGTCACTTCAAATGGACCATAATTGACAATGGCACTTTTGCAGGTTTATATTTTCACACAGAAAATCTGAGAATAAATTAATGACCAGCAATTTTGACAATTACGGTCAATTAAATTTGTCAACATCACGATTGACAAAATTAATCTATATTTAATATTGAAACCTTGACATTAAGAATGCAGTCTTGGCAAGTAACCAGATTTAAGTGACAAATATGTAATACTGCATCAAAATGATTCACTCCCAAATAATATGTGCTTAAATATCCATATATTTTAGATCCAATACCCTACCGTTAGACAACTAACAAAAAATGTTACTGAAGCTCACATACATGAGTAGAAAAAAAATTATCTTCTAACTAATGACCACACCATTGCGTAGGCTTTAACAAAGGTATAGAAAATTCCAGTACTGGCTTCTCAGTGTTTTAACTGCATGCATACTTCATCCAAAACTTTGTCTTACATAAAAAGGATGTCTATAACATGCCTTTTCTCATTCCTAGACTGGCTGCAAATTTCTATAGGCATACTGCAGGATACTTTGGCAATTTACTGACAATGATCAGCTTCAATCTTATATACCATCGCGTCCAAGCACCAGAATTCTAGACTTGGTTCACTCTTCTGTGCAAGCTAGGTGCACTGATAGTAATCCTCCCCTCAGTCTGCATATACCTTATAGTCATAATAAAAAAACATCAAAATTAAATGCAAAATTAATTAAATCAGAATTAAAACTTGAGAATAAAGATGAGTGTAGAAAACCAAATTAAAACACAGTGCAGTCAACAGGGTTTGTGACATATGTATGAAAGAACCAAATACATTACAAAGGATTCCTTCCCAAGAAGCCTTGCTGAGCAGATTGTACCAAACCAAAACCGGGTAAGACTGACAGCAGTTTTCCACTGCTGGATCTGGAAATAAAACAAAAAGTCAATTAACTGAACTTCATTTCAGAAAAGAAGAAAACTGGAATTTGAAATCCTCTTTATTGTTACTACCTTTTGCTTCACTACACTTTGCCCTGGGGATATACGCAGGTCAAATAGTTGCATTAATGCAATTCAGACAGGCTTTTTGAAATTAATCCCCCACACTTTGCAACACCCAGGGAGACTTCTGTCTTCTGTGGTCATTTGGAAGTCATTAGTCAAGCTAAACAGCCATGAAAAGCATTGATGGGACAGGACAGTAAAGCAGGCACAAAAAAAATCCTTATTATCCAGGATATATTAACTGTGTGTTTAACATGGAGCTAGTGCTATATCAACTGTAAAGCAAGATGGCTTGACAGACATTGATATAGTTGGAACTGTATTATCATAGTCAAATGCAAATTGAGGATAATAGCTGGCAAATCTGAGAATAGACTTCATTAGCTTTCCAAGCATGTGCTTGCATGTGAACAGCATATTCCCATATTCATTTTGACCTAAAGTAGCTAATCGGTTAAAAAAATTAACAATTCATTACAACACTGAGTTTTCTGATTGAACTATGGGGCCTAAGTCACTATTTTCACAACTGCCAGGAAGGCCAAATAAAATTTAATGGGAAATTAGAGTAAAAAGAGGTACACATCCTGTATCACTCTCCTTGCATTTTTCAGCATGTAAGACAGTACGTGATAACATGATGTCTGAGCAAAACCTAATATTTCTAGTGTTTTATGGGAATTATTTTCATTTTTCTTTATCCAAACCATTGGACTGGGTGGCGAATGCTCACATGCCCCAGAAATATAAATTTAAGTCCTTAAGTTTTTATTATTAGTATTTTCATTACTAGAGTGTTTAAGTTCAAAAACAAACAGTGGTCTAGCTGAGGTACACTTATACCAGAGTCAAAACAAGATTATTTAAAAGCAAATTTAAAGTCACTTTAAAAATACACAGCAGGAAAGAAAGATGGGGGAGAAAGCAAAAGGACACAACTTAAAACCTGTTGTAGGCAAGAGACATATGCATGAAAATGCCAACTTTTCAGAAGAGTTACACCCGCAGAATCCCACGTTTGGTTTGCAATACAAAGCGATCGATATTCTTGGGTCTTGAACACTTCTGACAATCTGTTCCCTTCAGTCAGGTATTTCCTCTTGTCTGTTCTGATTACATCAGAGCAACCAGAGCAGGGAATCCTTCTGCCTGTGATCTGCGTCACCGTTTCTGACAAAGCAATGGTGATAACAGCATGATGTCAGCTTATTCCCTAATGAAAATGCACGGTGAGTACAATCATTATAAAGCAAGAAGAAAAATAATATGAAGGGTTATTTGATCACTGACAATAAATGTGACCTCCACAATGGACTACACCACAAAAATAAGACAAAAATTCTTGTATCTATATGGACCGTAACTCTTGCATTTTTTCAAAGGACCACTAGTTTTTTAATTAAGTGAGGAATCCAGAATGGACCAATGGAGTACAGACTCCCTCCGGAACGAAGGAGGCTTGTCTGAGTCTCCAAAAACACCTCACTTGACTATTCCCGTGTATAACCCTATACATTCACGGAATCACGGAACTTTCAGAGTTGGAAGGGACCTCTAGAGATCATCTAGTCCAACTCCCCTGCCAAAGCAGGATTGCCTAGAGGCTGACTGTAACCTCCTATGTCTTTGTCATATTCCTGAGATCCAGTCACACCACTAAATCCTCCTCAGAAGAACCACCTCTGCTTTATCTGTTGCCATAAGTCGTGCAGTAGGAAGCAGCAGCACAAATCCAACAGACTTTTGTGGGATGTTTAAAATTGCTGAAAGAAGAAGCAGGCATCAGAGGCTGGCTTTGAGAAGCCAGCTAGGCAGGCTGGCTTAGAAACTTACTGTTTCCAGAGAATGATAGAAAACCTTCAGTTTAGTGAGTGTTTTTCCTCTCCCAAATTTTCAGTAGAACAAGCCAATCTTTATTTTAGCTGCCCTTTCTTTGTGATGCTTGTTGAAAACAGTTCCTTTCATTCTTGTGGCCTGGTTTTTAAAATATTTTTTGTCTTTCAGAGATCAGTGTGTAAATAAATAATGTGGAATTTACATCCTTGTTCATTTTAGGCTGCTTGTTGCATCAAGAGTTACTTATTCTAATTTGTAAACACAGTATAAGTCATTCCAGACATGTAAATAGTGGATCGTCTTAACGGTAAATCAAGTCCCAAGATACAAAACCCACATTCACAACAGGTATAAAAGTCATCCCGTAACTGCTTAGACTCTCAAGAAAGCAGAGCGGAAGTCTAATGATTCAAAAACCAGCTCTTAGTTTGCTGTTTGGAAAATAATGAAGAGAATGTGACTGCTTTAAAATACCCAAACTGTTCACACCTTGTGAGCTGTCATTCAAAGGTACTGTCGAACATCAGCAGAATATTTTTCTTTCTGCATCAAATTTTCAGAAAAAAATATCTTTATCCTTGTCAAATTTTTGAGTATGCACCTTTGACCAGTATATGTGAATATTGTCTTTACTAAGATTTGCTTATTTAATAAAGTTGGGGGGGTTTAGCTGATTAAATATATGTTTTATTAAATAGATGTCAAAGAAGACTAATGGGGATAGCATTCTTGGCAGCAAGAATTTATATATCAGTAATAAGATACTGGACTGAAGAATTTGGTACCTTGGATGTCAGTGTAGCTTAAGGGAAGAAGCATGGGATTCCTTTGGAGCACATTATTCACTAACTCCTGGATGATCACCTAGATACAGTAAAATAAGGTAAACACGACCAGATCTGTCTTCTGTAGCAACTTCAGGGAAGTCTTCTGTATGTTCAGATGGAAACTCCAGAACAAGGTTTTAGTGAAGCAAAATTATTCTTTGTACCACTGCTGCTGCATTTGGGCATGGAATCAGAAGTTTGTTCTGTTCCAGGTGTCCTCAGCCTTTAACATTGACGCATATTGTTTTTGCAACTGGTTTTGCTCATCAGCTGAGTCAGCGTGGGGTTTTTTGGTAGAGGTCTTTGTAGATTTCCAGGAGAGCATTCCAGCTCCTCCTTCCAGAGGAAATCAACACTGGTAACACTTAACTGAAAAGGATGTTCTGCAATTCAGTTTACTAAAGTTTGTAAGATGATTTAAAACCCTCAAATGGAAGCTGCAATCAAAGTACAAAGAAGATGTTACTATTTACATCTACATTTGTAAGGAATCATTTGAATGCTATTTAAGAACATGTATTATTTAATTTTTTAATCAGAGAATGCAGATGAAGAAGCTCACTGATCATAGCATGAAAAGTGTAATACCTATCCTCAGGGACGAGGAGGAAGCTTTGAAGTTGTTGTCACAATTATACAAAACACTCTTCATTACCTCTGCAAAGTTACACAAAGGATGAGGCTGAATATGCTTTCATATAGATAATGTTTCTTCTGATAGAAATGAGCACTTTGTAGATGGTGTCAATAAGATATAAATACAGCCTCTTGAGTCACACAAACACATAGGAGAAAATTACAGATAACTGAGACCTCCAGGGAAAGGTGTACATCCAATATTTTTACAGCGCGGTTGATGCACTGCAGCCATCTTTTCTCCAAAGAGTCATTTTCTTTTGCTATTAAGAGCCGCAGGGGGCACGCAGCAATTCTCTATCACTCTCTCTTGGTTGGAACCAACAGCAATTCCCTCAGCAGACCCACACGCTTTGAACTGCCCCCACCAGCTGAACTTTTCTTTTTATGGCTTTCTAATACCTCTATTGGGTCAGAAGCAAGCAACAAGAAACAGATTCAACTAGTGAGGCCCCGTGAGAGGCGAACACACACCACCAGCCTGCACAGCCCAAGGGTGACTCCAGCTGCCATCTTTGAAAATTGTATTTTCTACCCCAGGCACAGGATTTGTGTGAGCAGGAAGAAAAACTTCCTCTGTGATAGCTAATGAGTCGTTTGCATGGTTAAGTTATGATTTCGGAAGAACGATGTCAATCGGACATGCCTGCAGAAGAGCTGCTTTCCCCAAGCATCCCGCTCATTCCTTTGGCTCAGCACAATTAAACGCACCATTTCTGGCCTAGTCTGGCAGGGAGGGCATTTGCATATTTTTGGCTGGTTTGTTTTTCTGTTCTTCTCTGCTTTAATAGGTGTTGTGGGTTAACCCCAACCAGCAGCTCAGGCCCACCCAGCTGCTCACTCACTCCCCGCAGTGGGATGGGGGAAACAATCAGAAGGGAAAAAAAGATAAAGAGAAAACTCATGGGTTGAGATAAAGACAATCTAATGAGCAAAGCAAAAGCTGGGCGTGCAAGCAAAGCAAAATGAGGAATTCATTTATTACTTCCCATCGGCAGGCAGCCGTCTCCAGGAAAGCAGGGTTTCATCATGCGTAATGGTTACTTGGGAAGACAAACACCATAACTCCAAATGTACCCCCCTTCCTCCTTCTTTCCGCAGCCTTTTACGGCTGAGCATGGTGTCGTATGGTGTGGGGTATCCCTTTGGTCAGTTGGGGTCAGCTGTCGCAGCTGTGTCCCCTCCCAACCTCTTGCCCACCCCCAGCCAACTCACTGGCAGGACAGCCTGAGAAACAGAAAAGGCCTTGACTCTGTGTAAGCGCAGCACCATAGGAGGTGCTATGAAGAAAATTAAATCTGCCCCAGCCAAAACCAGTACATGAGGCAAGTGGAAATAATTGACCGAACAGTTTTGGTGGCACAGAACTAAGTTTGTCTGAACTGAAGCTGCAAGAAGGCATAGGCCATCACCACCAGCTGGGAAAGGCAGGACAGAATGTGGAAAGACTTCATTTCCAGTCACGTCATCAACCCCAGTCATGTCCTTACCCTTTTACAGGATTTAGTCATTATCCTCATTTGGCCTAAGCTTTCACCAGTCCCATTTGTCCCCACCATAAGACATATATTACCAAAAAAACCCACTACAGGAACTCCATAAAAGATAACAGAACCAGTCTTGTTTCTCTTGACCAGAGAAATGGGAATTTGCAAGGCTTCTTTTATTTTTTCCCAAGATTTTTTCTCTTTATTTTTTAAAACCCTTGAAAAAAATTGGGCTGCTCATATTTCAGTTCAACACTAGTATCTGCCTCCAGCAGCACTCACAGAAATCACAGCCCAGACTTTCAAAAGTAGGTGAGCGAAATGAGAAGCACAGGTTACACTAGCTTTTAATTCTACCTCTGTTTCTGAAGCACTTAAATAGTCCTGAAGATCCCACATGAATTATTTTTTTCCCATCTTTCATTCCCCTCTGAAGTATTGCATGGGATGGAGTCCTACCGAAGGCCTCAGCCTTACATGGATATGGGAGTTGGGGGGTGTCAAGTTTTTTTTAAATCTAGACATGACATAGAGATTTATCTACCCTTTTAGCATCAACTGGCACTGAATCTGGATCAATAGTAAAGTGGCTTATGGCAGCATTAGGAAACTCTCCCTGAACTTCCCGTGCTCTTCATGGTCAGTGGACAGGGGCAGCCCCTGCGTGTCAGTGTGACCTTGTCTCCTTCTCTAGTGGCAAGCCAAATGTCTAAAACAGCAAAGGAGAGACTGGTGCAAATGAATCCTTTGTGGATTTTACTGGGAGCGCAGTGGGTGCTGGGCTGGGACGGCAGGCACGGTGCAAGCTCTGTGCAGGGTAGGGCAGCGGGAAGGGGCATTGTTCCTTGCCCTTCTGCTTTGATCCAAAGTCTCTGGACATGTGTTCCCACGGCATTCAGAAAATTTCTTCAAAATAACACTAAAACAAAGACCAAACAATCTGACAAACAAATGACAGCTGAGAACTATTCTAGCTACTTATTTCCTCCATTAAGGATTTTGAATCTTATCTTTATCATGTGTTGCATTCCCTTTAGCTTGCATCTATCAATGTTACTGAAATAACAGAGGTTTGCTGAATAGCCCAAAGGAGGAAAAGCCCCTTTCTAGAGCTATGTCTTTTGAAATCTAAATTTAGAGGGGGCTCCAGGACATAGTTTCAACTTTGGCCCTGAATTTTCTTTAATTATGGTTATGGCTGTTTGGTTTTCATAGCAGAAAAGAGGAAAGTCATAAAGTAGTGGGAAGATAATGGTTTCCCTTTCCTTAGAAAACATAAATATACACTCTGTAAATTTTATTGTATTTTTAAATGGAGATGTCTTGCTCCGTATGTTAATAGGTCTAAGAGTTATCATTTGTATTATGACATTATGGCCACAACAAATGTGCAGTTTAATTGTAGCTCGCTTCTTCTGTTTACAAACAATTGTGATTGATCACTCTGAAGTGCAATGTGTGGCAGTTCATTTAAGAAAAAAAAAATAAAACCAGTAAAAATATAACGCATGGAGAAAAAAAGCAACAGAAATTGAATATGCATATAGCTATTTTTCTAAGCTCATTGCAAAACCATTCATATCATTTAAAAGCATTCAGAAATGAGGTCAGCTTCTGGCAGATCATGTGGTTCTGACTTTACTGAACCACTGTTCTGTGATCAGCTCCGTATGTGTCATCCTTCTGCTGTGTAATTTTGTTTTCAAAGTCTAAAGATATCATTGAAGTGACATGTCTGCAGCCCAGTATAAAAGACTGAGCACTTTGCAGTTGAAAAAATAAAAAAAAAACAAGCCAGAAATTTGTTAACTGTTAAAGATACACAAAACAGAATTGCTTTGTGATTACTGTTTAATCATCAGAAACATCTTGATTATTCCTCGAGAGAAGAAAGCTTCCAAGAAGACGTGAAAAATATTATTGCAGATACAGAGCTTCAGGTTTCCCTAAAGCTTTCCAGCAGCCCTCAAGTTTTGTACATTTTTTTCTTTTCTTAATATCCTCCTTATTCAAACACCTTTCCTCCTAATGTCATAAGAGAAGGCAAGATCTAGAACAATGGCTTTCATGTCATTGTCTTACAGCAATAGCAAGAAGCACTTAAGCTAAATATATAGGCAAAAAAAATCTTACTGTATGATAGAAATCTATGAAATAGTTGATGCAAAGCCAGCATTACTTTGACGTTTAAGGGAGCTTCATAGAAGAGGGAGGTAATGAAAATAACTTGGTTTTGTAGCCTGAATTTCCCTAAAATAAGTTTGTCAGTCTGTGGAGGCTCTTTTTTTCTCTTTGGTATGTTATTTCTTTCTGAGCATAAAGAGTAATCAGTCAGTACTTAAGTACTAAGGCACTTCCACAATGATGAGGAAGAGTGGAAATATATCTGAAAAGAAATATCTTCCAAAATACTTTTAGTTATGAAAACTAATAAGAAATTGTTGTCCAAAGTAACAGCAAGAAAATGAACTATTTTTAGAAATTTATAGCTCAGGTTATTTGAACAATGCTAAAATCTTACAAAATTTGAGTTAAGTTAAAGTACTCATCTTTGCAAATTACTGGAAAAAAAGTAAATTCTTGTTCTTATAGGAGCGATGTAAAAACTAAGAGATCTTTGACACTGCCTTTGTCAAATAACCTAGTGGAATCAACAAATTCAAAATAAAGAGTTTCAGTCAAAATGTTGGCATCCAGATCTAACTCGTTGAGAGAACGTGATCAATAAAGATCATCAAGCAATCGGCCAGGAGACAATTTCGTCCCTGCCTATAATTTGAATAGGAAAAGCTCCTTGAAATTTTCATGTCCTTCATGACTATCTTAAGTCAGTTTAGAATATATTTACTTGATTTTGAAGGACTAAATTAAAATGAAACACATTTTGAAAACCAGAGATTTCCTGTCACCTGTAAACTGCACTTTAGAAATTGTCTAAATTCCACACTAGCAATTTCTTTATATGTCTTCCTTGCATAAGGGCATACTACATGGGTCAAATCAACAAGTGATCATTCATCTACAGCATCTTCTTTTTATAGCACTTGCAAGGGAGTTTATACCACTTACACTGAAGATAAATTCTAGATTTATTTTTGTAGACCATACACAACATAAATCCCTTTGATCTGTCATGCATACTTTAAAAAACACTGAAAATATGTCATTTACTATTACAAGAGACTCTTAATTTTCATGTAGTCACAGATAATACAAATGAATTGGAATTAGTAAAACAAACTCCAGAAATACAAATCTTACAGGGTCAACACAGAACTAGCTTTTATCACAGGTGGCAGATTTCACCCCTTCCAACTTTATAGGAATTCCTTTCCTTTACACTTTTCCATGCTAGAGAAAAAACCTTTAAAGTTCTGAAGAAACTTTCTTCATCTTCCAGTTGAGTCAGCTTCTTCAGGTGTATTAAGGGTTCTTAAATGCTGTGACAAACAGCTGCAAAACCTGCTACCAAATCTGTGCGTCAGATCCCAATGTCTTAGCCATGTATGAGTTGTTTCATCATGTGAGCTGGTATTCACATGTATTTTATCTTTACCAGTGCTCATCATTAGCAGCTCAAGTTATGACTCACCGCAGTGTAATTCTTACCAAGGAATTATCCAAGAGCCTCTGTTTTAAACAATGATTCCAGATACACTGAAATATCCCATGTCCTCTCTGCTTCCATGGGCTACACAATAAACTTGAAGAATTACCTTAGGAAATGGTTTATGTTTTGTCTTTATATGTACCTGCCATGTTAACTGCATTCAGAGGTAAGGTTATATATATTTGACCTCTACAATATAGCTAAATGTAGAAACAAAGAGGGCAATTGCACTGCAACTAGGTCTATTTCTTTTCATTCGCTACAGCAGTAGCTTAGCTTTGATTTTGACAATTAATTCTCATCTATCTGCAGTTAGGTAAAGTAATTTCACTTTATATTAGGTGGTTCCTATAAGGACCAATAACAAATACTTAAATTTACAAAATAGAAAAAAATAACATCTGTATTCATTTCAAGCTTGCAGAGTAAAGTATTGATAATAAACTATTAGGTGTTCAGAGGTCAATTAATTGGCTGCATGGAAAGCTGGGACCAAAGTGTTAAACTAGCGTCTCCATCAGATACTGAAGCCAGTGGACACTCTCATGCAGAGGTTTCCCCATAGCCTGAGCCGTGGAGACGGCAAGCAGCCACTTCTGGACTCTCCGAAATTTGTGGCTTGTCTTCACATTCAACTGTAGTCAATAAAAATAATCCAGCCTTGTGATGACAGATACTAACATATCTAAATTGCAGAAGGCGGCATGATGTTTCCTAGCTTGCAGTCAGAAAAAAAGGAGGGTTTTCAACTGCTCCCTGAAGCTGAGAGAACATTTTGGGAGAAGCGTTACCCTGTACTTACACTCTTCCTGCAGTACCCTCTGTTGGTTACTTTCATAAACAGGGCACCAACTAGAGAAGCACAGCTGCTCTTATGTTCTTGTAGGGAATTTGCCCATTTTTGTCTGGTCATCATCAAAATATCAAACAGACTTCACAAAAGCCCGATAATCAGTGTATTTGAAAAGAAGTCAAAAAAAAAAAAAGCTGATGACTGAGGCACAGTTTATTCCTGAAAACATCTCTCTATTAACCAGCATAGCTTTGTTCTTCTTGAGTCCAGCTGAGCCAGTGGTTTTCTGTTCAAGAGTTGCTTTCTTACAAATACAATGTCCTCATGCCAGTGGCAGCAGTTGCATTAGTGAGGAATGAATTTTACAGGTTATCTTCAGTTCCTGCTTTTTCCTGAGATGGTGCAGAGGAGACAGGCTAATACAGCTCCCTACAGAAATCTGCAGGTAGGGATGTTCAGAGAGAAGAGGCAGGGGCATACAGCTGGTCCCCAACCACCTGGTCTCACTAGGTCCTTAGCAGGGCAGAAATTACCTGGGAACCAAATATACCAAGAACTCTGGAAGCTGAGACCTGGGCAAGGAGTCTTGCAGCTGACCTCTAACAGGAGCTACCAATGGTGCCGTTCAGAGGACCAAAAATGGCATCCCTACCACAACCTGACTCACTATGATAATAAGCCAAGTCCTCATTCAGTAGTCTGAGACATTACAGTTCTCTGTGAAACAAAAGGATATGTTATCCTCTGGTTTATTCTCATTTACTGTAGATTTCTTTACATTTAAATAACATTAATTGGAAACTATAACCAAACATCTTTCATTGTACCTGAAAGCTTCAGTTGTTTATAAAGGCCTTTACAATCCAAGCTGTTTAGAAATCCCTATGTGACATGACAGTAGCTGATCTGCCAAAATATTATTTTTTAAAAATATATGTTACAGATTTCACAAAACTTTTTCAGGTGCACAACAGAAGTTCTGGGGAAAAAAAAACCCAACCAAACAAAAAAACCCCACCAGATTTTCAGAGAACCCAATAGTTAGATGATTAAAGCCACAGAACATCACAGGTCACGTAAAAACTCTAACAAAAAAAAAATATTATTATGGAGTTACTTTCTTTCTCACAGCCTTGTATTCTTGTTAGAAAATATTTTTAAATTATTCCATTCTGTATTGAAACAAATGCCAAAACATTGGTTGGGAGGGAGTTGCTCTGTTTTTTAAAGCAGAGAGTCTTTATCTCCTTCATAGTCAAAATTATAGCCAAACAGGCTATGTAATTTAGGGTTCCTTAGACGTTTACTTTCCTACAGAACCTCACTTTACCAAATGAACTTTTGTAAGACTGAAGTCATGTACGAGGTGGAGGCCCATCTACATTTCACTTCAAACGTTTTTTTAAATTAGGACATGAACAATCAGCAGCTGCATATCGACTTGAGATAAGTTTCACAGCAGGTCTTGTTCTCCAGGGACTTCTTTAATCACTTCACTCTTGTTTCATCCATTTGCCTAATATAGCTCAAGTTTATTCATTTTCAAGGCCCACTACTCAGAGTCTATATTTTGTTTTGTAGGTGCTATGAGGAGGCTTTCTAAGGAATTTTAGCAAGATAGAGCCATGGGGGGTGGAGATTTTTGTATCCGTACATAGACCCCAACTTTATGAAGCTCCCTGGACTGACAAAGTAGAAGAGAAGAAGGGGTTATTTACATGCGAAGTACTTTTCTGTGAGTCTTGATATGAGATAAATGTGGAAACTGGAATGTTGTTTTGATTTTTGCATGAGCACCAAGTGTTCAGGTAGGCAGCTGAAAGACAGCAGATAAATTGAAATGTATATGTGGCTGCCTGATTGACCCATGCAGAATTATAGGAATTGTAAAGAAGCAACAAACTGATAAATCTGGTTGGTTTGAAAACTGAAGTAATTAACCTACACATTAATTATTATTATCCATTTTTTGCACTTGCTAGCAGGTCTCCCAGGAAAACAGCAATGGTCTGTGTTGAAGATAAGTAGTTAGTTACGTGTAAAAAGCCAGACAGTAATAACTAAGACACTAATTTACCTATGTGATATTTCACTAAGCATTTCTTAGAACATTTCCTCCTAGGATTCGGTGTATAAAAAAGCCTAAATAATCTTTGCAAATGGCTTTGAACATATTGTTTGTACAAGTTCTAAATTTCTATGAGATTTTTAATTGAAAATTACTCAGAAAATTATTCAGTAATGTCAATGACAGACCTGCAAACATGTATCCTTACTTTTGACAAACTCTACTAAGTTACCTGAATGTTATTTTAAATATTCTCTCTCATTTTTATTTCATACACTTGACTTTTCTGTTGCTGTAATGGCCTCTTTTCAGCCAAAAGCAATCATTTTATTTTTTTCTGAGTGGATTTAAAATGTCAGGTAACATTTGCTGTAAGACGTTTTTGTTATTTTTTAGTTAAAAGCACATTTGCAGTAATTATTTGAAAAAACATACATATTTCATTACTACTTCTAATTTCCTGACCTTCTGAGTGTCCAAAAAAGTGAAATTTATGTGTTTATAATTAGTAACGCATGTGTTAGGGACAATAAGACAATAGACAAAAAATATCATATGATATTATAATTATGATGTATGTACTGACTATACATATTGTTATAGTTATTTATCACTGAATTGTGGATATACTTAAGGGAGAACACCTTTATTTCATTTCTTATTCAAAGAAAATTAACAAAAAATTTTCCATTTCATTCTAATGTAAATGCATTGGGATGAGATGTAAGCTTATAATGAGTTGTTCTTTGAAAGCACTGAAAGATGGTTTAAACCGTAATATTTCTCTTCTATAGAGATCTGCAGAAAATGTTTGCCTAATTTATTAATATTTTTTAAAGAATACTCTGAAATGAATGGAAAAATCACAGACCTTCTGTGTTCACATACATTATTTTATCACTTGCTCTCAGATACTTTGGAATGGCAAGCTGGGCCAACTGAATGGGTTAACCAAATAAAAAGCACGGAACCTCTTCTATTTTAAAACTATCATATAATTGAAATGAATGATCTTTATTCTTAGTTCAAGAAAGTTTTAGAAACATTTATTGAAAAGGCAGTGTAGTAAGACTTCTTTTGAAATGCATTGATAGAAAAACAAATCTTTAATGCCTGAAAAGTACTTATTCCAGCAGCAGCATTTCTCTGACTTTGAGTAAATAACTATAAGCAGAGAAAAAAAAGAATGATTATACATCAAACTAACCACTGAAGAAATGTGCACACACTTATGTGCATTAAAGATATTTTCGGTTGCTGTTTTAAGTAACTCTAACAGTTTTGACAGTTTTCGTCTTAGATATTGAAATACTTTAAAAAGTCTAATATACCCTAAATTACTTTAGCCAAGTATTTTTTAAATTATACTTTCGCATAATACTGAAATATATGGTAACTAATTTTCCTCAGTTATGCTAAATATTTGACTCAACTTTTCAACAAAATTTCATTTTTAATATCATTAGCTAAACAATATTTGTAATTAAAACACAACAACATACTCCTGAGAATAATGAAATACTACTAATAAGAATCTTCAGATAATATTTTTAACTACTTACAAAGGCATGAAAAATATTGATAATTCATATAACTACAGCATGGAATTCTAACCATGGCTACCATTTTTTTTAATCAGTCTTTGGAAAGAAATACTTTGAGTTTTTATTCAGGTATGGAAACCAATTAGCGATCCAATATGACTACATTTCATTAATTCTAAAATGACACAATTGTCAGAATAGAAGAGTAACACAATGTTGTACAGGAAAAATCTATGGGGTTTTTTTCCTGTAGAATGTAAATTATATCTAGCTTGAGAGATCAATAGACATACCAGAAAATATTTTAGAAACTAAAATATAATCTTTAAAATTAAATATCTCTAGTTCCATATCTGAAACCTGATATTTGGAAATTTAAATAGTTCAATATAATTTAAATTTGAAAACATTGCTTATTATTGCCCAGCCTATTATTTTCTATTCAGTCATAACCAAAAAATGTTCCTTATCTCTATAAGCAAATATGTCTCCCTAGTAAGGAACAAAACACAGTACCCAAACTAGTATTTTGCAAAGGAACAAACGGTTGTATTAATTTAGCTTTTACTGAGTCCTTATCTTTAGCTTACCTCAGAAATGAGCTCTCCAGCATACATTCTTCTTGGGTGTCTTTGCAGCACGTTTCTACTCTGCCAAGACCATATGCTTTGGCTTTATGTATATCATTCACATGGAAATACATTATGTTAAAGAGCCTCAATACCACAGTGTAAGAAAATTGTAGATGGTAGTGAGAATATCATGTTCTTGAAGAGCTTCATAAAGCATAAGTTATTGAGTAAGCACTGTCTTGAACCCGAATTTAGCTAAATAAAGGTGAAAGCTTGTCAAAAAGTTGAAATGATACCCTAACAAATTGACAAAATTAATACATTATTATAAGTCATGAATAGTTTAACCACAAAATTAGATGGGCAGATATGCTGTTGTTTTGTCCTTAATCAAATTAAAAAGTCTTTCTATGGTAGACATGGATGTGTAATCATATTTCCATAAATAATTATTTAAATTATAATCTAAACATTCAACTACTGTTAATATTTAAAATATATTCATTGATGTTGTGCTATACTGTAAAAGAAAAAAATAAAAATGCTGCCACAGGTAATTATTAGTGGCTTAGCTGTCAGTTAGTCAAATCAACTAAAAGACCAATTACTCTGACGATACACAGGTTGAAAGGCTGGTTAGAGTAGGGTTCGTTGTTGACATTAGGTCCTGTTTAGCGAGTTCTGATTCTAAAACAGTGGGGTTTTTTCCCCTGTGAATTATTATAATGAGGATATTTTGCATTTGAATTCACACAGAGGAACTTGTTCTCAACTTTAATCTCTTTATCTTGCTTAAACACTTAAAACATGCACCGCACGCTTTCCATAACGCAAGTTCTGCCTTACATTTCTTACTATAAAAAACCAAAGATTTAAATAAAGACACAGATAACAATGCAAAGTGTTTCCTGCAAACTTCCTTTTCTTTCATACATGTCCATAGAGAGCTGAGTAGGTCATGTAAGAAATTCTGCCTCCAAAAGATGGTAAATTGCTCTTGAAACTTCTACATACAGAGTACAGTCACATCCACCTCACGGAAGATGTTTCACCTCAGAAACATCAACTCTGAGGTGACTTTTCAGATGAGAGTAAGCAGTCTGGAAGGACGTATCAGTCAGATGAATAGCCTGCTATGGTCTGCGGCTGTTGATTCACTTTCAGAGAGCAGCGACTGTAGCATTAGTTACATTCAAAGACCCATAAAACCTTACTTCTTAACTTTTACTTTTTTAAAAAAGTATTTTGACACACAAATCATAAATCTATGGAAGTCAGTTAGAGAAGGATGGCAAGGTTTCTAAAAATATCTCCCCAATCACTCAAGAATATTTTTAATTTGTTCACGTGTTTGTCCACACTAAGTAGCACAAAACCAGAGTACCCTGAGAAATCACAAGCCTTACTCTTCACTGTTGAAAAATTTTCAAAGTTTTTTTTCAACAAATAACTCTACTTCTCTTCTTTAGTCATTATGTAATTTCAGCACTACATATTGCTGAGAAGATATACGAGAGCAGCTGCTAAAATGTTAAAAGAAAAGACATTTAGGTGTTTTGAACCAAATTCAGGTATTAAGCACCACAATGTTGTTTTTTTATTCAGGGTACTACATCAATAATTGTGTCTCTCCTTACATACAAATAGCCTTATCAATTGGTTTGCATTTATGAATTTTGTTCCCGTTGCAAAAATTAAGACATATAAATTACCTGGACTTATAACATATTGCTAACTGGCAAGAAGAACAATAAACCTAATTCTTTTTAAGACAATGAGATTCTGCGTCTGCTAAACAAGAAATAAGTACTGGGTGAATTCCACAAACACTTTAAAGAGTCAAAATAACACAAACTGTATGGAAAAGAATTAAAGCAACTCATGCATTCGTAAGTAAATAAGGCCGAGACACTTTGTCTCCTGTTTAGATGCCATGTATGCAAATAAAGAATGAAAACTTTTAAAGGCATCTTGTCGTACATAATAATTGGCAAAATTACCAATTCTTTTATTGTTGACTGCAAGCACTTGCAGTTTCCTTTGTCCATTACTGAGCTCTTGAATTGTAAATGAAGAGCATCATTACTTAGCTGCATTATTAGCTAATTTTAGAAAATTAAATGTGTTTTAAGCACCTGATATGTTAATGCATTTAGCTTAGAGTGTCTCTTACTATTGGTTTTCTTGAGACTGAAAATTATTTCATCAAAATTTGAGCAGACTGTATTATAAGTCTCAAATTGTCTTAATTTATAATGAAACATCATTGTTAATGATGGAGCACTGTATAATGTGATTCGACTTAGAAAACAAGCTTAGATTAACTAGTACTTGCAGTTACAGATAGCAGAGATTTTATTTGGTTTAATTTGTTGCATTAGTATTTACATGAATCGGATGGTAAAAGCAGAAGACAATGCTGAGGTGTATTTCCACCTTGGTGGAAGATGAAGATTACTATTTCAAACCGCTTCACTGTACTAATAACAGAAAGATCGCTATTAAAGCTTGTCTTTTATTTCTCAATTCATCTTTAGAAACTGTTTGGGATGCAATTTATTTAAAGGGGGGAGAAACTTAAACCATGACAGCTTAATTAACACACAGATCTTGTTCTGCTTTGTACCACTCTTACACGTAAAATGTTAACAATATATATCACTTTCCAATTAAAAAAAAGAAATACAAGGTATATCTCTTTATAGCAATCTTTATCACAAGTACCTTTTATGAGGTGAAATTGTGTAAAATATAATTGCAGAAGGATTATTTAAAAATAAATATGTAAGGTCTATTAACTACCATGAAAGAGAGATTTTTTTTTTTTAAATTATACAGCCACTTGATCTGGGATTAGCAGATCTTAGGCAATACTGTATTTCTTTAGACTGCAGGCCCTCAGGAGGGTTAAACAAACATTCTTTTTACTGTTTCAGGATACAGTCTCTCCCGGGAAAAAAATTACGGAGCCTTTTTCTCCTACCATTTTATACCAAAAGAATAATTGGCAAATAAGAAGAATTTAAATTCTGAGAAATGAATAGTAATGAACTGATAACTAAAATATTGCTTAAAGGTTCAAATACACAAAGATTGTAATAGTACTATTCCGTTAAGCTATGTGTACTTCATCGAAGCCAGCGGAAAGGAAAACATACCATATCACCACCATACCGCAGGCATTTTCATACAACCTAGTGCAAATTCAAAGCTTTCTACGACTGTGTCCAATAAAACAGCCACAACTATTTTTAAATACATCAGGAGTCCATGACCCCATAAGTAGTAAGTTCCCTTTCTTGATGGAGCGCGCATCTCACTTTTGTAAGTGTCAACGGTTTCTGGCTGGCTGGCCAGAGACCACGGCATACTCTGCTTTTCTCCCAAAAAGGCCATGTCATTCTTATACAACTTAATCAGTGGCTACATACAGGAAAGCAACACTGCAGCCTTTCTGATCATTTTAATGAGGACCCCTGGCTATTCAGTCATTGAAATATAATTGACTTGCTCTTCTCTTATTTTCATAATAGACACTCCAACCTAGACCACATTTATTTTGCTATAAGAAATGTCAGGAAAGATTGGAAGTTTTCTGAGTGTCCCCATTAAAACTGAAAACATGCCACCCTGTCTTTTGCATTAGCTGCGATCATTTTGTATAGAACTCATTATGCAGATAGAAGATGCAAATGTTTCATCTATCTCACATCTAACCAAACTGCAAGTGCCAAGAAAATAAGCATGAGAAAAATAATTTTCTCTTTCTATGTATGTGCCTGCGCCTGTGGTGTTTGCATTGTGTCACAATGCCAATACCCCCGTGTGTGCGTGTGCACATATATGCTTGTAGATAACCGTAGAACATATCTACAAGCATATATGCTTGTAGATACACACAGTCCTAATATTTTATTTCAGGTAAAATCAAAATGTTGTTTGCTACACATCACCACAGCCAAGGATGAACTCAATTTTTCTCAACTGAAACAGCTCTACATAATAATAACAACTATTACTTTAAAATCAAATGAGTAGCAGAAACCATTCAAATGTGAAGATACCATCATGCACAGGAATGCATTCAGTGGTGGCTTTTAACTAGAATAATGAGAGCTTGCATGTCAGATGTGTGATTTTGAATAAGTCCTAGTGACTTACTGTGACCACCCAGTTCACTAAATAAAATATCAGGTAAAGCACTGATTCCGCTGCACGCTAACCAAGTTCTGCTCATGTCTGGCTGGAGACTGTGACACTCATTTCCCAGCTGAACGCAGCATTACATAGGATATCTAGCATGAAAAGTCATTCGTTGTTGACTTGACTGTGCAATTTGCAGTGCAAAACAGAAGATATCTCTTTCTGACAATTATTAACACATATAACATCTTACTGATCCCACCAGTAAATACTATCCCTATTACATCATCACTTTTTAGTATTTTAAAAATAGATGTCATTACTTAACATGTTACTAATCACGCCAAATAAGACCCTCGCATCTCTCATAATTTTCCAATCAGGTTTTCAGCCATCTACATTCAAAAAACCCTTCATATTTCGAATTACTCATGACATAGGCTCAACAATGAAAAGATCAGAAATATAATTGCTACAGGATCTGATCTTTTTAATCTTCATTTGAATAGGGAAAGTGGATTGATTTTTCCAAGACATAGACAATTCTGTTCTGATGTATTATATGGTATTACAGACGGGACAGAAAAATCATACTTTACCTTGAAGCAACTGCATACTGAAACAATAGAAAGGGGTGGCAAAACAGATATTTTAAGTCAATATTTAATGTCATACGTTATAATTTTTCCTCACAAGAGTCCTGACAATTCCCTTACCCATTTTTAGCATAAAAAACATGAAAGTATCATTCTTTCTGGCATATTTACATGGTTTATCTTTGATGTCTTTATGCACAGGGCTTGAGAAGGAGTGTTTCTGGGCCTCATTTTAACGGGGCGCTGTGCACCACCCAACCCCAGCCCCAGAGCAACGGGGCCGGGTCCTTCCTGTCTGCCCCACGCTGTCTTCTCCTACAACTCACAGATGTTGCTACACAGCACCTTCAGGAAAAAAGACTTCTAAGCATCACGCAAGCTATCTGTTTGCATGTACAGCCTGTCACCAAGCCATGGCCCCCACACTCTCGCACAGATTACCCTGGGCCTGGCAGAAATAATCAGTGTACACGAGGGAAGGGAAGAACCCCTAGGCTTCCTCTGGATCAACATCAGTGCACACGTTCATGCTACTTTGGCAACATATGGGTGTACCTCACGGAGTACTTTATGCACAGCAGCAGCACTTGGACTCTAGCCAATAAAGGTTTCGGTAACGTAAGCGTGTGCAAATACAGTTTTAATACACAGGGATAATGTTGTATAATTTAAATGCCTAAAACTGGAACTATTGACGTGACTCTCATTTACTTTTTTGCTGGAGCTGCTTTAAAGATTTTACATGGAAAAAAACCTCTAGATAATGAGATTTCCACCAAATTTTTTTCATGGAAATCACAAAAACCTTTTTTCAGTCTTCTCATGAGAATTCCGTCTTTACACTGGAATTGTACATAAATAAAGAAATAAATTTTTGTTTCTAGCCCAGCTCCATGTTCAATAAGCACTTTAACAAATGTAATTCTTAAAGAGCAACCAAGACCAATCACATAGATTAACAAAAAGTAAACATTTTGTAGCTAGTTTCACACATAATCTCCCACACTTTATCACACACCCCTCCTTAAAAGTGAAAATGTTTCACAAGGAAAACTAAAAGGACTTCTTTTTGAGAGCTGCTTGGCTGCCTGATGTCTGCCAGGCGCCACCAGGTGAGATGAAACACAGCCAGCAGCGAACACTTGAATTCTGCCGCGCCACCCTTCCCACTCTCGGTCTGTGCCCGGGCAGCCAATGCGTCCAACTTCCCTGACTCTCTGACTACTGCATGGTCCTTCAGCCATCCAGGTGAAGGACTCCAACTCTTGCCTCCTTCTCCTTACAGTCCACTTTAAGGTACCGTTATTTTTCTTTTTCCATAAATTCCCATCCTGGTTGTCATCTGCAAAGTGGTTAACTATACCCTCCCCTCTGGCCTGTGTAATATGCCTCTTTCCTCCCAGCAGTCCATCCAGGAAGAGGCAGGAAGATCTACTTCCCTGCCACACAGGTCAGGAAGCACCAACCCTCACAAGTGTTCTGCATCAACTGTCTCAAGTAAAGATTCATTTGGTCTGACAAAGCAGATTAACAGGGAGAATGAGAAGGAGGACTACCACACAGGGAAACGACCAGTTTTGGGACTCAACGGGATTGATTCTGTTTCTGGTTCATGTTTTCTCCTGTGACTTGGAGAAAGAAAGGGCAGAGAGGCCACAGCTTCATCTTGTTCTTTGTGGAGAGGACCCTTTCAGTCAGCAGATCGCCCCAACCCACCTCTCATTAAGATGATGAGAGCCAAGGACCGAGTCTGCCTCCCAGGACTGGGGGCTTGTATTGCAGTCCAGAGGGATGTGATTTGGAAAGGTGGTTGTGCCAACCCATGTGGACAACACGTACTTCCCGTGACAAAGACAAAAGCCTGTTCAGCCAGAGCACGATGACATCCTTCTATCACCATTCATTGGCAAAGCTTCCATGTCCGGTCCTCTTTCATTAGCCTTGAAGACTTTGCCTGGCCTGATATTCCCCTCCATGCATTGTCACAAATGTCTTCCTTGTTCAACTCTCCCTCAGCCATCTCCATGCTATTTTTCAGACTGTTTCCCACTTCAGGTAGCCAGTATTGCTA
This sequence comes from Anarhynchus alexandrinus, assembly GCA_008711295.1. Taxonomy (NCBI): domain Eukaryota; kingdom Metazoa; phylum Chordata; class Aves; order Charadriiformes; family Charadriidae; genus Anarhynchus; species Anarhynchus alexandrinus. Next base: position 1,214,396 of record VUYV01000172.1, read on the forward strand.
TTCCACTTTGATGTGTTTGAGGAACCACTTTTCCCATCTCTATACACAACCTGTGAGTGAACTGCTCATTCAGGATGGCTTCAAAACCAGAAATTAGGTGAAATGGAAAATGAGACTGGAGATGGAGGAAAGGTGGCAGGAAGAGAATTTTATTTTATTTAACCTCAAGGGAAGTGATGTTTACTTGATCTTTTTCAATTTGCGTTTCACCCTAATCAAAAAGTGCTTTTACACCCTAATCAAAAAGTACTTTTATATAAATATGTAGAATTATTTGCAGGCTGGGATGGAGCTTGTGATAGTTTAGTGGCAGAATTCAGACCCTCTGCTTTGTGCTCTCTCATTGAAAGCCAGAAACGCTGCTTTCTACTCGTTTTACAAAAAAAAACTATCAAACCCTGGCCATATTGTAATGTGAAAATAATATAATACACAATTATAAAAATATTGTCCTATTGCTGATTCTAGGACATCAACAGTGCTGACATCTTTTGCCATGTGTTCTTATCAACACACTCAGGCCTTTGTTTTTCTGCACTTACTGGCTCCGTCTACCACGGGGAGCTGGAAAAGAGTGCTAAGAGTGGCAAGCTGGGGCAGAAAGCTCTTGTGGACCCATCTAGACTAAGCACCCACCTGACAGTCCTGTGGGGAATGGGACTTGGTGCCCCAAGGACTCACTGAGACATGGTTTTACAAAACCTGCAGTGTTGGTGTCCAGAAAAAAAGATGGGAAAACAGTCAAAGTCTCAGGTGGGACTTGAATTTTCAGACCCATGCAGGGGTTCCCCTCCATCTCACAGGCCTCTGATTTCTCAGAACAAAATTTGCTGGATTACTGAACTGTGGGTACACCACTCATAATCCATCTGAGTTATTCTAGAAGGTGTTACTGAGCAGATGACAGATTTAATTCAGGCACAAAGATCCTTTAGGGTTGCTCAGAAGTTAGCCATCTTCTAAGTACCCTGTTCTTCCTAGTTATTTCCATTTGTCCTAACTATAAACCAGTCAGTTAGGGCCCTAGAAATCCCAGAAAAGGATCTTATTCTCAGAATAAGTTCTGGTATATTTTTTATACTTTACAGTTCCCAAAAAATTTTATTTATGAAAACAAATCAAAGAATTCCCTATGCATGCTAATGTTGTTAATGACAGTTTTGGCTCCACCATTGCCAAAGTGGAAAGTACTTTTTTCCCTTTTGAGTTACTCTGCGTACATTTATCATGGAAAATTAAGAGAATATCAAATATTATACTGGAGAAAAAGCAGCTTTGGTAAGGCTTTTTGGTAAGGTCTTTTCCCTAAAAACATGTCAGTGCACCAAGTGCTTATTTCACTGTGTTGTTTACCCTGGTCAGTGGAGACCAGCTGCCACCACAACAGCAGAGTGTCCTGATCAAATAGTTTGATTTATAGGAAAAATAAATTTTCTGATCAATTGCATGTAAATCCAGGATACTTGTGACACCACAAAGGATGAGTGGGCCACTGGGTAAAAGAAGGAGATTTATAGTCATTTTCCCATTAAACCACACTGGACCAAAGAAATAAAAATACAGCCATCAGTGAGAAGTCTCTAGTTCTCTCAAGCAGACCAATGGAAGGGAGAAACTGCATTGCTGCTGGAGCATAAATAAGGAAACTTAGAACTTGGACAATCTCTGCTGAGTGCCAAAGAGAGAGAATAGATTCTAGCAGGAATTATGCATCAAATTACTTCTGAGAATCTGAGTCCTACCATCTATCTAACATTTTTAACAACAAGCCAGCAAAGGCCTTAGGAAGCTATAGATCTTTAAAAATGGGCATGGAGGCTGGAAACAGGGATAGACATATGGTCAAGATATGGTGACATATTTTGTCTTCTTTATCCATTCCATAAGTTACCAATGGGAAAGGTAAATGTGCCCAGTAAACATGCCTTCCCAGGATTCTCTGTTTACCAGTGATTAATTGGAATTGTTGGTCTTAATCAATGCATTACTGTCCTTATCTTCTTATCACTTATAATGTGTTTACCAACTGGAAACATTTGCAAATTTTATGCATCTATATACATACACAGATAGGTGTGGGCATGCATCAGATGCCACTGTAGTTACGATACAGTATATTCAATATCATATAAAAATTACAGCCTTATTCTTTTTCCCTTATATGGGGAAAGTATGTATTTTGCCAAAAGGAGTTATAACCAAAATATCACCCCAAAAATTCTACTTTTGAGGAATTTCCAGTCAATCCAGAAATGTAAATTATAAAAAAATCTAACAAAAACTATATCTCTGGATTTTCAGGCAATTTTTTGCATCTTTGCTTATACTGTGTAATATTTCAGAGCTACACTATGTCCTGACTGATGTTTTTTGCTTTTTTCTTCATTTGAACAGGGGAAGCCTAGGGCAGTGGATGTCACTGGGAGTCAAGGTGCCTCAGAGACAGGCATGCTTGCCTTCAGCAAGTCTACAGATTTGGTCCTCGGGAGATCTTGGCATCTCCAAGAAGTAGCAACTAAAAAAGCATTCTGAGTATCCACATTTCAAACGTAAAACCTTAAATCCTCTGCAGTTTTTAATCTCCCTGAACAGGATTGCTGCTTAATTACAACGCAAACATCTGAGCTGCTCACCCTGAACTCTTTGTGCTATCAACAGCACTTTAAGAAAGACATTCATCTCATCTCGCACAGATATCTAAAGCTAGACAAAATAAATCGCGCCTAGAATTGCTTATCTCCCTCCACTGACCCTGAATAGCATAGGATGCGTAGCTGGGATTTGGAGACCTACACTGCAGGCGTCTACATTTGCTCATGAAGAATCCTATTGCCTTTTTTCAGTGGGAAGTTACTGCATGCATGCCCCATCCTAATGGTGATCATAAACATATCAATGATTCCAGCATACTGGGATCCCTGACCTTGGTGATGTGTCATATAAGTCTCTTTCAACATTTGAAAAAATATGCTGGTCTGTCCTTAAGTATGGCTATGTTCAAATATGAGTGAAGGTCTCTTCCACCTAGTTAAAGGCAAAAGGTTTTCCTGTAAAACACATTATACAAATAGAAGTTCACAGTGGAAGTAAAGGAGTCACCATTAAGGTTTCAGAATTTGAATATATATCGCTGGTATTCACACCGAGTAACACCTTGCTTTACCAGTTATCACACAGAAGGCATTGTTAGAAGGTGGCCCTTAACATCCAGAATTCTTGAAAACGTAGAAATACAAAAAGATGCAAGCAAGTAGAAGCAAGTCTCCTTAGCCAAAGGTATTGTTCCAAGCCTGTCAGTAGGCAAGTGTGTCTCTACTACATTGAGGTCCAAGACACGTACCAATATGTTTTTTCAAGTGTAATCAAGTTGACATCTATCTACATTGATTACACTTCATAAGGGGAGAGGGAAATTCTGGAGGTGGGAGAGAGGTTCTCTGCTCTCTGGTGGCCTCAGATGTATCCTCCACAGGGTAGGTCGGGCCTCTGGGCATAGCCCTGAGAGATGGGTGGTGCGTGAGGAATCATCCTGGAGGCCTTATGCCTCAGAGATGCTCTTCCCTATTCCTGCTTGCTCCTCAGGGCAGTAATTTGTTGCTGGTCTATACCAGCAGCAAATTATAGCAACCCCTGTGCCAGTTCAACTTGCATCTGGGAACTGGAAGAGGCAGGGGAGTGAGGGACAGAGGGCTCTGGCCTTTGCCTGACCATCTGCCTGGTGAAGTACTGGTACTATTTAGTCAGTTTTCCGCCCGCTCTCCAGAGCATGATGCAGGGGGAGCTACGGCGACTCTGAAGCTTCATAGCCCTGACTGTGCTGTCCGTCAAACACAACTCAGTCTGCCCTTTTCTTCTGACTCTTGCAATTCACAACCACACAAGACTTTCCAAAAACACAACGGCAAGACCCTGCTCCACTGAAACCCTTTTTGCATTGGAGAGACTGTCTACGGCTCAATTCTAAGCCCTTCAAAATCCAGTCAGAGAAGAAAAGCAGACTAGCTTTTATCGTACTTGGGTGGCATCCCAAATGCCAAATGACACTTCTCCTCATGCCTGGCACAGCTTTATTACATTGCTCTGCAAATGACAAGATGCCACTATCACAGTACACACCAAGTGAGTCTGACAAGTTACTAGCAAACCTTTATACAGATTGCATTTTTATTCTCCCTTTATGGTGGCAGTTTATCCAGACCCTCGTTTTCAGCTCCTTGCTTGATAGTTCAACTGGTTTATACTGCTGTTTGGTTATCACATGGGTTTAAAATCATTGTTACAAACACATTGCCAACGGCATTAAATAAAGATCATCTTATTAAGAGTGGGAGTGCTATGGGATTGCTCTTGTTTTACTGGTCTTGTATCCAAGGCAAAAGAGAGAGTCGGGAAATCAGGCTCTTTTAAATAATATGTTACCAGTGTACCCTACGACCTTGAACACAGCTCCTCTGAAGAGAGCTAGCCCTTCCCCTGCCTGCCTAATTCTGCCAGCAGTATTAGAAGACGGGGTGACAGGTCACTTTTTAAAATGTTGATTCACACACCACAGCTACACTGCTAACGTAAACCACATGGAAACAACGGCTCACATCCTTCGATTTCTACTTTTCTTCTCTTGCTAAAGCAATTTTCTTGATCTTTGCCTTGTATCAGCAAGTGAATATGAGTTTACTAGGAGGCATTTGGATGTTTCTGTCTGGGAATCCTGCCGTTAGCTAGCACACTTGATGCGCAGCTAGTGCATGGTCTCTTGGCTGACTTCACTCACCTCCATCTGTTAGACTGGCTGTGTGCCTGCTCACAAGTCTGTCAGCCTGTTTCGCGAGGACACAGGTGCCAGCAAGGATGCACTTGGATGGACAGCACACACAGTATTGCAACATGCCATGCCTTCGTTAAAGAAGAGAGTAATTTGTGACATGGTATGACACTACTGGTTTTGGATGGTTGGCTCACGTTGCACCTCTGTTTTCAGGAAAATCTCTGAAGAGGAGGAGGACAGTTCATCATCAGAACACTAACTGAGAGGCTCTCATGTGCACCTCTGTTTTCATCCACAAGAGTAACCTTTCTCCCAGTTCTTTATTTGAAATGGAAGTTGGTGTGCAATACTACTTTCTCCTTGGTAGCTCAAGTGTTTCCAGAGTCTTCAAGTATGAAATGGTAGAAGGAACCAGTAAATCTGAAGTTCTTACCTGAACACACATATTTGAGCTTCACTTTCTTGAGTACAATAAGGAGAAATTGGGATAATAGATTGCAAAATAAAGTTTTCCACCATCAAGTTATACACAATCGCATGTTAAAAAAAAAAAAAAAAAAAAGACTGCTATCCAATAAAATAACTCTATCTGGGCTTTAGTTTTCCTAACTTGATCCCTGGCTGCTCAGACAATTTCTCTGTATTCCTCCCAGGGTACCTGTCCTTGCTTCCACTGTGCATAAGTGAAAAGAAGCCCACCAAGAACCTGAAGATGGAGCAAAGTATGCACAGGGAAAAATACTGAAGGAAAAAGTACCAATAGCACAGGTACAGCTATAGTAGGGGAACACTCTCAGGTTAGGCTAACCGTGCTGATTTGGCCGGTCATTTGCAAAAATACTGGGTCTATAATGAATCCCAGAAAAAGACCCTCATCTGCTCACAAAATTATCCTTGGAATCACAACAGAGAGGATTTCTAGTGGAAATAATAAATATTTATAGATGGGAAAAGGAGAGAATTTTGTGTCAGAGAGAAGCTTATGGTCATTATCGCTCTGAGAAAAAATTGTTGATATTTAAGTGCAGAATGATCATTCTGCCTGTTTTGTTGACAATTCGTGCTTTATATGACACTAAATTTTAGTAAGATTTTCTGTAAAATTAGAGGGGGAAAGCAGCAAGCATCATCTTCTGGCATATTTTTCTACAATTAAATTATATACTTATCCCACCAGAGTGTTCACACTTTCAAATATCAATGTGACACTGATCCATGGCAATTTACTGTGCTTATGCCAAAACACGTTACTCCCTGTTATTCTCTCATCGCACATGCGCCTTAATACAGATGCATAATTTTTAGAAGTATTGAACTGGAATTTTAATTCGACCAGTTTTACTTAGTCACTGCAGATATCCACAGAGATACAGAACAGTGATGGTAACACCCAGATGAGCAACAGGCTGAAGACTTTAATGATCAAGTAAAGCCCAACTTGTCCACTTGCACTGGACAACTAGCTTCAAGTCCTCAATTAGTTAAACACAGAAAACCTACATCTGTTTTTTTCTTTTGTGATGGACCACCTCTGACCCCTATCCATTAAATAATAATCTCTCTGAAAACATATTGCTCTGAATTTCAGCATTATATGCCAAACACTTTGATGCTTACTCAGATGAGATTCTCCATTGGTGAATTTGGTGTTATTAGTTGTAAAAATATTGTGGCCAGCATAGAGCTCATTTTTATGGGAAAGGTTTAATCCAGTGGCCTTAGTAGACTGGAATCATTTTTTAAAGACAGAACACTCTGCAAACCAGATTTACTAAACAGGCCAGATGTTGCAATCGATTAAAACGCAATTGTTAATACAAAGGGCTCCTCGTCTCCCCTGTGGGAAAAAAAAAATTTAAAAAAAACCCAAAACAAAACAGAACAGAAAAAAAGAACAGGCTTTCAGGCAGCAAAGTGGCAGCAGCAAGTTGGTGATTTTCCCCTTCTTTCTATATACCTACCATTTTCCCCTTCTTTCTGTATACCTACCATTTGCAAACTGTAGTGTCGGCTCCACGCTGCCTCGGGGACGGGAGACCAGAGGTGCTGCAAACCAGGACTGATGTGCCTGACAGAGCTGCACAGCGCAGTCTGAGTGATGGCCCGAGCCATGCCCGGCAGTAGCCAAAATTATGAGTGGTTTTTCTTTCCTGGAGCGCTGCATTCGACTACAATCACAAATGTGGCATGTGCAGTAGCCAGTCAGCTGCCAGTTGATTCTATATATATTCTTAAATTAAGTTTTTGAAAGCCATGTAAGAAAAAGGTTTTGGATGCAAAGAAATGTGCTGCAGCTTGGTGACTTACAGAAAGCTTTGGGGGCCAAAGCCAGAGTGGTACATTGGGAGATGTTGCTTGGCATACACCAGAGGGCTTTTGCTCAAAAGAAACATTCAAACCTCAGATATTCTGACTAGGTAAGTGCTGCAGCTTGTCCCAGTGCAGATGGAATTTGGTTAATATGTTGTTGTGTCCCAAATTAGGGAACCAGCTGGGAAAGACGATATTTGGCTACTTTACTTATTTCTGTAACAAACAGTAAAATTAATCGCATCTCTTTATAACTGTATTTTGCACTAAAGCTGTTCAAATGTGAGACTAAAAATATCTCCTTAAAAAATAAAGGCACCAAGGAAGACAAAAGGACTTATCTAACAAGTAAAATAGCTGAAAAATCCTAATAGCTTTTTTAAAATAGTTTCTAAGTTGCTAAATCAGACTAGAATTTAGTTAGAGGACGAACCTTAGATTATATTGAAAAGGAGTCATAAAAGAGTCATACCCTTTCATGACAGCTTCGAAACTGGGAGCTTTTCACTCCACATTCCCTACTATTTTGTAAAAACATGCAGCAGTCTTTCTCAGACCCTGTTTTATTGTCTGTTACTATGTTCGTGTTCATGGACGAATAAGCACTCTGAAACTGTGACTAACTTACGGTTTAACAGTTAGTTTTCCCAAATGCCCATTGAGCATCAGTTCTAAAAGATGAGAGACTGCATTTACTGTCTGCAGACTTAAACTTGGATCTTTAGATTTACAACCCTAAATCATTTCTTTTGCCACTAAGGATAGTAGTGTGCTTGAGAGCTGGTGACCTTTGTAGTTTAGCCACCTACAAGAACTAAGAAAACGCTTTCTGCTTAAAAAAAAAAAACTATGTTTTATCTACTTCTTGACAGACACACACGCGCACACACAGAGAAAATCAGCAGCTCTGTTAAGAATGGGTTGGCAAGCAGCTTCCCAAGATCTCCCATGTATTTTCACTGAGAGCTCTAGAAGCAAAGCACTTGGAAGACTAAGGACAGCCAGCCAACAAAAAAAAATATTTTCTTTTTTCCCCTTTAATTAGAATTCTGTTTAGATAAAAATGATCAGGGGAGCAGTATCTGAAAACCCATAAAAAAAAAAAAAGCACCAAACAAACAGAACTGAGAACAATTTTGCACCCTCTCTGGGAAAGGAAATCAAATCAAGTCTACAAGCCTTTGTGCTACAATTCATCCTGATATAATTTGTAACAGCCAGGAAATTAACGCTAAACAATGAAGCTCATAATGAAAACATTGTGAGTGACAACATTAACATAATACAGAGAGAGCCTCACTGCCTGTCTACCAACAGCTAAGTTCCATCCCCCATAAGCAGGATGCTCAAGTAAGAAAAAAAACAGGCCAGGTTTCGAGCTGCTAATCAGTGTTGATAGAAGAGCAGTGTGCAGCAGCAGAAGAAAAAGATGAGATTAAAGTGAATATTGCACTAATGAGCATGTTCTTCCTGATGAAAGATTTTAATGGAGACTATAAATCCCTTTCTCTCTTTCACATGCTTATCACAAATGTCTCTGTTTGGTAAACTCAACAGCAGAATTATATGGGTAAATGCCAATGGAGATGTATTTCGGTCTGAAGCTAAAAAGGACTGAGGTGTTTTGACTCCAAATCCTGCAATGTCCAACTTCAAAGCACCCAACCCTGAAAGTTAATTCCAATCCCTGTGCTAGGTCTATAGTCTTCTACACGATACCAAGGCCAAGTTAGGCTGTGTCTACATTAGCAAGTAGCCCAACAGGACCCCATCTGTATTGTGGAGGAGTTGGTGCTGGGAACCCAGTCACTGCAGAATATGCAGTTTGTGGGTTTATGTCACCACATCCCAATCTGGTCCCACAGACCAAATACTCCAGCACAGGAGCATGCCATGTGTCCTCCTGGAACACAGCTTCTGATTTCATTTCTTGCAAAAGAAACCAGATTGAACTCTGTGAGAACACTCTGCGATGCAAAGCAAGTGCTGTGAATGGTGATGAGTAGGAGATTCGGTTCAAGATCACACTCCCGATCCAAACAAAAGTGTTAATGCACATACTCTTGGCTGCCTCAGACCAAACCATTCAAACAAGCTGCACCATGACAGCAAACTGCCAGGAGCTGCACAGCAGAACAAGCTGAAAATATCAGCATATGCTAAATCTATCCTCCTTTGGAGATGAAACGTCTTGTTCACAGACAGGTTAATGTTCCTCATCCAATTCATAGCCAGGAGCCTCCACAGAGTGTGAGGGCTTCATTGTGATGATGACTGTAGAGAAGCACCTCAACCTTTTTATTCAGTTAGTGAATCCTTAAGGCAGAGACTTACAGCCCCTAGATGCCATCAGTGCACAGACTGCTGCACACCTGTATCATCACACTGTCACTGACAAGCTGAAAAAGCTGCAGGACTTAACAGACCACCTGTAGCCCATTTCCCATGTTCTCCGACCCCACCGCTGTCCCACATACTCACTGTCTGAGCAGGACCCACGAAGTTCTCACCTGTACTGTGGGTTGCACAGATCCACATTTTATCTCTACCCGCGAGTCACACTTCCTAGGACCCAGTCAGGCAAAAGGAGGGAATGCTTTCTATCCCTCCTATGAAGTTATGCTGTTGCACAGAAAAAGAGATCAAAATACACTGAGATTAAAAAACAGATCAAACAAAAGCCTGCAGGTCAGCAATCTCTATATACTTTTCAGAAGAAGGGTGGCTAAGCAGTATCAGGCAGAGCAGGAACAGACAGGACTGATCAGAAAGATAAGTCCTTATAGCAGGTTGTCATGGTTTAGGCCAAATCGGCTACTGGGAACGTGGGGGACCCCAGATGGAACCGACAGATGCTCCCCCCACCCCTCTTCAAAGAGAGAGGCAGAGGAGGGAAAAAGAGACTTATGAGTTTAGAAGGAACAAAACTACTTTAATGAAATATTAATAATAAAATAAAAGGAAATAATGAAATATATACAGAACTGTATCATGCTCCCAGGATGACAATCACGACACCGGCTACCACTGGGGCAGTCCCAGGCTGGACTCAGTGATGGACAGGAACTGGATTCCGGATCTGGATTCAGGATCGGGATTCAAAGGCAGACAAACAGACAGAGTGCTCCTCAGACATCGGCCATCAAATAAAGAGAGAGCTGACCCTTTGATCCCTCAGCTTTTAGACTGAGCGTGATGCAGATGGGATGGAATACCCTGTTGGTCAGTTTTGGGTCACCTGTCCTGTCCGCTCCTCCCCGCAGGTACGACCCCTCTATGTTTTTCCGCTTCCGACCTTTCAACGGGGCAAACAACAAAGTTGGTTGGCCTTGGGTGTTGTAGCAATAAGTATAAGCAAGAGCCTCTCTGCAGACCATTCCTTGGTATTCACTATAAACATTGGTCTTATCACTCTGAGAGAGCGAACATTGTCTGCACAATATGCTGTTAATTTCAGTAGTTAGAAGAGGCCCAACTAAGAAGCGAAGTAACTGAACAAAATTGGTCCTGGTTTACCTCAAACCAGGACACAGGTCTTCCTTGCCATGGTGAGTAGTCCTGCACTCCACAGAGTGATCTCTAGACTATTTAATGATCAGCAGAAAAAAAAAAAAAGGAGAAGATGTTGAACCTAGTTCCTCTCCAGTCTGCCTGAGCACTCCACAGACTGGGCACCTCTGCCAGAGGAAGAATCATGACTTCTCTTTTGCTGTGTGTTAAAGACAGACACAGCTGGTTTAGTGTGGAGTTCAGTATGTGGCTGGTGTTCACTGTGCCTGGGGAACACCCATGAGCTCTAGTCACTCGGCTCTGGAGGTACTGGACCGTAGGTTTGCAGATCCCAAGAGGGCTTAGGAATAAAGTGAGATCCAAGACATATTCCTCTACAGTCCGAAATTCAATACAGAAAAAAAAAATCTATGTAATCAAATAAGCTCCAAGAGACTTTAAGTGCTACTAGTTTTAGACAAGCGTATTCAAGAACACAAGACTGCAGCATCGCTGAAGAGCTTTCAGAAGTTGATTTAGGTGTTCATTGCTTTTTTAAATTAAAACACTTGCGTGTACCATAAGTTAAATTATTTGTGTGTTCAGGATGTAATTTTAGCATCTACATCCTGCTTATTTCTGCTTTAATTGTGTTTTGCAATGACTTTACAAAGACTACTTGACATTCTGCATGCATGAATCTTATCTACAGCTCGTTGAGCAAACCTGAGGTGCTCTTGGTCTGAGAAGCAGGAAGGCAAAAAAAGGCAGCAAAAAGGCAGCAGCTATGTTTCTGCCTTTTTTGTTCCTCACTACGAGGAAAAAATAAAGCAACTGTGAACAGCAAGGGCGATATTTGGTCCCATCACAATTTATAAGTGAGTGAAAGTTGCTGTAATTCCCCAGTATGTGCTCTGCTGACTAAAGAGCACTAGACTGATGGGACAATAAAGGCACGTAGATAACTCTTTCAGCTTGATAACAACTAAGAACTGACATCCCAAACCCTATCTGGATCTATCAGATGGAATCTAACCCATTGCAGTTTTATCCAAATTAGAAAGTATGGATGTAAAATTGGGGGAAATTTCACATTCCTAACTACAAAGAGCATATAGTAATGCAATAGCAGCTGTTATTTTCTGTGTTATTTTATTAACTTTAAACTAGAAATGTTAAGCTCCTTTTCTACTTTATTTTTTACTGGTATAACCAATATTTCGTAAAAGAACAACTTTAAACATGCTGTAATCATTTCGACTGCAAAATTATTTTGTTTACAGATCATTCAGTAATAAAGAGTGAACTTCGGCCATGGTAAAAATAGCAATTAATTGACTCTCATGTTGAGTCACATGGTAGCCTACGGATGAAATTATGTGTTTGTGTGACTGCAAATAATGAATAACACACAAAGGAATTCATGCAATTATATGTCTAGTGTCCTGTACAAAGAACCAGTGCAGCCACAAGATCCTTGTGTTAGAAGAGCTACCTAAAATGCCATCTGCAGTTGCCAAATGCTGGGGGAAATAGTATTGCAGCCAGAAATGTCAAAAACAAACCTATTTATCGGAACTAGCCCTGAAGCACAAGTGCAAAAGTGAAACAAAACAGACATCACTTGTTGGAAGCACATGCATTTTGGAGCAAAAAGTGGACCCAAGTGTCCACATTTGGAGAATGAAATTGAGATGGGAACACCATGTGGGGTTGCAGTTCCACCGTTCCACCGTGATGTGCAATGAATCCAGCTGCAGGCTACTGTATTGCCCTTCTTTCCCCCTCTGAGCCCTCTTCAAGTTTTGGCTATGTATTCCAGCCTACCTACCTTGAGGCAGAGAGGATAGCTGATCTGCCTGAAAACTGTTTCCACACACAAATACAGAGGTTAATTTTCAGCTGTTCAGTAATTTTTTGAATAATCTAAATCACCTCTTCACCAAACACTAATTTCAGTATGATCTTCGCACACCTTCTGTCCTTCCTAAGTCTCACCGTGGAGCCCCGCATCTACTAATCTGATAGTCTGGCAAACTGGCAATCTGAAGTTAACCATCAGTTGAAAATTTTGGGTAATTGGTAACAGGACAAATGCTTAATTCAGAGGAGTTGATACTACAGGCCTCAGACTGTCTCTCCTGTCACCATAATCATCATTTCAGCGCTGAATGGATAAAGGTACAGGCTTCTATCTCTAAATGAAGGAAATTGAGAGTTTATAAGATCACAGAGGCTCAAGAAAAAGAATACGCACTTTTAAGATATATTTTTAACATCTTGTTTGCTGTAACAGAGGATTGGGTACAGGGCTCAGGAAGTCATCTCTGCTCCTGATTTCTTTCACATAAATTCAGAGACATAAGACCACCGGGGGCTATTAGATATAATGATCCAAATTCTGTCTGAAGTAGTCCCTAACCCAGTGTCTACTGGAAGCTTGGAGGATGTACAAGAGTCTGTTGAGTCAGTCTGCTATAAAAACTTTAGTGTTTCAGGTACACTTTTCCCTAAATATCTACTACTGCCCTAGAAGAAGGTATGGGATTCACTCAACCTTTGACTGGACCCAGATGATTACCCTTATGTTTTCACACCCTTGTCTCTACCAAACGCTGCTTGTTGAAAAGACCTCTCCCCTGCCTCCATTTCTCCTGTCTTACGTAGTGAACATTAGGGATTGTTTCTTAAAACTGGAGGTTGGGAAGAAGCTACGGTAAGATCTCTGGGGTCAGAACGGGGTATTTTACTGAAGTACCAGCTAAATTAAACAAAACAATGAAGAACTACTGAATCACAAAAAAAGCATGCTACAAAGAGTACAAGGTAGGATAAAATATGTAAAGAAAGATCTTGTTCACCAGGGTAAAAGAATTCCTCCAGGGAATCAAGAAAATAACATAGAGGGAAAGAAAAAGGGGGGTGGGGGGGTGTCTGTTTTGAAAGCCTTTGGTAAAATTCAGCAACAGGGGTCTATTAAGGAACTGACTATAATTTTAAGATTAATAGTTTGGAGACTAGAATTAAAAGTGACTGGGAGGATAAAAGAACAGTAAGATTTCTGTATAACAGGTGATAAATACACGTAATTAAGGCAGTATTGCCTAATATAGAGAGGACCCATGGTAGCTAGCAAAGAAAAAATAACAAAAACCTGGGCTCATAAAAGATGCAGATGACACGAAAGCAGTTGGGCTGTAAGCTCATGAGCACAGAGGCAAAGTTGAAGGTTTAAACCTTCAGCAAGCGGTGCCGTAGCAGCTGCGTGCACACCTGCAAGCTGCGCATTTGAAAGCCTGAGAATCCATCAGGCTGTACCTTGGAAAACAGGCACGAGAAAATTGTCCTCGATTCACCTAGAGAGTATTTCCCACAGTTTGGTAAGGGCTAAGCTGCTTTTAATCCTTGCGATGTGTGCTTGCATCTTTATAAAAAGGTGGCTTGACCCACCAGGCCCGGCTGATGCAGGTGTGATTGGACCCTGGGCAGCTGCTGAAATCCCTGGCAGAGTCAGCTGAATGTGGCTGGCTCAGGTAGCTCACTGCAAGCAAGGACGGGTTGTGGTGCTTTGGAAAGTATGATTTGTGTGCTCTTCCCAGCTGCTGTGGTGAATGAAAACATAGAGCTGAGGAATGGAAGAGGTTAATTCCCAACCCTCACAAAAGCCAGACCATTAAGTTGCATTTGGAAGCATATAGAGCGATATGGGTGTCGTGATAGACCACCAGCACATCCTAAACACGTGTTCAGTTTAATTGCTTTGTTCCTCCTTCAAAAAACACATACAAAATATGCAACATTCAGGCAAACTGGGTGGTGCGCCTGTCCTCCAGGAGCAACGAGCTCCTATGTGATTTCCAGCACACGCTGCAACTGTCCCCTTGTGCCACTGCCCCACAGCTGCAGACAACTGAGCCCCATAAGCCGATGAGCCACAAAGTGGAGATCACCAAGTACCGGGGCATGCAGCGGGACCCAGACCTGGATCACATACCTCCCACATGAAGGGAGCCAAAGGCAGGATGGAGAAGGGTTGCCAGAGGAGCGTGTCCTGCCTGCCGGACCACTCTTAGGAGATGAGGAAATACCACATTTCCAGCTAACACCTGCCGGAGTCCAGATCAGCACTTGGATGAAACAACTGTTTCCCAATCCACATAACCAACTGAATATATACCAGGAGAGGAATATGAACTCCAGCTTCCCAGAAGTCAGACAAGCTCTGCTAACTGCTGGTATTAAGAATTGATCACCCTAGATTACTGGCTTTCATCCAACAGATAATTAGTTACAAAAGGAAACAGCTCTACCGGCAAAGACTGAGTTGCCCTTTTCAGAAGGTGCCGTAGCAGAACCGTCAAGTGTGCTGTCCTCAGCAGCTGGACATGTCTACTGAACCTCCTCGTCCACGACAAAAATAAAATGTGTGTCTGCAACCAGGTCCGCCATGAGGCCTGTTTGCTGTTTTAGTCCCACAGAAGACCCCATGGGAGAGTGTAACTCAGAAGCACATTTGGGGATGCTCCTGGGTACGGTTTAAGTTTCACTTTTCCAGACTTGAAGAGGTATTTGCAAGACGTTTTTTCTTCAGATCAACCATGGACCCCATTTCCTACCTAAAAAATCCACTCAGTCAATTTCCTTTAAATCAGCAAGCAGGAAAACTCAAAGCAAATATTTTTGCTTTGAATCAAGTTTCCAAACAGTTTTCCTAAACTGCTGCCACATTATTATCCTGTCCCTGCTAATGGCCATGTTAACAGCCCTTCATTTTTTATTTTTCCCTCTTGGATCCAAACCCCGTCTTCCGGTATCCACTCTTCCACCCAACCACAACACCTCCTTCCTACATGGTAACACTTTCCAGACCTCCAAAAACACCTTTTGTAACAGTGTTCCCAGTTTGCTTGCACCAGTGGGAGGTAATCTCAAGAGCCAGGCTCCCCTTCTGCTGTACTTCCTCCACCAGCAGACCTCGAGGTGCTCCAGACCCCGTCTCCCAGTACCTGCTCCTCCCCGGCTCCCGCTGTCACCACCTCCCCAGTTATCACCTTCTTCTCCGCATGGACTGAACTGTTCAACTACGCTTCTAAACTGGATCTGGTAAATTATCTAGTCCAAAACAAAACAAAAACAAAAACAAATCTTCCCCCTCGCAATTGTTGGGAGGTTTTTAAATAGCTCATTTGGCAGATCCAGCTGAGAGCCAGGCTGCAGAAACAATGGAAGGAGCAGGGCTGAAGGGGGGCAGCAACCTCCCATGGAGGAGGGTGAGAACACACAGCTGGGGGAGGCGGAAAAAAAGTGGGAAGCTCTTCAACCCTGCCGAGAAAACACAAGGGAGAACTGCAGGTGTATCTTACAGGCTGAGTGAAATAAGTTAAATTCTATCAGTGGGTAGGTCAATTTAAATTAAGAGTGGAGTGCTAAAGAAAACAATGGAACAGCGAGTGAATAAGGGGCAAGTGTTTGCTTGGAGAAACTGTTCATACGCTACATTATTTCCTAGCGGGAATACAGGAGCAGGGGGTTTATTTCATAAGTGTTCTGGTTTTGTGTAGCTGGCTAACTGATATGGGTAAATAGGAAATAAAATGTATTCTTCTCTTCTGTTATTTTTTCCAACTTCTTCCAGTAGTCTCTCAATCTTTTTTCAATTCCTCTAAAACTGGGAAAAAAAAACAAAGAGGAAAATGCATGTGCCCATGTAAAAGTCGATGTTGACAATTACTAGGTGAATCTGAGTATTTCTCACACAGAAATAAAAAAAAGATATTCCAAATTATGCCAAATAAGGAAAAAAAAATAACGTCATTTTGTGTCACAACCTTAGTTTTTCTTTTTTAATTAGCACTTTTTTAATTCTTTGCAAATTCTCAGCACTGTGGTCTGGACTACTCTTTTTAAGTAAAACAAGCACTGTATTAACAGAAAATAAATCAACCTAAAAAAAAAAAAAAAAAAAAAAAAGATTTNAACACAGATTTTAAGCAAATGCAACAAATGAAAATGTGATAGGTTTGACTGAAAGTTACAGTGAATTGTGTGAGTGTAATCAAAGTTCCCCTGTATCAAAGATTCTGTTATATAAGGGCGGGAGAACTGTGCTAATATGGCGCGAATAGTACTCACAGTTACTCACAGGCAGAACCAGTGTATGGCAAAGAAGAATACTCATAAAAATAGTGAAAACACCATGTAGTGTGGGATTGCAGAGGCACCTGAGGTTCCAAAGCAAATTGCCCAAGCGGCTACAGAAGGTTTAGCTCAAAAAGCCTTTCAAATGGCCAGTTAGTCTATGCAATCTATGAGGAAGAAGACTGAAAGACAAGGCGATAAAAATCACAGCTGTCTACTGCCTGCAGACCGGCTTGCAAACCTAAAACACACACATCTGTAGGTAACCAGAAGAGCTGCTTCCAACAAAATATTTACTTCGCCGCGTGGCTAGAGCAGCTCTGTTGATCAAGCTGCAAAAGGCTTTGCATTGCATGCTATACTGCCTCTCCCAAAGGGAGAAGAGCTTGTTGCTGCTTGCCACTGGCACATAAAAAAAAAAAAAAGCAGCTATAGCTCCGGCACACAGCACAATTGCTCCAATAAACAAGCGTTAATCACGCACATTATGCACAACATAATGCATGTGAGCTTGTCAGCAGGCAAACAACTCCATCTCTGAATAAGACCCCTTTCCAAATTAGGAGAACCAAATTACACAATCTGACAGCTGTTTGCTGACCTACCTAAAACAATTTGGTGGTCTCAGTCCAGTTGCTCGTGGGCAGGTGTCCGCTTCGCGGAAAACATCAGCGCCATTTGCGTTGGTGGTAGGCTGGGCAGCAGTCCCAGCAGGCAGCCCAGGGCAAGACTGGCCTTGAGAAGGCTTTTTTCCCTGTGCCCCCGGGGCTGGTCCCCCCAGGCAGGGAGGACAGACTGGGAATGCCTGGAATGGCGGTCAGCACCCACCCAGGGGTGAGAAAGGAGGGCATGAATTTTCCAGTCATCTCAGACGAGCCCACAAATAGTCGGTTCCACTGAAAGCAACAGAAAGAGCAAGAACTATGTGGGTTAACAAAACAAAAGTCACTAAACACTGATGGATTTTAAGAAAGAAAATCTAGGATGTCACGGCTCTATTTAGTAGGAACCTTGCTTTTATCTGGCTAGAAATCTCATCCTGAATTCAGCAACAACGGGCTTGGTTCTCCACAGTTTATTTATTTCCAGTATCTTCAAGCAAAGCATGAATAAGAAATAAAGATTGTGGGCTTTTAAAAGTTTGCCTTTCACCCTCTGCTTGAGGTTTTCGTTACGCTGACTTGCACTATTCTAGGGAATTAAGTCCACTGCTTTATACCCATTCTGCATACAAGAGAGCTCATGCAGAAAGAGCTCATGTATTTTGCAGAAGCCAACTACCTATCTCAGGTATAATTAGTCCAGGGACAGAACCAAAATATCCCAAGTGTCAGCGCGTACATTTAAGCCATCGATGTAAAAACTCAGTCATTTTTCCACACCAAACTTTAAGATGTCAGGCTTCAAAACCATCCAATTCTCCAGTCAGTCTGGAAGGACTGGTATCGAGCATCTTTCTTTGCAATTAATTTCAGAAGTTTCACTTTTCCTTCCAGCTCAGGACAGAGCTGACAAAAGACAACCGATATGTCTGGAGTAGATTCTTCGCTCTTGGTCTTTTCACTGCCTGAAAAGAGCATGAGGACCACTGACACTCCAAAATGGTACCTTGTCCTGAGATTCAGTCACCAAGGAAGCAGCTCTCCAGGCATTAATATAAAATCCAAGTTACTTGTTTGAATGCTGCCACGTGGGGTTAACTGGTGTCACTACCACCTTCACTTGTTCCAGAAACTCTGAATTTGAATGTCAGGAGCTTTTGTTAGTGATGCATCTGTAAATAATTAGCATTTCTTTGTTCAACACTAATTGTGTCTGCCATGCAGCTGTGCCAGAGAAAGTCTCAAAATAGATGTCATAAACGGCAGTGGACCAAATTGTCTCCTTACTCCCGGCTGACCCCAGAACATCAGAGCTGTAAGTCAGAGCACGGCATGGCCTCAGGGGGCAAATTCACCTCTGGGTGAATCTCTGCTGTTCAGTTTTATGCGTCATGCATTTATTAATCAGCCTCACACAGTGAGAAGCTGCTGTTTGTCAGGAACAATCATGGTAGCTGGTAACCTCTTTATGAAGCCTTTGGTTTCCCGTGTGACTTGCCAAAAAGGGAAGACAAGGGAGGACAGGGTGATAAGTCACACCGCCTGCACTGGCTCAACACCACCATCGTTTGGAGATTCTCTTCTGAAAAAGAGCACACCTGTGGATCCCACTGCAATGCTCATTTTCAAGTCTGGATATTCATGATGCTGTACACAAATAGGTCCCTTCTCCATCAATTCATACCTGTTTATGCCTAAGAGAACACACTCCACCACCTGTGAGAGAACACTTCCTACTCCCGTAACACCCCCTCTGCAACTACCTTACACCCGCCACCTCTGTTTCCAAGAATTTCCAACCCCTCCAGCTGTCCTACTGATATCAGCTCTCACTCCCATTCTTATGCCCTTCTTCCTTCATCTGTCTTGGTTTTGTTCCTCAGTTACTCTCCAGTTTCCCAAAACATCAACAATAGATGTCTATGACACCAACACTTCACCTGTATTCCTCTTACACATAGCCAGCACACATGTAGCTGCACACATATAGCCAGTATCTTTCTTCTTTCTCTAATTTAACTTCCTCTAATATGAAATCATGGTTTCAAATGAGATGGATTATTTTGGCTTCTGAACTAGAAAAAAAGAAAGTGAGATCAGCGTCCCTCTTCAGCTTCCTGAGACTAGCTTCTTATTTCCTTCCTGACCAGTGTCAGAGCATAAAGCATTCAAGAAATTTCAAAGCAGTTTTTAATACATTCTGAATACCTTCTCACATTTATTTTGGCTGAAATTACTACAAATTCATGAACATGTTAGCCATCCCATGCCTTCATTTTTCAGCAAATAATTATTTGTGAAAGAAAAACAACATCTCTTTATCATCTAGTGTTCTTTTCTCTGGACACCTATACTCTCTCCTGAACTCACCAGCACTTTCACATCCTCAACATCAGATTTCCCTCAAACTTTCAACACATCCTCTTTTACTTCACCACATTACGTATTATCTGTTATGGAGCATCTCATCTGCTGTATCCCTTTATTTCTCCCTCAATCCATGAGATTCCCCTCCAGGTTTTATTGATTTTTTTTTCTTTATTGTTTTCTACTTTTCTTCAGGAAATTATCACCATATGCTTGCTCTACTGCAATTCTCTTTCCCCAAGTGGCATCTTCTTTTGGCCATTGTTACAACCAATATACTTGGCTAGGTCTGACTCAGTATGGCCTTTCTTATGTTAATCCTAATTGAAAGTACAGCCTCAATCTCTGCATCTGTCTTCTTCCAGCCAATACAATATCCTAGTCTGCCACTGTGGCATTCTGTCCAAAATATTTCATCTTTGTCCTAAATTTACACAACCAGAGCTGAATTCTTGGACTTGAGTTCTCGACAGCAATATGACAATGCATAGATAAATGGTAATCAGGTTTTAAATCTCATTCAGGCTCTAACAACTTCACAGTATGCTCCTTGCAACTTTCTAATGTCTATATTAAATGCCCTCAATTTGTGAAAAACTATGCAACTGAGATTACTCCTGAGATTATCATTTTGACCGTCATTCCCATGTATTAACTTGTTGCTGCTATTCCCTCTGCCACATGAAACTTCATACTTAGCCTTTCATTCCTGATTTCAAGGACCAAGATAATTTTATACTTCTCAGCCTTACCTTTTCACGTCTATTTCCTTAATGATGCCCATGAGGACAGTCTGAGTGTGGTGGCTGTTTTCCCACCCTTTGTCCTGTCCTGCCCATTGGTGGCAGAATGGCCCGGTCAGTGATATTGCCCCATTCTAACCCCTGCTCAAACTTAATTTATTTCATGACACTCACTTTCAACAGTTTATTTTGTTCATATTGGGAGAGAAGTATTGAAAGGAGAGGAGTGCTGGGAGGGACTCCAGTACAATGGGAACATGATGACAGGAGCGATGCGATGCTGAACAGTGGGTGGAAGTTGAGAAGTTAATTTTGTTTAACCAGGGGGCGGGGAAGGGGAGGCACCACAAATGAGCCCATTGATGATTACTGAGCTGGAGCCTGAGGTACCCCCTTCCCTCAATTCATGTATACTTTTTCAGACTGTCCTCTCCTAAGAGGAGAGAGTGTGCTATACCCACAGCTAACTACAGTTATATATATACAGTTACATACAGTGTGCTATACCCACAGCTAACTACGCAGCCTGCGACGTGGCTGTAGTATTTATTCAGAAAAGATACACCCGCACTGGCATGTAAACAAAGAATGCTGTGTCATTGGGACTATCATTAGGACTTTGTGATGGATACCCCGAAGTGGCGGATCTTCATGCGGCCGCAGTAGCTGATTGCTGTCGCCCCTCCACCGCAGTGGATGCTGTGGGGCCTCCGAGCCAGAGCGCCCTGGAGCCCTGGCCTGCCTTCCCACCTCTGGGGTTTGAACCATGCCCACTCACTGCCATGTGGCAGCTCCTGGAAACAAATCAGCGTAAAGGCTCCTCCTGAGGAGAGCTAATGATGCAGCTCGGGCAGAGGTTCTCCATCAGCAGCAATGAGATGCTAACATAAGGCAGCACAGTTTGCTGGGTTTTAATTCAAAAGGCTGACTTTCTTTTAGTAGTAAAGTCAGGAGCCAGAGGGGGTAGGGAGCTGCATGAGTGACGAATAATGGTGCAATGCTAGCCAAAACAAAAAATTCTTTGTAGTAGGAACTTAAGGGCAA
Source organism: Anarhynchus alexandrinus (assembly GCA_008711295.1). Taxonomy (NCBI): domain Eukaryota; kingdom Metazoa; phylum Chordata; class Aves; order Charadriiformes; family Charadriidae; genus Anarhynchus; species Anarhynchus alexandrinus. Next base: position 1,235,854 of record VUYV01000172.1, read on the forward strand.
CCAGCCTCTTCAACAGCTCACACAGCATAGAATGGACTAAAGCATTTACCAGTTTAGAAAGCAAATACCACTGGAAAAGTTGATTTGCTGGACAATAGGTTGTATCTTCCATTGAACCCAGCTGAACTAATTAAGAGGATCACAGTCTAAGAGCATCTTCCTCATCAGAATTAATACTCAAATTTTCTTTAATTTCACAGACTTGAAAAGATCACCACCTCTTCATTATTTTCATTCCTTTTCTTATCTTTGCTGTAATCTTCAGATCTCTTCTCATCCCCACAATACCAAACTACAAATCAGGTGTATTTATTTTTGAGACAGAAGTGCTCCTAAGTCAACAATGCAAAAATCTGTGCCACAACATTATACGTAAAAAAACACCAAATATCCCATGAAATGACTTAACATTTTGTATATCCCCGAAGGTAATCATAAATACTAATCCATGCTACTTTCTTCCTGAATTAGATTTTCTGCCAAACTCCTCCTGAATTCTTCATTATATCTGAGCCAGGAGTCAGATCTTTAAGTGACTTGCACTGTACAACCTGTATCCGAGTAACTAATGAATGAGAGCATCCCTGAAAAAAACTTCCTCTACAAGGGCTGAAAATTTAAACCAGAATATAATGTGTGATGTTTCCTCCTTATACTCTCACCTTTATTTCCATTCCTGCTTTATCTTCTGCATCCACCATGGTAAGTGTAGTTCTTATATTTCTTTGTTCACTCTTCCCACTCATATTTTTTCTTTCTTTTTCTTTTTCTTTTTGTTCTTTTTTTCAAATGAAAAGCTGGTTTAAACAGATAGTATTAGCAATTTTTGTGATAAAATGTCTTTCAGATGAGTACTGTGGGCATCTGAGCTCCTGCTCCCACCAACAAACAATCATTTTTAGAGTTCCAAAACCTACATTGTACAGAGACACTGCTTTGGAAAATCAGCATATCAGATAAACCCAGCAATTCTGGGTTGGGTGGAAGAGCAAAGAGCATCCAAAATGACAATTCCTTGACTAAATACGCATCACTAGATTTTCTTCTTTGGTGATATTTTCCAAATGCATTTACAAATTTCTTTTCCTCACATCCTTTTCTCAAGTCTCAGGAAAACAATAACCACTCTTAAACTTTCACTTCACCAGCACGAAGTCCCAACCACTACCACTTGCAGTTGCAGATGCCTCCCTTCTCCGTTGCTCTGTCTGAGTCTCCTGTAAAGCAATCTCACCAGAATCACCACTTACTTGAAAATTCTGAAACAGATCCGTAAGAAATATATCTGACCATCTCTAATTGCACATGTATGAGGCTCCAAAAGGAATATTTTAAAGTTGAAAAAATTGCAGCCTAGTGTCAGCATTTTCCCAGCTGCAGCTTGTTTCAGTGACGTGATTCCCAGTTTGCAGGACTGAAAGCAAAAGTGTTAGCAAGAAAAAATAGGTGATCCTGGAGCGTATATTTCAGTCAGAGAATCTTCTGATGCACGGGCATGCAATTTCCACCTATTTAGATTTTGACAAAATCCCATTAAAGCCCAGTGGCCGCAGTACATCAGCTGGACGTTACACATTCCTTCAAATTTTGCTTCTTGGTATTTATCCTTGTGATTTTTGTTTAAAGCTTTCCGCATTGTCCTGAGTCGTTAGACCAGCCTCACACACTTTTGTTCCACAGTCAAATAAATGTCAGTCTGCTTTACCAGCTGCAACCATATAATTACTTGATTGTGCTGGGTTGGATCTGTAACAATAAGTTAGCGTGTAACAGAACTGCATTTACAGAGCAAGTTTGGCTGGCAATCACGGCCCAGTTGCTTCTGTCGTTGCGACTTTTAACGAAGCGCACTTATCAAGGAGCTATTTTTCACAGCGCTGTCGGTCAAAAAGCTGCTTCACCAGCACTGGTAGTTCCAAGTCATGACATTTACACAAAGTAGGTGTACAGTGCCATGTGGAAACAACTCAAACATACCCACAAATGGTTGTTTACAGACATTTGGGCACACAATGCCCCACTTTGCACATATTATCGTAGGAACCGTGCTTGCAAATAAGGCTTGTCCCTGCTTCCCTGAAACATCAGTCCCTTGACAGAACTGACTACTATATTTTAAACTCTTTTTAGATGAATAATGCTCAATAATGCAGTCATTTGTGCACACATTTGTGTTGTTTCCACATGGCACTGGACATCTCAGCTGAAGGCAAATCTTACTAATAAAGGCCAAAGCAAAGCAGTAACTCAAGGTCCTTCTCAATGTCCTTTGTCACCAGGTCCCCTGGCCCATTCAGCAGTGAGCCCAAATTTCCCCCAGTCTTCTTTTTGCTGCAATGTACTTGTAGAAGCCTTTCTTGTCCCCTGCCAGATTCTACTCCACATGGACTTGGCTTTCCTAAACTCATCCCTGCATGTTCAGACAGTGTCTATATATTCCTTCTAAGTCACCTGTCCCTTCTTCCACCTCTTGTACACATTCTCCTTACATTTAGCTTAGCCAGGAGCTCCTTGTTCATCCATGCAAGTCTCCTTGTTTGCAAAGATGAGGTCTAGCAGATCATTTCCATTCATTGGCTCCTTGATTGTCTGTATCAGGAAGTTATCAATTATGTACTCCAGAAACCTGCTGTATAGCTTGTGCTCTGCTGCGTTGTCCCTCCTGCAGATCTCAGGTTGCTTTAAGGCTCCCATGAGAACATCAAGGCTTATGAATGTGAGGCTCTTTGCAGTTGTCTGGAGGATGTCTCATCTACATCTTCCTAATCAGGTGGTCTGCAGCAGACTAACACGACAACATCATCCACATTGGAACGCCTGTTAGTACTGACCTGTAAGCTTGATGATGTTTCATCATCCATCCCTCGGCAGATCTCCACTCATCCCTGCCCTCATCTACTGCCAGCGCACTGAACCTATTCTGCAGCAGCAGATCTGCACGTAGGGCAGGAGCCACGCTCTGGCACTCATCCTCACAAGCTCCCAGCCTTCCCCATCCTGGCAGTCTCTGTGTTCCCAACTCCATAAGCACAGACCCTGCCTCTGCACCTCCTTTGGTACTGCTGGGGTTCGGGCTCTGGTAGCTGCAGGATCTTGGAGAAGATCCAATCACCCTCTTCTTCATCATCTCTGAAGCTGCACTTGTCTTTGCTTTAGCGCAGTCCAGAGGAGTTTTCTTTGTTAAAAACCAGCCCTGGTTAATAAGAGATGTCAAGGCAATAGCAATGTTACCCTTCAGAATTATTTTTAACTAATGAAAAATGGGAAAGTTGACATCTGGGAGGCAAGGAATGTTAAAGGAGTCAGGTCTACAGGTGAGGCTGCATATATACAGGGCGGCAGTCCCATCCTCAGGTCACTAAGCCTCCCATGAATTTCTATAACTGCATATATTTTATAAGGAAAGCTAACAGTAAAACCAGTACATCTGTGAGTGGCCAAAGAGCTAAGGGCAATGCTTTAAATATAGGGAGTACAAACAAAATCTTTAAAATCCCCAAAACAACTGTTATTATGAAGAAATTATTTTTTATGTTATTCCCGTATGTCCTGGTTTTGTCTGGGATAGAGTTAACTTTCATACTAGCAGCTGGTATACTGCTATGGTTTGGATTTAGTATGAGACTAATGTTGATAACACGTATTGTTTTAGCTGTTGCTAAGTAAAGTTTACATTAGTCGAGGCCTTTTCCACTCCTTACACCACTCCACCAGCAAATAGGCTGGGGGTGCACAAGAAGTTGGGAGGGGACACAGCTGGAACAAGCTGACCCCAGCTGACCAAAGGGATATTCCACACCATGTGACATCATGCTCAGTATATAAAGCTGGGGAAGAAGAAGGAAGGGGGGGGATGTTTGGAGTGATGGCATTTGTCTTCCCAAGTAACCGCATGTGTGATGGAGCCCCACTTTCCTGGAGATGGCTGAACCCCTGCCTTTCAATTGGAAGCAGTGAATGAATTCCTTGTTTTGCTTTCCTTGTGTGCATGGCTTTTGCTTCACTTATTAAACTGCCTTTATCTCAACCCATGAGTTTTCTCACTTTTACTCTTCTGACTGTCTCCCCCATCCTCCCACAGGGGAGTGAGCGAGTGGCTGTGTAGTGCTTAGTTGCTGGCTGGGGTTAAACCACGACACTGTACTGAGTAATCTGTGGATTTTGAAGGCTTATTCAGCCTTAGAAAGGGAAAAAAACATCATTAGCTTTGCTAGTAAGTAAAGTGCATACACGGGGAAGAAATTTCTGGTAGTAAGTAGCTCCTTCATGGAGCAGATCGAGGTGTAGTGGTTAGAAAGTGAAATAACGCAGCTCTGATCTTGCGATTGTAGGGGGGCAAATTTTCAACAGTGAAAGATGCCAAGCCCTCAAACAGCCACGGACATGGTGGCATTTCACCATTTGAAGTCCTCGAATTACAACAGTATTTCTTTCTCAGAAATACGGCATTACTCAAGCTACTGTGGCTTCACTACAGGCTACTAGATGAGGATCTCTGCATGTGGTACACAAGGTGCCAGACTACATTATCATTAATAGATATTTAGGACCACGAGGATCTCTGATGCTAGTGATCTACATAACTAAACACATAGAATGAAGAAATTTCCTTGTAATTGAAATTTCTCAACCATTCATATCTTGTGTATTTACAATTGCATCTACTGTAGAGTTGCTGGAACACCTTGTGATACTGCTGTGACATCCTGGAGGAGAGGATAGCTGGGTTTGCTTGTTTTTTGAACAGATGGCAGGACGTATAACAGAGCTGTTGACTGCCACTGGATCATATAAATGGACTTCCTCAAAAGATTCCAACACTGTTTTTCTCCCATCCTAGATTAAGAGAAGGCTATTCTACTACATGCCAAAATGCATTTGTAGATCAGGTCCACGCTGTATTGGTACACCTCTGCATACTGAATAGCAGGAAAACCCACAAGCTGTGCAATCAGTATTCTTTTATAAGAAGGGTCCTTAACTGATATATTCATTTCTTCTTTCCATATTCATTACTTGAACCTCTCTGAAGAATGCACAGATTGATGTTTTCCATATGCAAATAAATCCACGATCACAGGCAAGTAGCAACTCTTTACCAGCACCAGTGTATAGTGATGTTTGCACAAAAGACCGGGCTCAACACTGAGTGCTTCAGTTGCTGGACAAGGTCTCAGATCAATATGTGATATCTGTGGAACACATGCTACCTTATTAGAGACGCAACTAATTCTCATTCATTCATGGGCATCATACGTCCGGGAATGAAAGCAAAAAATTCCTAATGCCACTGTGTAACAGATAGGACATAATCCGTCACACAATAAACAAAAATAAACTAGAAATATCCCACAGGATACCATAAACGTGGTCCAGTACATGAGGACCGATAACTCGTTGGGAACCCCGAACAGGGGCCGCGGGAGTAGAGATCTGCTCTGTGCAGACCTCGAAGCAGGTCAGTATATTACAGCCTCTCTCCCACGTGGCACTCTAAATTATCCACGTGTTCACATAAATCCACCAGAACTGTAGCTCGGATAAACAAAAAAAAGAGTATTTCCTGATTGACCTATCCTGGTCAACATTTTTTTTTAAATGCCCCATGTCCAAACAGAGTTATATGAAACTACCTGTGACTGTAACTAGAACAGAATTATTTCTAGACACACATAAATTAATTCGATTTATTCTTCATATTTAAAATATTTTTTTAAATTCATAAAATATTTCTCCCAAATAATGTTCCAAACTAGAAGTAAAATAGCATTAAATATCTGCTTGATGAGAGTTGGTGTTAAGACGCATTTTTTAAATGTTTACGTATGGACGAGTTTTGCCAGTTTTTCCAGGACTTGATTCTGAGAAGCAGCCGCTTTCTCAAACAAAACCCGAAAAAAAACCCACTGCTATCAACCATGGGGACGAATCCTCTGTAACAACCTGTGGCTTGTCTGCAGACCTTAATTAGTTAGAGAGATCATGATATAGAGCCTCTTCAAAGAGGATAAGAGTGGTAGTTCTCTATGGAGAAACAGAGCAACCTTTTGTACCTGGTAATTTAAGGAGCAGCAACAGGCAAATCCGCCGCCAACGCGGGGCGTAGCATGTGGTGTGGTTCTCAGCAGAACAGCAGGCCCCTAATGAGGTCTAGGAGTGGATAGCAGCTGGTAAACTCGGTGCTCAAGTAGGAGGCTCGGAGAGCCTTTATTTGCTAACAAAAGGCTGCAAATTGCTCAAAGGCCCGAGTAGGCAATGAGAACATGTTCATATGGTCAGCCAATATATGAATTTTCAAAACAAATATTACAATATACACATTTTCGTTGGAGTGGGGTTTCTGAGGGCTGGGCGGTACAGAAATCAGTCATACACCGACTTATTGCTAAATTGAGTGCCCCGAGAAGTTACGGCAGCTCTTCTCTCTGTGTTGCAGCAACCAGACTACACATATGCATCTAATGTATTTGCATGTGATTTTCAGCATAAAATAATTTCAGGTCAGCTACGCACAGACTTAATAAATTAAAAAATATTCCACTGCCACTTGAGTCTGAGAACTTTATTGGCTTCCGTAGTGTAAGGGATGGGGAAAGATGAATTATATATCAATCAAAGGGCTTTGACAAAGGATATCATAAACCATAAGTTCAAAGATCAAGTGTTTGAACAAGATCAGAAGCTGAGATTTACTCAGATTTTGTTATGCATCTGGCCTTAACCATTGTCTTCTTCACAGTATTAGTATAATTCTGCCGGTACACAATTTTGTTTAATTACATGCTAAAAGCATGTTTCAAAATTAGTACATGGCTGACAAAAGATCAGTCGTTATTGTTACCACAAAACTGCATAGCCTCAGCCCCCACTGGAACATCAATATTACTTTCTGCTATCACAGCAAATAATAATGTAATTTGTTCATTGTTTCCTGAAAACTATGCAAACAGGAGGTAGAATCAGCTGTTGATTAAGAAAAACCTAACAGTACACGTTCCTTATCATTGTGACAAAAGAATAACACAATTATAGGCAAGTAACCTTAAAATAATTTCCAGTGAAGCTCTGGTAATAGCAGAAACCCTCCAGACAACTGCACTCAAGGAAATCGGGTCTCCCCATCTGGTTGAGGTTCTGTGTTAGAATCAGAAGGGTGCAAAAAAATGTCATCAAGACTTTTTTAAACTAATAAGGATCAATAATGTTAACTTGGGACAAAAAATATGGCAAGCTTTTACCTAAAATTTGAGCTCAGTTTTCTTCCTGGGCTTGAGATTGAAAATAACTTCAAACGTAGACTCAGAGATTCTCTTGCAATATTCCCATTAATTAAAATAAAAAGCACCATATTTCACCAGGCTTGGAGAATGAGATTAAATAATTGTCAAGTAATACATCAAATACAGTTACAGCAACCTCGTGAAATCGATTTCTTCATTAAATCATTGTACCAACTTTTCCCAGCCACGTGAGTTAGATTAAGAAGTCTTTTTTATTAACCTGGGGTGAAGGATAAATAGAATATTTTTCTAAACCTTCTTCCCTCGAATGATGAAAACGTGGGATGCAGCACTGTTCATAAATGGGATATCTGAATCCTCAAAAATTGGAGTTCCCTGGCTTTGCTGCAGGTATGAGGACAGCTTAAAGACCACCACGCAAAAGCAGTGAATAACCTCAGTCCCTGCGTTAAACCTGATCCGGCAGTTTAAGCCCTGGACGTTCACGATGCCGGAGAGCAGGAGCATCCTGGCAAGGTGCTGAGCCCCTCTGCCCTCGCCAGCGCTGCCCCGTGCATCCCTCCTTTCCTTGCAGGAGGGATGGGCTCCCACCAGCTTAGCCCGGGAGCAAAGGCTGTGTGCTTCCCTCCATATTGCCTCCTGGGGAGGGAGGGGGGGGGGGGGGGCATTCACTGCAACGGTGGTGGCTCGCACGCTGGGGACAGGGGCTCCCCAGAAGCTCCCCCAAGAGACAAGGCAGGCTGCCGTCCATCGCTGTCTGGCCCTGCTCCTTTCAGCCAGGAGATGCCTGCTCTCAAAGCGGTTTTGGCAGGTGCGATTTAGGAGGAACACATTAAAGGAACGGGTAGACACAAAACAGAAGTCGCTTATTTCTGGCTAACAGATATGGTCGTTGGGTTGGTTTCTTTTAAGTAGAATCTGCTGGGCAGAAATGCAGCATATTAGAGTATTTTACAATCGTACTGGTATAAGAAAAGGAACCCCAAGGCAGAACATAATTTAATTAACTCTATTGCAGGAAATTATGATTATCAGAACTCATTGAAGTTAGACCAGTGTGTAATCATCTACAGCTTTCAGAAAATATATGCTACTTTAACTTTGATGAACTTGACTCAATAGCACACCGCCTGAATAGGTTCTCATTTGTGAGTATTCATTATGTATTCAAAGAGCTTTTGGTACAAAATAAATTCTCAGGGCTGTAGATCCAGACCCCTGCTAGACTTTTAATAATGTTGTCACAAAGGCAAGATGTTTGTCACGGTTTCCTCCTTGTATCTATATTTTAAAGCAGAGACTGGAAAGATTTTATACCGTCTTCAACAACAACAGTGCCAAGCAATTGATAAATTTGAAAAACAAATATTCAAGAATCTATAGATAGAAAAAAAATGATCATTTGGGCTGTGTATTTTTGATTCAGTGGATTTCTAAGCCTAAGAGTAGGCTTCTAAAAAAGGAAAGAGAAGATTAAATTGCCAGATTATATTGACATCCATTCACAAATATGGGTAGCCCGATTTGAAATGAAAATCTGACCCATGAAGCCCTTTTATTAGACTCTTGCAAGGGTGTGTGTAAATATCCATACGTGATCTGGCACCAGGAAATAAATAAATATGGATTTTGCTGCAGATTACATTGCGACCAAAATTAAGTGTTTAAAGAGTCCTTTATGTAGAGATAAAATAGCTTTTTTTTTTTTTGGTAAAACACTTATTAGCAACTATTGATTTGGTTGCCTGAGATACGAAATGTCAAAAAATGTATACTAATATAGCTGTTATTTTTTTTTACAAAAGATAGATAAAAACTCAGAATTTAGTTTTACTTTAGTTGCTGAGACAATGGAAGCAGAATTTGACCCAAAAATCTGCGTGGGAAGGATAAGAAACAAAATCAATTACTTTTTAAATTCCTGTATATTTGTGAATGTTCTGTCAGTATGAATATAAAGTTCTGCAATGTACTTCATAATTACAGCATGTAAGAAAAACAAGTATCACACCTGTTATTAAAATACAGTAATTAGTCTGGTTTGGTATATTATTTTATTGTTATTAAAAGGCACTGTTTATGAACAATGTGTAATTGTTCTACAGGTAGGAGTAACTCCATAAATGAACCATAAGTTTTATTTTCACGATATTGCACATGAAAATAATTTCAACCACGTCACACTCAAAAGCTACCAAATGGCTACAGAAAATCTCCAAATACTGGGGGGGAGGGGAGAAGGGGGAATAAAGTGAAGTCCGCGATTATTTTAGTCTTTTAACAACATATTTATCAAATTGATTGTTTCTTGTCAGTAGTCTGTCTAGTTCTAACAGACAGTTTGTCGCACTGGATGGGGATCGGGATATAATGCAAAGAGAATGGCTCCCTGGAGGAAAGTTTGAGATGGGGCCAATTGCCAACAAGAGGGTCCAGGTCTGAATAAAAGGGGTGAAATCCTGGCCCTATTGACATTAATGGCATACTCCCAATTATTTTAATACGGCAAGATTTCAACCCTGGGGAGAAGAGACAATCACCAGCAATGCAGGCAAAGATACACTTTACTGCTTGTTTTATCCCCTCATCCTTTTTAAAAGATAAAATATGATTTATCCCTTGTGAGGTCTCCTCGGCACCCCTGCTTTTTGCTACATTCTTGAAAACCAGGAACTCGAAAATAGGAAAAATACTGTGCACTTTTTGGCCGTTATTTTCTTTTCCCAAAACCTTTCACCAAAGAGGCTCCTGAGCCCGGAATGACTGCAGCAGACAGCTGATGATCTCATATGCTTTTTTTGGGGGGTGTTTGTTGGGTTTTTTTTTTGCCTTTCAATCGATAAACCGGTTTCAGATCATCTGATGTCAACGGTAAGCAGCTTTTTTTGTTTGGTTGGCTGGCTTTGCTGGAGGCTAGTCCCAAGGACCTGGCTGTATAACAGCCTCTCGCGCTCAGGAGGCGGCTCTCAGGCCTGTTGTGGCACCGGCATCTGCTTTGTGTGCGGGGATGTGCAGAGAAGCTTAAGTAAGTGTGGGAAAACAGCAACTGCAGATCAGGATTTGCCATAAGGCAAGACCTAACACATAGCTCTTTCTGGTTCACCACAAACAGATGGAAAAAAACACATAATAGGCTCCAGCTAAAAGTCTTCTGTTCCATTCTCTTTCTTATGAATATACCATGCAGAAATTAGCAAAGTTTTACAAGAACACTCACAGAGAAAGCAGCGGCATAATTGCAAAGCCTTTTTCTATTAACGATTTTCATACAGATATGGGAGACGTAATGATTAAAAGAATATGTGTCCAGTGTAGTTCACAATGAACACATTCATTTTTACATGCCACAATTTTTTGAGCAACACACTAATCTTTAAAAGCACAAAGGAAAATTAGGCTGGTCACATTCACATCCTGAGACCTCATATGCAGAACAGGGGGGAGGTCCTTCTGCAGAAAAGAGCCCCCCCCCCCGCCTTTTTTTCCCCGTGTGACCTTGTAGGGTGGCGGGAAGAGAAAGGAGCAGCAGGAAGAGACTATGTTTGTACTTGTGGCTGCTCAGTGAGGCTCAGGTAAAGCCCCTCCAGATATAGGGAATGGTACATAAGCCTCTTCTTACCAGCTGGGGCTTTTCCTTGTGTCAGAATCAGCAGTTTCATTTGCTGAGATTGACAGCAGAAACTCTTGGAGTTACAGTCTCCCGTGGGCATTGCATGCTGACAGCCTTTTGGGGTGGGGGGGAGGTATGAGCAGTTTTCCCTACTGTAAGTTGGGCAGGGTGGATAGGTTTGCTGGTTTGTTCCTCGTGTTGTCCTCTAGCACTTTGAGAACCGGGTGGGTATCAACTAAGAAATAGGTTCAGAGAGGCTGCAATGTAACTGTTGTCCCCCAAAAACACTGATTGTATAGGAGGCAAGAGCCCATAGCACAGAGCTAGAATTTACAGGGGGACTAAAAATTAATTAAAATTAGAGAGGGACTTAAAATTGAGGAATGCAATTAGGCACCTTAGCTTGATTGCATGCCCTCTAACATGAGACCTCTACTTCTCTAAACATCCACATCCCAGTTAGTCATCCAAACTCTATAAGCCACAGCAACAAATGGGCAATTCTAAGTTACATCTCACCTTAAAACAGACAATAGGTCAGAGGATTGTGTGCCTATTTCTCTCTCCATCAACTACAAAGGGAGCCTATTGCAACCACCTTAGGCACAGGTACCTAGATAGGTGTTGCCCCCACACTCCCCCCGGGTAATGTTATATCCCCACTGCCTGGGAAGCCCTGCACATCCCAGCTGGCAGGCGACCTCCACATGCTGCCACAAAGTAGGATGACCTCTGGCAAAACTTTCCACCCATTCCCTGCAAAAGTTAACCTGCCTGTTGGTTGTGCATAAAAGTATCTTCCCCTTCTTCGCTAGCAGGAAGGTGTGGCACACCCTGTGTGTCTGCTGGTGGCGAGCAGGAGCCTTCCATGGCACCGTCTGACAAGGACCTCTTCTTCAATTGGTCAGAACTGAGCCTGCCAAGCCATCATGGACTACCTTGTACAACACCTTGCACACATATTAACAGCACATACTTAGACGATCTTGGAAATTATTTGCTCTCTTTCTTCTAGAGGTACCCTGCATTCAGTCTGCAATAGGGTACTTGGGATAGCATCATGCACACAGCTTCATCCTTGATTCCCTTAGGCATGCTCTGCTTGCCCCCAGGTGTGGATGGAACACACATTCACTCTTAAGGAAAACCTGTGTTGCATGCTGTGGCACTAATATACATCCAAAACAGCAATCAAGTTAAAGCATTTCCCCTCATTTTGTCTTTCCTTGTGTGTTTGGAGAAATCAAACATGCATCAGTGCTTCCATATGGACAGATGAAGAGCCTCAACATCCCTCCTCTAACATCCACCTGCAGCCACAATAACAGTTTAGTTTCCAGTGGAGTTATCACTTCATGCGAGTGGGAAAAGGGAGAGAATTTGGTCCATTATCATTTTCTCAGATCTTTAGTGAAAATAACTATCTTTCACAGGAGAGCTAGCCTCCAGTGGCATTCATATTGGAGCAGAGAAGATGTCCACCTGCCTGTCCTGATGTCTAGCAAGAGAATACAGACAAAAAAAGCTAAAATAAAGATTGATGCCAAATGGCAACTGTTCATTTATTAACGTATGTGCTTATTATACTACACTGGAAGCAATTAAAGCAAACCTGTCATGGGAGTGCTGCAGTTGCGGTGTAACTCAGTGCCAGGTGGTGGAAGTAGTGGCAATGGCTCAGCCATCTACTGCTGAGCTACAGAAAGAGCTGCGTTTGGCACGCTTTTGCCCGAGGAAAGGTCCGACAAGCAGATGGAGAGATGGGCTAAGGCTCTGACGCGCTGTTACCCAGCACGATGGCAGCAGCCCCATTCAGCGTGGTGTCTCGCTGCTGGCAAGGGCTTTAGAAGTCACCCTACAACTCAGCCAACATTGAACAAGTCACCACCACAGGAGTTAGGCTCCTATGGCTCGAGAGTGTTAAAGAAGGAGGACAGTAAGGTAATGCTGGGTATTTCACAGCAGGCAATGCCCAAGCAAAAAGGTGGAGTGGAAGAAGTGAAAATAGTGACTTCAAGGGTCTGACCCTAGAGGGGAATGAGATGAACTCCGTAAAAGTTGGAGTTAAAAACAGCCCTCGTCCCAGCATCCCAGGGACAGACGGCCTGTGAGGTTAACAGAGGGAAAGAGTTGTGGTTTCAGCCACCCACTGCCCTAGAGCACAGGCACAGCTGGCAGCACGTGCACAGCTGGAGGCACGGGCACAGCTGGCGGCATGGGCACAGCTGGCCTCCCAGCCCAGCCCCACGCAGCACAGCTGGCTGGGGACTGCCGCCGTCCAGCCAAGTGGGAGACTCACACTCTGAACTCTGCAAGCTGCACCCACCGCCCTCCCACTGAGACGGCTGTACACCATTTGTGTGAGCACTGGAGCCCATGAGTCCCCCGCAGGTCAGTGTCCCATGGTTGGCATCTTTCAAGGATGCCAAGAAAGAAGAAAACATCTTTCACAGAAACAGGCAGTATGCTTTTTGCTATAGTGAGTGCTGCTTCGGAGGAAACAAAAATCTTAGTTACAAATCTCATGTTAATACCTGCACCACTTTACTACTTTGATGAAACATTTGACAATAAGTCCAGATTCTGGCTGCTGCTGGTATTACACCTGAATCCAGAGCCTTAGTACATGTTGTTACTGGATAAAGAGTATCCACAGATATGTTCTTATGTATATTAATTTTTTTGTGTAATTGTACATCTCTAAGCAGTTTATCTGGTCGTGATCTTTATATGTTAATTATATGTTATTGTAAAACAAATTAGCTTTTGGTTACTAATACACTAAATTAGTGTTGTGGGTTTTCAAATAATTACATGAAAAATATACAAGACCATCTATTAGAAAAAGCTGTGCTATAGTATTGTGACCCAATTCCTTCTGGACCGTGCGAGACACTCACAATATGTTCTGATTTCTGATATTTCTTCTTAATGTTCTTTAAGATAATTATATGCAGTTACAAAGAGGGCAGATAAAGAGAAATTACTTGAAATAATCTAAATTGCAAGTCTAAAAATACAGGTCAGGAAAAAAAAAATTGATGGCTGAACTTCCTTAAGCCCTTGTCTCCCAGGAGACTGATAGAGCCTAATGAAAATAAATTATATACTGCAGTGATTAAGCTGCAGTTATTAACTGAAATTCCATTTAAGAGAAAATAATCTAGCTTCTACTAAGCAGTTATACTTGTTTCAGCAGGTGATAAATGATAGGATTCTAAGATATAATTGTCTTCTAACGTATTGCATATCCAGTATGCTAATTTCTAAATACAGATTGAAATTTGTATTTGCCTGCATGCTCATTTTGTCCTAATAGAAGATCAGCAAGGGCTCTAAAGAGTCACTGTTCCCATTTTTCCTTTTACTTTGGCCTGTGTGGCAAATAGAAAGGCCCTGAATTTGGCTGGCAAGTTTTCTAACGCGCAAGGTAGAAGAGAGACCCTTCAATACATAGATATGCATGGGAAAATTCTGCCCCATGGAGGCTCAAGATAATACCGGTAAGTCCTTCATTTTCATTTCCCATTTAAACGTGCTATTAAAATTCATTTGTAAGCATGAGACAAGTCTTTCAGTAAGTACAAAAAGGAAAGTATAGCTGGAAAAATGAGTAATGTTGCTTGGTGGGCTCATCTACACATTCCTCCCAACTGCAGGTTCGTAAAGTCAACCACCAGCTGCTTTGAGCACTTTGCAGATGAGCAGAATACTGCCAGTGATGGTAAACTTTCCTATACAAACAGAGTTGCACGCTGGTCTGTGCAGAACTGCATTTCACAGTATAATGTTTTGCAAATCTCTTCTTACACAGCAAGAATGTAAATCTGTAGTATCCAGTCACTGAATTTCCAAAAACCAAGAACTCTGTGCTATCAGCAACACCACTTACAAGTTTTATTCAAATGACTGTGGAGGGGGTAATGTTTTATATGAGCATGAGACCACTAAAACCACACTAGGAATTAGTTAAATTTTCTTTTAAAACAGGTGAACCAGAGATATCATCTGTGAATTTAAATTCACTGCAAGACTTTTGCCTCCCTATCCAAAACTTTTCTAACATCATCTACTCAGAAACATCAGATGCTCCTTTGCAGTTCATAACCTCCTTATTTGTTCTACAACAGTTGTTACAAATCATTCTTCTTTTTGGTTGCATTGTGCCTTTCAGCTCCAGCTTCCACTTAGATTAATAAACTCACATTTTGAGGAAGTATTTTCTCACATTTTGTCATAATTGATTTGCTAGCATAACACTCCGGTGAAAAGGTAAAAAGTAATCTTTTACAGTGTTTTTTTGGTTTTGTCACATTTAAAGGTAGAATCTTGGACCTACATCTTGACAACTGGTCTTATGAAGACAGCAATTTGGTTGGAGTTGTGTTCTTAAACTTGTGACTCCATGGCATTCATTTTTGCCTATAAATAACAATTTCTCCTATGACAGGAAGAGCAATCCAAAGATACAGGTATGGCAAGACGCTGGCATTGTGTTCAATGTTTCTGGCAGAAATCAATGGGTCTTTCCTATTTCCCTGTGATCCACAAAAGTTGGAAAATATCGTTCTATTTCATTAGAAAGTAAGTTGACGGAGATACTAATCAGGAGCTTCTGAGCTCTCTGTCATGTTATGTTTTTAGGAAGTTTGGAGACTGACCACCACAGACCTCCCTTGCAGGAACACAGTGACCCCCAACCATCATCTCAAATGGAGGGATGACAATTTCAACAACTAGACACTACTACAGCTATTTGCTATTTTCAGCTTGGAACAAAGCTTTTTACCTCTGTTTTACCTCATCTGGCTACGCACCTCCTGCGAAACACAACTGGTTTTCTCTGACATTTAGTTATTAACCTCTGCCAATATTCCAGCAACTGTCAGTATTTGTGACTCCATTATATCACTTTTGCTATTTTCAGATGAACTAATATTAAATGCAAGTCTGTTGCACTAGAAATTAATGTTAATATTCTTTCTTGTAAAGCAAATATCTTTTTGCAGATCACATATAGGTCATAGCAATTGAAACCAATGTAATAAAAAGATGATCAGGTGCATATTCCTAAGATACGACTTGGTACAGCCCCTGTATATATAATAGAACTAAATAAATAATAAAAAAGCTATTTATTGAGTACTATCACATGCAGATCTGAATGTGCATATGGACTTCTACCTCCTGGATTTCCTTTTCAGTTGCATGATAGAGAAATCATTCTAATACAGACATGCTATTTTTTTATTCTCACAGTAGTACACCTAAGAGGTGTATGAGCTTTTTGGCTACCTCTTTTCACTATTAGTTCATTTATTGTATTTTTATTTTCCTGGAGTGCCTGCAATGGGGGAGGGGGGAAGAATAATAAGAGATACAGTCACCAAAAGACTTATTCAGATATGTATATAACTACGCTAAGTAGAAAACTATAATTTTATACAGCGTGGCAGCAAGAATTCGTAGTAGTGAATGAACTTGATTAATATCTAACTTCTGCCTTCACCAAAAGTTTTTATATACAAAATTAAAACAAATATGTTTTAATTTCAGAAAACAGTAGATTATTGTACAATTTTGTTAAAAAGCTTAAAACTCCAGTGTCATACACAGTTTTTTTAATGCTTCCTACAATGTTATGTTGACCTTCTTACCAATACAGAAGAGCCGAACATAAGTCCCTGCAAATCTGGCCAACGTTATAGAAATCATTGATGTAGGAATTTCTATGAAACAGTGAAAGGCAAAATGCTTATTTTCTCTTTCAATAGCTTGTTTTGTCTCTTCAGCACTCCAGGACTCCTTTTAGTGGTTTTAATACAATCATGTTATTTTTCAGTATTTGTACCTCTTCAGCAAAACTAATTTGTTGAGTGCTTTTCTGTCTCCCTTTGGGATATGATTCTGAGAGCATAACATCATTTGGAGTTCAGGGCGTGTGACACCTCACAAATCACCTTGCAAAGCATACCTTTTTATGGATGGCATCTTTATATGCTACAGTGAGCAGTGTAATAAAATGCCCTGAATACAATCAGCAATTTTTCATATATCTTATCAGCACAAGAGCCGTTACTACAGCCTTTGTCTTAAAAAATACTCAGTTTCGCGAAACCCTGTTTTGGTTTTATTTTAACCTTGCAACGTATCAAAGTACAAGGATGAAGCTTTGTTCCTGCTGTCAAGACAACCAATGCCTCTTCAGCAGAAGAGAAAAAAAAATCAAAGACTTGTAGAATGCCAGTTGAGTTTGAACCTGAAGGCCACAGTCTCTGAGCACACCTGGTACTCCCCACAAGAGCAGGATACTCAAGAAAATTGAGGCTTCAAATGAGCTTCCATCTAACAACCTATAATTTCTCTTCAGGGACTGGGGAAAATGTTAAAGGAAAATTCCACATGACAGTCCCTTTGCTAAAGTGCAAGGAGGAGTTCAAGATGATCTTCAGAATGCTGCAAGACAAAAGCCTCATTACACATAATTACTGCTTACCAGTACCCCAGATTGATAACAAGCTCCCTCTGCCAATTTTACTCTGTCATTATACAAAGAGGTGATTAAATTATTTGACAAATCAACTTTCCTGTGCAATATGGAGTTATTGACCTCAGGTAGAACAGAGCAAAGTTAGGTAATGAAGGGGGCTAAGCAGCATGGCTACTTTCAAACGGCAGTATTTGTCCAAAATTTAGCTACGATATGCAGGAAATATTCAAGGTAACTAGTGAGCTGGTATGTATTTAGAAACAAATATACGTTGTGACATTATAGTGCGTGCCAGCCCTCAGACACCACCTTGCATGTATTTCCTCTTTCTCCTTTGCAGGTAGAGGAACTCTCCCGTATTTGATGGTTCCTGGTCTTCCCTGTGCCTCCGCAGTAGCCCGGTGTGGCAATGACTCTCGGGGGTCTGCTGGGACCAAGCGAGGCTGCCACAGCAGTTCACAGCAGGCTGCTCAGCATGAAACTTCTTTGCCCCTCGCCGGGTGTCTGGAACAAGACAGAAGCCATGCCATGGGACACACTAAAAAATACAGTACAGGTGGTTGCAACACAGCAGCTGGCCAGGTACCTTGGTCCTGTTTGGTTTACTGGTGCAGACATAGCCAATCTTTTCCACTTTATAATTTCAAAAGACATTTCTCCTGTAATCAGGATGTTGTTATTCCCTGGTTGCCCATTTATAGTCTTTCTTTTGAGGGGCAGGAGGTCTACGCCAATTACCTTTTTTTTCCTGCTGGAAAACTTTGCAATCTCAAATTCTGCAACAGAAAAAACATGACTCAAAGCAAAAGAGATGTCTTGAGTGACACTAGCTGAATTTTGTGTGCTGAAACATCCTTACTCAAGTGAATATGACTGAGGTTTATTCAGAGTTCAGATGCTGCGGAAGTGAAAATAAGGCCACACGCGAAGGTCACTTTCGATAAGCAGCCCCACTCTCAGTGGAGTCAGCAGGAGGGAGTCCATTTCAGGGACAGCTTCTACACAATACCCACCTCCTGCGTTGTAAGAAATGAACAGCCGGAATGTGAGCCAGCAGGTTAAGTGGGGTTAAGGCAGGTAAAAGCACAGGTGGGGCTGATGTAGCAGTGCTCTGACAGTGTCCGGAACTAAACTGCACAACCCCCTGGTACAGCTATATTCCAAATTAGCAAACAAGAGGTGTGGAAGAAGAATCCTTATCTGGAGACCGTGTGGGGCATAGCTCCCTCCACCTGCAAGTGAACACGCAACCCTGACCACGGCCAGAGCTGCCTTCTCCTTGCTCAGCAGATTGATCTGATGCTTCCTCGTTCCACTATGCAGTGCACTCCCGAGCATCCCCGTGGCCTCTCCAAAACTATTCCACTTCATCCCTCACCTTAGCTGGTGAGAAACCACCATCTCATTGGGCCAGGCTGCATAAAGGGAATCATAAGTTTCCTGACTCATTCGCATGACCTCTTGGCCAGCTGAAACAAAACTGCCATCCAAAGCAGGTGCTGGCAATAATTGGCTCTTTCTAAAACCCATGGGTTGAGTGTGAATATGGTACTACATATGCTAATTTCTCACTATAATATGAGCATGAACTATTCTCTTCTAAATCCTTTATTTTGCCACATGAGTGCTTTGTTTTGAAAATCCCATGCTGTGTGGTTTCACACGGGCTCTGCTGTGCTCTCCTCCATGCTGTGATTCAGGGCTGGTGCCTCCCACCACCCCTTCCCTGCATGGCCACAACCAGTCTATGGTGGTGTATGTGCTCGTTATAAAGGTAGAAACTGGAAAGCACAGTTCACTAGCAGGTTGTTTTTAAATATCTAGTTGAATTTGAAAGTTCTGCTTTGCTTATTTGTTTTTACCTCAACTTTTCATCTCAACTATCTAAAATACTAATTATATTGTTCTCTTGGCCTAAAATATAGTTCGGCTATTAGATGGTTTATATGGGATTCTTTTTTGCCTGTTTCCCCTTTTTATCTTATGGTTATTTAAAAAGCTGCCAGAAAAGAGCCACATTTTATGGAGCATTTATAATCTTACCCATAAACTGCCTAACACTAATCTTTTACAGGTGGCAAATAACTACTTCCCTGTCCATGAGAGTGTTCACAGAGGCAACCAAGTTCATTTTCCCTCCTTTTGCTAACATCCCCACCCTCCTCCACAGCTAACAACTCCCATTGCCTGTCTACTTGCCTAACTGGACGAAAGGATTGTATAAAACTCAGACAAATTGTTCTCAAGCAGTCTTTGCTCTTTGTGCCCCCAGAATTATATGTACACCAACAATCGTCATTCTTTTTAGCTTTTTCATTCCTTCCAACTCTGTAAGTTTCAATATTAACTAATCCTAAAATTCTTGGTTTTTATTGTGTCTATGATGTCCAGAATCCAGCAGAAAAATTAATTTTATTTTCCCTATTCATGTTTTGAAGAAATTGTATAGGTCTTCCTTGAAAATCAGGACTAAAACAACACAGATGCAACTGCTGTTTCATTAAAGTGTTGTCTTCTCAGTAACTGGGTGTTTCTCAGCTCTCTGTATTAATCAATTCCTGGGTTTTGCGATTGCTTGATTTCATTCAAAAGATTTCTGTAAAAGTATTTGACATATTGGATGGGAATGTTCTATGAGCGATACACAGGTATAGGACTTCTAGATTCTGGTGATTCCCTTGTGAGGAATGTTTACCACGGTGTTTATGGAAATCTTGTACACACATATTCCTTGGTTTGGATCACATAGTTCTGTCATGGACAGATGCATTCAGTACTTATTGGTTTGCAAGAAGTTTGTGCTTCATTATGAGTTTGGTGAGATTAGGAGACGTGCCAAAGATGACAGAGGAGGTGTCAGGAAAATATATTTCAGGGCATAGTCTCCTCATAGTATGGGCTGTAACTGTGTGAAAGACTTTCTCTAGACATTCCATATATGATGGTACACGATTACTAGGAATATGTGACTTAAGAGAAGTGTGCTTTTCATGTTGTAAACAGGTAGCACAGTTAAAGATCCAACTTATTCATCCAGAGGGTGAGTGGTGCTGTTTAGTTTGGTAAAATGAAAAGCTTTTCAGAGCAAATTTAAGGCCATCACAGTGACGTCTGACATCTCAGCTGCAAATTACAAATTTTTCAGCATGTTTTGGAAAAAATTTTGATTCTGTGGGAGTAGGTTTATGATATTTTGTATGTAGTCATCTGTACCTTGCCATTTTCTTGATGATAAATGATGTCTAGAGAGGGTATGTGGATGTAAGAGTACTCCAGACAAAGACTGATGAAATGGTGGGTAACTGATGGTAGAAAACTGTGAAGTCAATATTGTTTAGGTAATGCAATCAAGGTTTTCTTCTGAATTATGCATGCCCTGATTCACCCAGAATGTAACACCTCAGGGTGCTACTAACAAGTATCTTCAAAGGTCACTTTGAGCTTTATCCCAAAGCATCAAGACTCTTTGAGACATGCTCAAGTGCTTTCAATGCAATTGGTACCACAGCACAGAAAAGCTAGCAGTTGCTTTTGCAATCTTCTGTTGGAACTGGCCCTGAGCACCCAACCATTTGTGAAAATGACTGTAAAGCTGAGTTTCCTCGTTCTTCTTACCAACCTCTTGTTTAAAATACTGTTTAGGTTCTTTTGTTGTATTCAAACTTTTAACAAGATGATCCAGGATCCTACTGTCCCACAATGATGCGAACAAACTTTTCCAGGTAAGAGCACAGCAGTTCAATATGGCGTTTAGAATATAGGTCACAACTCTTTTTCTGATCTCTGAAAGAAACCTTAATAAGCTCTTGGCATTTAGAGAAACAATCTTTTCTCTTTCTTTTTTTTTTTTTTTTTTTTTTTTTTTTTATTTTCCCCCCCCCCCCTCTTTCTTTTTTTTTTTTTTTTTTTTGTGTGTTCATTTGAACTTCCCCCCCACCCCAGCTTTCAAATTCTGTATGAAAAAACCTTGGAAGAAAATTAAAACTTCTTTTTTAAACACATCACAATTTGTTGATATTTTCAAGATTCAAGTATAACTGCATTCACAAGTTGAATGCATGTGCTGTTTAATACCAAACAATTGTTTTAGTGCCATTTCAAGTGTCTGGCTGTGTTCATGCCTGCTAATTAAATGTTTTATAAAGAAAAAAAAACCTAAATTGCGCAAAACTTCATCTACATCTGCTTCTCTTATGAAAAGGTGTCCTTGGAACAACTCCAGTATATTAAATAGAAAGCCATTTATTACAAATAAGACAGTCATTTACCTGTAGGCTTTAGCATGAGTTACTGTGTCTTAAATTCACCATTCACTCGCTATTGACAGTAAATAATGCAAGTGTCTCTGTGGGATAAAAAGAAAGTATTAGTTGAACCCTATTTAGATGCGCTATGTTCTGGTGTTTTCGGTGTTTGGTGATAACCAAATATTTCTGTCCCATCTCCAAAGACTTCAGGGTGGAATAAAGAAGTCGTGTTTCCTGCTCACCTTCAGCACAGAGGGTCATGACAGACGGCAGTGGCAACACCTGCGGGTTCCTTCAGGACGGGGCTCTTTCATATGCAGCAGCTTTGATATGAAGCCTCTGAGGGAGATGGTGAGACAACACTCTGTTACAGTAGGCAGACAACGTATGCATTTACTCGTTGTCACCTTTATATTGCGTGTTAATCACACCATTCTGCGGCTTTCTCAATACCTTGCAGGTAGTTGAAAAGCAAAGGATATAAATATGAGCAAGATGGAGCCGATAGTGCTAAGAACAGAAAAGCGCTATGGAGAGCCCGTCTTGTCTGGACCGTCCATCACAATGATATTGAAACCTCTATGATTGTAACTCTGCAAATCATTTGGGTAAATGATTCTTGACAAGACAATGGGATAGAAGGAACAACCGGGCCTAAAACCAGAAACTTGAGTGGGCTGATTGCCCAAGAAATTTGGCTATACCACATGAAATGTGCCTTTTAGGTGAACTTGACTAATCATAATATGAAAGCCACTCCTCTGGAAGTTAGGATACCCACCTGTGCTTGAAGACCCTTACCCACTGAGCCTGTGCAGTAAAATTAAGAGACACTGTACCTTTAATTGAAGATGAGGACATTTCACAACAATCAGCTTCAAGATAAGGAAATACGAGCACCAGTAAAAGGTTGCTAGACAATGAATATGTTAATTATGCTAATTTACACTGTATAGATGAATTACTGTTTCAACGCTGGGTGTGCTAGCTTTGTGGAAATACCCCCAAGCACTCGATTCTGTGCAGAACTGCTAATAAATAGCTAATGCCTCGACTCTGTGTGTTATTGGCTTGTACACCGGATAAATGATCCCACAACTTTTGGGAAAATAACAGTGTGATGCATCCACTAGGAAACTGGTGGGTTTTTGGACTCCTCAAGGCTATGAAAAGCCAAACTGCGATCCGCTCAACCATTGTCTTCCAGGCTGACGACTACGCGCTTTTAAGAAAGAAAATCTTCCTCGTGCTAAGACCCACCATAAGACCAAACCTAGCCTCACACATATAGCTTCTTCCTTCACCAAAAAACTTTTTCTGTATATGTTATGGTTTAAGAGACCCATAACAATTTATTGTCTTTTAGACAATCATTCTATCACCCAATGACCCCTCCCCACCCGGGAAAGGGAATCGGGAAAAACAAGGAAACCCAGGAGCTGAAGTATAAACAGATTTAATAGAATAAGATCAGATAATTAACTTTAACAGCACTAAAGAACCAGTATTGATCCCAATACCAATATAAAATACACAATGATTATACTCAGCCAATTCTATCAGCAGGAAGCTGTGCACTCCCAGCAGTGGACAGCAAATGTCAGACACTGCGAGCACTATAGCTTCAGGAGGAAGGGAAGGGCTCAGGGGTCCAGCACCAGGGCATGAAGTTCTCAGGATGGCAGCCATCAAGGGAGAGAGAGAACTTCGCAGCAAACTTTCCAATTTATAGTGAATGTGACATTGCTGGTATGACATAATCCCATTGGCCAGCTTGGGTCAAGTGCCTGGGTCTCGCTCCTCCTCATCCCTGCACCTGGTGAGCTCGAAAACACTGAGACCTTGAAACCCACACACCATAGCTGGCTGTAAAGTAAATATTTTCACAAATTCAGACACTGGAGTCTTCTAAAAGTGCAGTTTTCCCAAGTATTAGAAGATAAATTAGTCCTGTGTCGCTCAAACCTGGACAGTATATTTTCTAAATAGTGAAGCTATCAGTTAAGAGCATGAAGCTTGTAGTGTAAGAGAAAGAACTGAAAAGCACTGTAAAGACAAGAATAATACTTAAGTTTCGTTGGCTTTCTTCATTAGCTTTCTCTCATTAAGGTTCTTCACAAAAATAAACACACACATGCTTATTAACAAAAATGGCCACAAGTCCTTTAAGCTAAACAAATTTTTCTGCAAAGAGACTAGAGAGAGGTCAAAGAAAACAAGAGACACGTCTTTCTGTTCTTAAGAAGCAGAGCTTAAGGAGTCACTGAACAGATAATGTGCTCAGTAATATACATAGAGATGTCATAGAAGTGTCAGATTTATCCAGACTGATTTTCCTGCCCCTGTTTTTTACCCATGTAATTTGTCCAATCAAATTTCTTGGTGTTCTCATAGCAAAGCATGCTCACAGCAGGCATGGAAAAGCTTGTTTCACGTATTGCAATATGCTATAAATCTTCCTGTACATATTTTTTTTAAAAAAACTTAGAGAAATCGATGCATGTTTCTGTGGGATAAGCTGGAATCAGTCTTGTCTAATGTGGGTGGAAAAAAATGAGATGAAATGCAGTATGATTTCGCCTGAACACATAAAAGCCTTTGTCCACAGAGTTAGAAGATCAGCATAGCACAACACATCTGGCAGTACTCAGTGAAGACAGTTGTCAGCTTTTTTCAAAAGAAAGCTAAAAATGTAACTCATCTTTCTCATCAAGGGCATAAACACCCTTTAAGTTTGAACCATTACAATGTGACTGCTCCAAAAGCTTCTAAAACATTGCCAGATCTTTTCAAGAATGGGCTAGAGGCAATTGGGTTTACACTGAATTTTGGAACCAAGTAAATGAAAATGTTGAGTGTTTTTCCAATTGAAGTGGAGTGGCATTTTTGATGTCACAAGTTCAGTCATAGCAAAACATTGTTGCCTCAAATAATTATCTTTACACATTTATCAAGATAATAAATGTAGTTTATTTGGAAGGAGAAAATTCTGCTACTTGCTAGATAAATATACGTTATCACTAGGAATAAATTACACTTTGTAAAACCCCTGATCATTACATAGCCTACTTTCTTAAGAAATAATGGAATAAAACATTTGGATTGCTGAAAACAAGGGAGATTTTTAATTAGGTATGAAGTAGGATTGTTAAAGATTTAGGATTCAGTGATTCTTAATATAACATCTGATGTGACAGTTCCGTTTGCCCATACATTTTGGTGAACAGATTTTAGTTCTAAGATGAACAAAGGCGATTTCATTTCCACCTTTCAGACCGCAGTGTTTCAGATGCGGGACCAGCTTTAATCTTTTGGGAAAATGCCCTGAAACAGAAGTTCAAAACCTATAAATCCATAGCTGTATGAAGACAGTTCAAGACCCAAAATCAAGCATTCAGTATTACAACATTCAGAATTTGTTGCTGCTTATGCAACTGAAACTCCACGTTCTTGCACCTACTCATTTCACTTTTCTGGCCAGCCGGAATGCAAGAAGTCTGCGCTGACGAAGCGCAGAGCTATCACTGTCCAAACTGCTTACTCGTTGAAAAAGCACACTGCACAAAAGAAAAATTATGCAGTTCAAAGGGCAATTTTCAGAGCCCAAATCTGGGGAAATTCTCATGAGAACAGCAGAACAACCAAGTCAAGCTTCAGAATTATTTGTTCACCCATGCTCCTAAACAAAAACATGAGTTATTCAAAATTTTGAAAAAAAAAAATAACACTGCATCAAGACCTTTTCTTCCTCTTGGCCACCTTATTGGGAATATTTCTGCCAAAACAGAATCAAATGTGTGGTAGACACTGAAGCATGGAAAATGTCTCTCCAGTTCCTTATTTTTTGATGGAGGATATGGGGCATTCTTGACAGCGATGTTTCTTCCAGCTCTACGCGTACTAAATTCTGCAGCCACTTCATCTCAGTTGCCATTAGATTCATGACAGGCTGACAGCTGCAGGTGTCTTTTTTGTACCAGTCATTCGCTGCACCTATACTATCATGCCATCACAAAAGTGATGATGAAGAGACTGCTGTTTCTGAGCATTCTCACATGATATGGGTCAAGTATATAAAATTGCTGTAGGCTATGAAGACTGCTATTCAGGAACTCTCCTACCTGTCATTCAGGTTCAATCAACTGCGGATCTTCTACCTTGGGACTGCGTGTCCAGGTTGCTGTCAAGCACCAGCTCTCATGTCTCCACAAGATTTACGTCCAGCTTTTTCCTTCTGTCCCAGTAATTACAGTTATGGTGCAGTCCATGACAGCATCATCTAGAGCAACCACCTCTTTTCTACATTCTCCATCACTAGCAATACTCCTGTAGTCCAAACAAAGTACAAAGGCCAAAAGTATCTTCTTCCCCTGTCAATTAACTGACACACTTCTATCTGAAAGGTAGCTGTGCTGTTACACAGACATTTTCCTTCTGTCAAAAACCCGAAAGTATATTTCCTTCTGATTACAAATTCTACTGTGGCTTACAGTTAATAATCATAACGACTGAGACAGCAAGAGTGGTCCTGCATTTTTTTCTTTTAGAATTTTATATATACTTACACAAAAGTCAATAGAGCATCAAACCTCCAGTGGAGCCCAAAGTACCTGGAAAAACAATGTGTGTCACTTTATGTTGTCTGCATGTTTTCCATTGTATTACTCTTAAATCATAGCAGTTACAGGTGATTAATAATTGCTAGTTTCTATTAACGTTAAAAAACAACATCAAGAACAGCTCCTTTTTAACAATGGCACATTTCAACTAGCTTGCCCAGGATTCTTGTTTCTATGGCCTGGGCTTGACAGACTAAGAATACACCCAGCTGGTTTTCAAACCAACACTTTCAATAGTCTGGGGAAGGGCTGTGTGACTTACCATAAAAACAGCTGCTTCTGTCTCCCCAACCAGCCAGGAATAAGCTGAAGAGAACAAAACCTTGAATGAAAACACCTCGACTTTTCATGCAAGGACAAAAGGTGGTCATTATGCATACCAGGAAGGTTCTTTTATAGCTGGTAATTACATATAAATTGGGGAGTTATAATAAAAAAAAATCATTTCTCTCTTCATTTACCTAAAATGTGATTTCTACAGCCATTATATAATTACTGGTATTTTTCAGTAATGTTATTAAGAACAAATGAGCTAGTGTTTCTGAAATAATCATAAAGATGCAAATACTGAAAGTTCCTTATTAGAACTGGTTGTTCAGCATGAAGTAAGTGGCAGGAAAAAAAATCTTTTCTTGAAAACCGCAAACTGAACTTTTTTCAGTGTTGAAAAAGGATCAATTTTTATCTTTCTACTATCAAGAAATAAATTATCCCTATTATCTCTGACATTATTTCAAGCTCTCCATTTTTCTCAGTTTCTCATTTGTTCAGAAAACATCTACTGACTACTGACCTCCAGCAGCAAACCTAAAATAAGATGCAGAAAGATCACAAAAATTCCTAAAAGAACAGGAAAAGCTCCCTGCTGTCATTACTCTTCCAGAAAATGTCACTCCACCGTGAAATAAACCTTATTCATGACACTGAGTCAAGCACTCATTCACATGTGCAAGTCTGAAATGGTTCAGTGTAAGCAACAGTAAGCAACATCTTAGTGAAAGAACACGAAAATAAAGAACAACCATCTCTTAGGAGCATGAGCTCCTAAGAGCTCATGAGCAACAGCCTAGATATCTTTTAGACAACTAAGTTAGATGACATACCTCACCACCTTCTGATGTCTTGGAGGTTGAAAATCCATACTAAAAATTATTAATATAGAGGAACAAAAGGAGTGATACGGAGAACAAAGAGGAGAGAAAGACCTGTCTGCGTTATATGGAAAAGGACATTGCACAAATAACATTATGTCATCACCCAGTCCACCAGAAACTTCATTTATCTTCAGGCAAATTAATTTTTACTACTGGTAGTATTTCTCTAAACAGATTAAAACAGTCAGAAAGCACAAGAAATGCAGAAGTAAACATCCAGTCCTCCAGGACATTGTCTGTTGGCAGAAGGTGAAACAGCTCACAACTCTGCAAGAGCCCTGGGGCGCTGGTGTAGCACTTCCAGCAGATTCCTGGTGTCCTGAGCTACCCTGAGCCGCAACGGCAGCAGAAGGCTCCAAACAAAACAAAAAAAATTACATAACAAAACGGGGGGAGAACAGACAGAAACCCATTGCATGAGCCCAATAGCAGTCCATCAAACTCATGTCCCCTTTCCCCCAGCCCATGATCTGGCCCACCAGATATTTCTGCCCTCTGAGGTCTCCCTCCCAGGCTGGGGGGAAGCCGTTCCTCTTCCAGCAGGAAGCTACAGGTTAGATCTGAGCTGATGATAGGAAACGAAGGCTTCACTACTAGGGTGAGGGGGTGAGCAAGATACCTAATTTTCAAGACAAGGTCTTTTTTACTTTTTTAAAAGAATGCAGTTTCTTGGGATTTTGTTTTGTTTTGTTTTGTTTTAATTACACCTAATAAACTTTTTCAACACATTATAATTTATCTGACTCCTTGAAAATTTCACATCTCCCACTTACTCCACTGACGACAGGAAGAGGCTCTGTCCTTATCTGACTCAGACTATTGAAGTGGCTTCTTCCTGACTAATTGTTAAACATCCTGTTTTAGCATAATTTCACTACCTTGCTCTTCCTCTTGCAATTATATGTAGTGTTTGAATACCTTCTGTGATACTGACACTCATTTGTAATATCACCAACAATCTTGGAGTAAAATTATGTACACCTTAGTGATTAATCAGAATAGTTTTAACCTTGTTTTTAAAACTTTAAGTAGTGCCTCTAAATTTGCCGGTGACTACGTCCCCAGTATTTGCTGTAGTACACAGAATTCAGTCTTGTAGATTTTTGTTCTGTTAGTAGGAAAAAGAATCACAATTTATTGATCAAATTATGTGATGCACATACTAAATATTACAAATATGTGAGTACCTGAAAAAGTATTCACAGATTTGCATGGACCTCAGGGGTTCTTCAGTAAGATCCTCTCACTGGGTTCACATCAAACACACCATTAAGTTACAAATGAATGTCTTTTTCTTTGTTTCATCACAAATTGCACCTTATTTACAAGTCTGGTTTTGCACTGAAGTATTTACCACTCTTCTTTAGCTGGTATAAGCCATAATTGGTACTTGCTATTTGACACAAGACACCTATCAGTGAGCACAGACGAGGGGGGCGGGGGGGCGAGTTCTGTGAAAGTGGAGGCTGGATACAGTAAGTAAGTCACAGAAAAAATGAAACATGAAAGGTCGCAAATCGTAAACAAAATAATGTCTATGTGAAAATGAAGCATGGGGTTATGGCTACCCTTGAAAAATGCTAGTTCTTGCTCTTGAGCCTGGCCACCAGACAGAAGTTTTCCAATGAGTGTTCAGAGTGCACCTTTGCAGCATCACTCCATTTTCTGTTTCAGTTTGTGCCCGTTGCCTCTTGTCCTGTCACTGGGCACCACGGTGAAGAGCCTGGCTTTGCCTTCTTTACTCACTCCCATCAGGCATATGTACACATTGATCAGATCCTCCTGAGCCTTTTCTTCTCCAGGCTGAACAACCCCAGCTCTTTTAGCTTCTGCTCGTATGCAAGATGCTCCAGTTTCTTAATCATCTTCACAGCCCTTCACTGGACTCACTCCAGTAAGTCCCTGTCTCTCTTGCACTGGGAAGCCCAGACCCGGACCCAGCACGCCAGATATGTCTCAGCAGGGCTAAGTAAAGAGGAAGGATGACCTCCCTGCTGGTGATGCTCTGCCTAATCCAGCCCAGGAGATTGTTGGACATCTTTGCTGTGAGGGCACACTGCTGGGTCACATTCAATTTGTCGTCCACCAGAACTCCCAAGTCAGTTCCTGTAAAACTCCTTTCCATACAGTTGGTCCCCAGCACGTAGTGGTGCATGTAGTTCTGCATTCCTTCCTAGGGGCAGGACTTGGCATTTCATTTTGTTTAACTTCATGAGATGTCTCTCAAACTGCTTCTTGAGCCTGCCAAGGTCCTTTTGAACTGCAGCACAACCATTTGGTCTATAATCACTCCTCCCTGTTTTGTATCATCTGCAAACTTGCTGAGGGTGCACTTTACCCCACCATCCAGGTCATTAATGAACACGTTTGTTACTGATGAACATTATTGGCTCTAGTATTGACCCCTGGGGCACACCGCTAGTGACTGGCCTCCAGCTGGAATTCAAGTGGCTGATCACAGCCTTTTGAGACCATCAGTTCAGAAGGTTTTCCATTTATCTAGTTCATTCTTCATCAGTTTGTCAATGAGAATGTTGTAAGAGATGGTGTGAGACACCTTGCTAATGTCAAGATAAACAACTACACAAGACATTCCGTTCTCATTCTTTTAACTATGATCAGCCGCAGCTCCACTGCATTTACCAAGCCTCCCAAGCCCTGAGCAACCTGGCCTGAACGACCCTGTATTGACCCTGCTGTGAGCAGGAGATTGGGCTGGGTGGCCTCCTGAATGATCCCATGATTCATTATAGCAAGAACAGCTGAATTGCTTCCCACCAAGAACAGGAACACGGGCTAGGGTCTTCCTGGTATGGAAAGGAACTGGGATGGGAGAGCCAGGGAACTGCCATGAAGGATCAAGTTTGCTTCCCCTGTTGGACAGAAGGAGGACAGGAGATGTGAGGGTGGTGAATGCTGCTGCTAGGAGGGTCATTTCCCACATTGAACACTGAGCTACTGTGCAGCCCAACTCCCCACAGCCCAGCACCCGCTACACCAAGCATGGGAGCCCCTCATGTCAGCCTCAGCAGTCTGCTGCTCTGGGTGAGTCCACCTCATAATTATGAGCTCTGGCTTACAGTGCTCCTTTCTGGCTGCCAAAGAACATTTCCTGGTTGCAGGAGCGAAGGTAAAGCCAGAGGATTAAATCTAGAAGAAAAACGGCAGAAAGAGGTGAGTAACAAGAAAAGAACAGCTGATCATGCAGACCTAGCAGTGTTCAAAGGGTTATTTTTTCTCTAATATTTTTCTATTGTTTGCTCAGAGATGCTAGACTTTCAATAGCCTAAAGTGCAGTGGGGAAAGAATGCAGTTATTAGATTGTGCTAAAGAAACTCAAAGAATATGAGATCCTAGAAAAAAGACACTTCAAAAAGACATGATTTTATTTTTTAAAAAATCTCAAACTGGTGATTTCTTTTCATCGTTTAACACGCCTGAGATTGTTGAGTCAGACATGCAGTATTGTAATGCCTGTGGCAACATTAACTCAAAATCCGCTTATAATAAGCATCAGAAACACAAAACTGAAGAAGTAACGGTTAGATGATTTTGATCTAGATTTCTAAAGGTTGCAGATCCAGACTGTCAGTTTTAAAGGGAGTATAAATAATGGTACAGAGAATTGAAAGGCAAAAGCAGAGAAAAAGTTACCCTGAGGAGTCCGTAAATTGCAAAACGAGGTATCTGGTGAACAAATTAAGATAGTATCTGACATTGAGGTGAAAGTCTGTGTAAACGTGACTAAGTTATGTTGAACACAGACAGATAAAACTGACATAATGGAAAAGTCAAGAAATCACTCCTTACTGTGGTAAGGTAAAATAAAATCTCAGAAAGGTAACATTTGTAAGAATTTTGGGAAATGGAGCGCTTACTTGCAGGCTGAAACTATACCAGATGTTAAATCCTGTTGGTCACTTTAATATTGTTATGAGGTTGTTAATTTGAATTGTCCTTGTAAGCGCATCCAGGACTAAATTATCCTTCTCCATCCACACCGCAGGGCACTTTTGGAGGCTCCCAGTCACGTCCATACTGCCCCAAACATGTCTCACCTGTCCTGTGAGGTCTTACTGAACGCATGGCAAGCCTCCTTCTCCTGGGCTTTCCATAGTCATTGCTGTACCATGTGCATCCTTCACAGCCTTTATAACAGACTTTTTGTTACAAACTAGGGGCTAGGAAAAAGGACCATTGGAAACAGGACAGTTCAGTGGGTTATCAGCCTTTTTTGTGCTCTCCCCATCCTTCGAATTATTGACAAGACATACAGAGCAGTGAACATCTGCTCTGTAGGACCGGCTCATCCCCATGGAGGAGGCTCCTGCAGGGATGCGGCACGCTGTCACATCTCATGGTGTTCATTTGTCATCTTCCCAGCATGTGTCCTCAAGCCTGGGCTCCCTCTCCTCGGAGGGAGCCCATGAGCCTGGCTCAGCATCAGTAGTGCTCGCTGTTACCCAGGGACATGGCCAAGGCTGGTGGGGAATCAGGGGCCTTCTCTGATTAGTGTATGTTCGGTTGAATCCTGAAGCTAAGGTCCTTCCCCAGGGCACTGATTCAAGAGACGAGACACATGTCAACAAATAAGACGTATTTTATTTTTGCCAGAAACCTCTACTGCAGTCTGATACCGTAATTCCTACTCAAACAGATCATGGGCAAAGAGCAGGCCCTCTTAACGCCCCCTTAATATCCCATGATTATCTAGCTCATTTTGTAGAGAGTGACCTGCCTCTCGGTCTCAAACACCCTGAAGTCGGCCACTTAAGGACAGAATCAGGCTTAATCCACTGAGGGCAGGACCCTCAGGGAAAGACAGCGATGTCCGAAGACATCTCTGAAAGGAAACAGATCCCACAAGCCCCAGATCTCTCCTTCTGAGCCATTAAAACTGAGGACTAATTGCCTAGGCAGACAGGAAAAAAAGCAAACCTGTTAGAACAACTGCAGTCAAGCTGTCCTCTTACACAAAAACCCTGAAAAAAAATCATTTTCCTCAAACTTTTCCTAAGATCTTTGAGCTAGACCAAATAACTCAAATGAGGACTACAAACTGGCTTGGCTTCTTCAAAAGAGCTAACTCTACTGAAGACCTAACTCAACTTAACCTCTACTAAAGAACTAAATGAAGTTGAGACCTCAAAAGAGCTAATGCTGCTAAAGAACGCTGAAGTAAGCTATCAGTGATTTCTATTTCAGATTTAAGACATCTTTCACGTATTACATCCAGACTCTAATCAAATGGTGCTGTAATTCCTCTACAACATCTCCACCAAACACCTTTAACTCAACATCATTACTGCTTACCATTTTTCTCATAACTTTTGTTTTCTTCTGCTTGATTCCATCTCTGTGACGCCTTCCCCTGTCCCCAAAGGCCAAGCTTCTAACAAGGACGTGGTCTAGCAGGGGGTAAGATGCATTTCCATTATTAACGATATGATATGGTCCAACATGAGTATGCTGCATAGTTGAGCATTTTTTATTTTACTAAGTAGAGAGTTGTTACTTACGTATAGTTCATTCTCAATATTCAGGCAAGGTCCATACAGAACAGGCACGTTATTATTAATAAAAAAATAAAAAAATAAAAAAAAAAGGTTGCCAGAAAAGAAATCGGAGGTGGGGAGCAGGAAAAGGGGGCAGCTTGAGCTGGGAAAGGCAGGCAAGAAATGGGCTAGAAGATGGGAAATTAGAAAGACAGATGGGAGTTAATTTGCGCAAGACCTTGAAGGAAAGAACAAGGACTCTGAACTGTATGTGGAAAGCTAAAATACGAGAGATTTCTCCATAAACATTAACACCAAGGGAATGATATTTAAAAGCCTTAATAAGATATGAATTAGGATAACAGTTTAATTGTCTTTCTGAGAGAATGACTCAGGTGATCTAAGCCTCAGGACCATTCTTCATATTGTTTTCCCCATCTGCAGAGTCACTAAATAATTATGCCATTATTGTGATCGAGGCCTCACTTCTGAGGAATTTCAGCAGCACCTGGATATACTGACATTAACTGTGGTTCGGTGATTAAACTTCCTGCAGTTGCTTTAGTAACCACTTCTTTGATGGGATTAAAGAATTCTGTCACAAGAAATGAAATCTCTGAAATCCCCACTCTTCTGAAAATTCCACTACTAATCCACTAATTTAGTTCTTCCTACTTACCAATGTGCTGACCACCAGAGAACAGCGCTGATCGCAGGACATGCTTGCCAGGGTGATATTTGAGAGTGTCTTTGCAAATATATCCTAGTTTTCCTCAGTGTCTGAGCAGGCTTTTTCTTCTGTTGAATTTCTAACCAGTACCTAAGGATCCCAAAAAGGGTGTTTCTCCATTCCAGAAAAGGCCTCTGGAAAGGCTTCGATGACACTGCCTCTTTCAGCCTTTAGGACTTGGATAAGGCAAATGAGCTATAACTTTGCATCTCTCTTGATCTATGCCTTCCTTAAAGCAGCAGTGTCCTTCCAGGATCTAAGCTAACAGACTCTAATGAAGGTTCTTACAGTCAAGCGACAAATCAGCCTATTTTGCAAACTATTGCGTCTGGAATTTTCTAAAGAGCCCCAAAAAGCTATGCACCGAATGCCCATCGTAATTCCTCGAGAGTCAGACACCAAGCTCCTTGAGTAACGCTTCAGCCAACAAATTCAATTACGCCGAGGTACAGGTGATGTGACAAGAGCTGACTGTGCTCTAACAATGTCTCGTGCTGGACGAGGGCAGGAGAGCGCAAGGGCGGGATAACGTTAGAAGCCACGTGGCATCCTGTGCTTTGACAGTTTGGGTACAGTCACTTCTGCAGCTCTTTCACCTCTTGCAACTTTAGGTGCCTGTCTGCAAATAGGCACTTTAGGTGAGCCCAAAGACCTATTGAGAGGCAGTCTGAGTACAGGTCTAAACACACACCCTTCTGTGGATGCCCAAATATCTCTTTTTCATGGCAATGCATCATACAGCCAGCATATGACAGACAAACTGACTCCAGGGTCCGCTCTGGAAAGGTCCTTGTCACACGCCAAAAGGGTAAATGGGATTTACAGGCAGCTGGAGTCTGGGTTTGTCCTTTGAGTAGTGTGGGTACACCTGCCAAAGACAAGTCCAGCAGAGCTGATGCATAGACTTGGATCAGGAAAATGACCTGGCTTTTGGGATGCTGTTGACAGAGGCTCTAGCACAAAAGATTAATGAAATTTGTGTAAACTCCTATTACCTCTGCTCCTGCTGTCCATATTCTTTAGATAAAAGGTCTCTTTAAGAACTGACTGTAATTCTGTCACTCAATTCCTTGTTAGTTTTGGCATCTTTCATAAGCACGACAGATAGAAGCAATTCTGAAAGTCCTGGAAGGGTGCAGAGGAGACATCAG
This sequence comes from Anarhynchus alexandrinus, assembly GCA_008711295.1. Taxonomy (NCBI): domain Eukaryota; kingdom Metazoa; phylum Chordata; class Aves; order Charadriiformes; family Charadriidae; genus Anarhynchus; species Anarhynchus alexandrinus. Next base: position 1,270,591 of record VUYV01000172.1, read on the forward strand.
GGAAAGCATGCACACCACAGAAGACTGTGCCAAAACAAATGAGTTTACAAAGATCACTTTGCTATGTAGTCTATTTGAACATCGTACATGCCATGTCTTTCACCGTATATTCTTCAGACTATAAATAAATCAAATTGACATATATTCACAATCTAGCACCATCTGCTGCGTAAAAGAAGAAGGCATTTCAAAAGCAAAAAAAGGATCTGTTCCTTTTCTTACACATTACATCTTAATCAGTGAAACGTATTCCTGTTTTTACAAATGCGTAGCTTGACTTCAAATATAATGAGCATTTAAAAAAGAACCATTTGAGGAAATCCTTCTAACTATGGATTCTTGTTTACTATCAGTTTCTGCACTGCATTAAAATTCATTTATTTCCAAAACACTAAGCTGAGAGCAAGAAGCAAGGAAGGTCTCGTTTGAAGTGTGGTGAATCAGACCTTTGTGGAAGAGATGCATATAATCGGAGATAAGGCTTATGTTTTATATATAAAGTCTTCTAATTTAAGATAAACATTGGATTTAATAATTGAGACAAATAATTCTCTGCATCATCATATAGTGTTTTAATTTGCTAATTATATTTTTCATCTGGTTTATATATACCTTTACAACAGGTCTTTTCTTTTTATTAGCTAAGACAAAAGTATATTATTCCCAACAAACTTCATTCAGGAACATAAGTTATGCCTTTCTTTCCTATTTATTACTCAATTAAATATATATTAATGAAATTCTAAATGTCTCTATCTCTTTTTAAACGTTTTGGAAGATTGTGGCAAAGCATAGAGGCATATTCTAAAATTAGCACAGGCTGCTTCAAAAAATTAAGCTTAAGCAACTTTGTTGCCCCACATGACACTAAAATTAACTCATTCAGGAACTTAACTCTCCATTTCTTCAATAGCTAAACTGGCGCACTTGATTTTAACATACACTCTGTTATGGAACCCCTGAAATAATTTAATATAACAAACTTGTTTACAGTTTCTTAAGTCTGTCACACTAATTTTTCAATAAGTATTGAAAAATTATCCCACTTCCTCCCTCTGCTTTGTCCAAAAGGCGTTACTATTAGCAAACTGGCTGTCAGCAACACAAAACAAAGGGACGTTAAATTAAGTTTCTGCTGTAAAAACAGGAAGGAAGGAAAAAAAAAAAATAGCCCACAAAATGTCAGTGTATTGATGCAGTGAATTTTGGCCTGTGCAAAGCTCAAGCAGTTTTCCTTATGGGCGGTGACCCAAAGACAACTATCCGTGTGGGCCACAGGGTGCTGCGAGCCCCGACCAGAATCCTGCCTGAACTCCGACCAGAGGCTGAAGATGGTCTCTGGAATCCTTTGTTTCAACCAAAAAAAAAAAAAAATTGTCTCTTTTGCTTATTTCTACAAGGAGAAGCTCTCTCAACAGATAAAAAGCCCAAACTGTAGGGCAGCCATCAGTCGCGTAGCTATTTGAACACAATTTTAAGCTGCTGCTTAGCTGCAAATGTGCATTCTCAACAGGATGCTTTAGCCCTCTGCTGTGGCTAGTGGGATCTTTCGTGAAGTACCTGTGAAAACCCCAGACAATCCAGCCTCTTTGATTTTTCAATAAATACGCTAAAAAAATACACTCTCTGCTTTTATGATCCTTTCTTTTGGTGAGCTACTGCATAGTTTAGAGTACTGGAAAAAGGAAAAGTGGGAGTTCTACACAGATAAATAGGACTCGGAGCTGAAATGTATTTTCAGTACTCCAATTTTCTGAATAGAGTTAAAAAAAAAAAAAATTGCTCATGCTGTAAGAACCAGTCATATGCTCCAAAGTTAAAACCAGGCTCCGGCTGCTCTGACTCACCACCAGGTTTTACTAACTACAAAGGAGTATAAAGGCTTCACCTCTGCCCATTCTTCCTCACGTTTTCCCCATGCAACTGTTTATTCATCTGCAATGTGGCTAAAGTGATGCAAACAGCAAAAAAGCTATGAATTACTCCTTAGCACTCTGAACTTTAGTTTATTGATGTTGTCTTTCTAAATCACATTTTCTCCATTTCAGATCGGAACTTCAAATTACCTGGTACAAACCCACTCTCCTCAGGAGCAAGCAGTCTACCATTTCTACAAAAAAAAATATAAATACAAGCCCTTCCACTTGAAACAGGATAATACATTCCAAAGCAGAGCAGATAGAAACTTATGTAATATTAAACATCAAAAAAACACATCCAGCTGCAAGTCTACAGAGGAACCTTGTGAACTTTGCTCGTAGTTTTCCATAATATTTCAGAATATCAGCTCTAAACATAGCTGAATATATACCTCCGATCTAGTGATCTACTTCTTCAGCTGTGCCTTTTCAGTTGCTAAGAAACTTCTTTCCCCTGTTTCTTGTAAAACACAAGTTTATAACATCCGACATGCTGTAGGGAATCATTCCTCATTGGATTGACTTTGAATATACCTGAAAGCATTTTGTTGCTCCTAGATTTTATCTGCTATGGTCCACTGAACTCCAGTGAGCTTGAACCCGACCTTGACATGTTGCTCTTTACCTTCAGGTGATAATTCAGAAAGTAACCGCTCCCAGTCAAGTTTAAAATCATTCTTTTCAGACAGTTTTGAGGAAAACAAAACGATCAAAAACAATCCTTGACCTTCACCATTCCCTGACCTGAAGCCAAGTGCAGTTAGATTTCCTCCCATCCTCCTGTCTCCCTGTCATATTTGAAGTTTGAATCCATGGCTTGCCGCTCACTTCATCAGGTGCAGGTCTGGGGATTGAAAATACAGCTTACAAATACAGCCACTATTTCAAAATGTACTTCCAAGCACATAACTTCTAGTGAAAACAGAAAAAAAGTTCCCTGAAAATATTTTCAGCATGAACTCACCCAAATGAATTCATAGGCTTTTCTGAGTCAATAAATCATTTCTTTGCCACATCAGAGTTGGGGCTGTAGAAAGGGACCCTTAAGAACACGCACGTTTTCATACCTGTAGCAGAGCTTTCTCATCAGATCACATCTGTGCACGTGTGAACCTAAAATATGAGCTTAATGCAAAAAGCTTTGAAACTATATCCCTTTAAATATGTAGAGCCATTGCCTTGCTCAGAAGTGATCAAGTCCTCCCTGAGTATTGTACTAGCAACCAGTCCAAAATCTAAACTCATTTGCATTACAGCAGACTACATCTATCTCGCCTATATGTCAAAGAACTTGGCAAAGTTGGCAGAGTCTCCTTCTCTGGAGACATTCAAAACCCGCCTGGATGTGCTCCTGTCCAAGCTGCTGTAGATGAACCTGCTTTGGCAGGGGGGTTGGACTAGGTGATCTCCAAAGGTCCCTTCCAACCCTTACTATTCTGTGATTCTGTGAAATTTTGAATCAGTCCCGCTGGCTTCACTGGGAAGAGCAGGTATTCAAGAACTTTGCAAAATCAGGTAATTCGATGGGTTGTTTAAAGCTGTAAACTCAAGTCTTGTGTCTAAACCCATTCAGCAAGTTTAGAGCAGTAAGACCAAGATCCCTGGTCTGTACGACCCAGCCCTGCAGTTTGGTCATTCACAGTGCCATTGATCTCCCATGTCATCCTGGGACCATGGACACAACCGTAATTACAGCATTAACTAGTAAGATACGTGACAGAGTTTCGTACCGAAACCAAGACTAGTTGGAAACCAAAATTACTCCCAAGATCCTTATAACCCACTTCTTGGCAACGCTTTGCACCTCCTGCCAGACGCACCCAGACTTCTTGATGCTGTTTCTAGGAATAGGCTAATACAGGGCAAGCCAAAAATCATCAAAACTCTTTCTCAAATTAAAAAAATGGGAAGTTACTCAAATCAATTGTTTTCACAAGAATACCTGAGGCTGATCATGAATTTTTGGAAACTAAAAGACCAGTTTCCAAAATGTTTAGACTAGTTTCTAATAACATCCAAAAGCCTTCCCAGTGTGTGTATTCTTCTTTGCTCTTGAGTTCCAGAAAGCAAATAACGTTCTGTTCTTCACTCGCAAAACGCAGCTTTTCATTATTCTCTTTTCAACTTTACCCAGGAAACCTGAGTTCTCCCATAGAAAATAAAATAGCGAAATCTTGTCATTTAATGTCTATGGCCCTTGAGCAAACCAACCTCTCAACGAGCGATGTTTAAAGGAGATAATTTTTTCTTCAGCCTCACCACCATTCTTTCTGCCTATGCTTTCCACTTGCAGGGATCAAAACAGTGTTTTCCTCATCTGGAAGGCTCTTTTTTTCCTGTAAATGTGGTTAGTTATTTACTCCATATTACCAGATGCAGAGGACATACTTGCTTTACTGCAGCTATCAATAATTATAAATTCAGAACTTAAAACCCAGTGTCCTTTTTTTTGTTTGTTTCCCGGTCGCAAATGGTAGTCACGACGGTAGCCAGCCAGCGGCAATGGTAGACCTAGAGATACTAAGAAGGCAAAACCCAGAGTTTGCTGTGCCATGGCTGGGTCTGCCATCAGCTCCGCGCCCAACCCGCCACCTGCAGGTTTTTCACCTCCTTTCAGACCCAAATTTGTCACCGGGCAAACCGACGGACGGCAGGAACCGCCGTGATTGGCATTATCATAGAATTATTGAGGTTGGAAGGCCATCAAGTCCAACCATATGACTTAATGACCCCACCCCAGGAGCTGCGATCCACCGGGCCACAGGCAAACCCGCCGAGCCCACGGGAGGACTCTGCCCGCCCTTCCCCCACGCACCGCCCGCCGCCGCTGCCGCCTCCCGCACCGCCCCGGCCCCGCCCGCACCGGGCTGGCCAATAGGAGCGCGGGCCGCCGGAGACCTCAGCCAATCAGCGTCCGCGCCGGCGGCCTGGGCGGGTGCTGCGGGGGGGGCCAGCGGCTCCCGGGACCCGCCGCCCCGGAGCCGCCGCTCGCCCCGGGGCCAGCAAAGGGTGAGCCCGGAGCTCCTCCCTGCGCCAGGCTGCGCGGTGCGAGGGGCGGGCCGGAGCCCCGGGGGCTGCGGCTGCTGATCCGCGCCCGCTTTTCGCCCGAGCTGCTGCTTTCCCCGGGCCTGGCTGCAGCCCAGGCTGACGGCGCTGCCCAAAATCACGGAGGTTTCGGGAGAACAGCGTCGCCTCATACCAGGGCCGAGCGGGACAATAAACCAAAATAAAACAAAATCGAATGCAACAAAATAAAACAAAATAGAATACAACAGAATACCACGGAATGGAATGGAATGGAATGGAATGGAATGGAACGGAACGGAACGGAACAGAATAAAGTAGAATAGAATAGAATAGAATAGAATAGAATAGAATACAATACAATACAATACNTTAAAACCACAAGAAAATTAAAAAATAATGCTAATCAACCAGCTCCTCTCACGAGAGGGCTGTCGCAGCGCACCGCACAGCTGACAGATGGGAAGCCGCACCCGAGCGCGGTGGCTCCGCGCAGGAGCCGCGCCGTCCTCCCGCCGCACCGGCATCTCTGGTCCCGGCAGAGCAGCCCGGGGCGGCGGGCAGCGCGGCCGGTAGCCCGGGACGGGCAGCGCCCGCGGGAGAGCTCCGTAGCCGCGCCGGTGTGCGCCCTGGGAGGGTCACCGGAGCCCGCCCTCTGCCCCCGCACACGGACACGGGGTGCTGGAGGTCGCCTCTCTGCGCGGGACGTGGCAGGGATGGAGCCCTAAAAGTGAAATGTGGCAGAATTTCTCCCTGTGTCTTCCCCTGTATTTTGTACTTCGATTTAGCCGCTGCATAGCAGTTAAAAAAAAAAAAAAAAAAAAAAAA